>JAHTLZ010000237.1:36157755-36189437 GCA_023846285.1 Phrynocephalus versicolor | reverse complement strand
TAATAATAATAATAATAATAATAATAATAATAATAATAATAATAATAATAATAATAATAATAATAATAATAATAATAATTGGTGCAGCAAATAAAATTCTTCACAAAGGAAATAACATTAACATCCATACTACATGCTGCAATAAGGAATGAAGCAATTCGTCATGGGTAGGGTTTTTAAACAACTCACTGCCAAGGGTAAATCCAACTGCCGAATCAATAGCAGCCAAATCAG
Source organism: Phrynocephalus versicolor (assembly GCA_023846285.1). NCBI lineage: Eukaryota > Metazoa > Chordata > Lepidosauria > Squamata > Agamidae > Phrynocephalus > Phrynocephalus versicolor. Next base: position 36,189,203 of record JAHTLZ010000237.1, on the reverse strand, counting down.
TACAGCTAGGGTTCTTTCGGTAGGTGTGATCTAGCCTTAAGATTAGGATTAAGGCTTTTTTGTTCTCAAATGTTAATTGCTTCTCTTGCCTTTATTGTGGAACTATAGTGGGACCAATTGCCAGCGTATTTGTGCAGCTCTTACACCAGTCACATTTTTTAAATAATGCTTGACAATTTGGCTTAATTTCTTTATCACTTTAAAGCCTTATGATACTGTACGCTATCCATCAAAAACAAAAATATGTGAGGTGAGAAAGGAAGACAAGAAGCAAAAAGCAAGCGTTCCTTCTTGAGGCCCTTCTCCATTGCTTTTTCTCTCCATTTACTTCTCATGAGTTGAAACATTCTAGTTCTGAAAGCAGGATCACAGGATGCAACTGATATTGTAATAGAACAAACCCTGAAGTTCCAATGTCAAGACAGTGTAAAAAACCTCTGTGAAAATAGTCTGTTTGATCTCATTGGTTCCAATCAGAACCCAGATTGGGAATGAGGGATTATTATATGGTATTGCCACTAAATGTATTGCCCTTCAACCTCTGAGACTGATTATTATTTTCCTTGCATCTGCCACCATTCATGTTACTTTTCAGTACTATATATGAAGAAAAAATGGTAGCCACCTTATTATGAGCTTTATTGTACCCATCAAATTAACCCCTGTGGCCTGTGGCATTGTACATGGTCATGGCATAACCTTGTTTGATGTGAAGGGTGGTAGCCCAGTCCAACTTGGAATCTATGTCTTATTAGTCATGGTCCAACCCTCTATTGTTATGGGTGATAAGAAAGACATGATAAATTAGGGAGAAGAGAGAAGGAAAAAATGAAGTTAGTGTGACTTCTTACTTTTGGTATAAATGTCATTTTAAAGTGTACCCTTAGGGCCATGCCAAACACATTCAAGAAAACATTAATCCTTCTATTTAAGTATATTAGCAGTTCATCTGATGCATGTCTACTTAGAATTAAGCCTCTTTGGAATGTATTAGTGTGTGTATATATATATGTCTGTAGTCTAAATCAAAGATTTAGGATATTAAATTTCAAAAGTTGCCATAGTAACCTTTAGATGTAATAAACATTGGATGTGTAATTGAGTGCATAGTCATGTCAAAACTACTTTTATTAATGGTCAGGAATAGTATTTATGGATTATATTCATCAGAGATAGGGTGAAGAATGTGGGCTACAGCAGAGAAATAATAGCACTTAACTTTATTTCATTTTGGTATTCTTGTACCATCTTTTAACTTTGATCTTTGTTACAATATATAAACTTAAAAGACTAGTGAAAGAAAAATATACCAATTAGGCATTTTTATTATAGCAAAAAGTTATTGTGTGTGGAGACCCTGTAGTACCATTTCATTGAGAGAAGAAATTCTGTCAGTGGTCCTGAGTAGAGATAGGCACGAAACGCCGAAATGGCGTTTTGTGTTCATTATTCGGGCCCCGGGGCCCGCTTCGGGTTGTTTCTGTTTTTCGGGCCCTGGGGGCCCACTCTGTTTTTCGGGCGTCGTTTTTCGGCCCCCGGAGGGAAAGCATTCCCGCGAGGCTCAGCCGATCTCCTCCGCCCCAGGTGACAGCTGCCTGGCCGTCATCTGGGGCGGAGGAGATGGAGCTGCGGCCAAGGCTCAGCCGATCTCCTCCACCCCGGGTGACAGCTGCCCGGCCGTCACCCAGGGTGGAGGAGATGGAGCCGCGGTCTTGCCTCCGCGCACAGAGGTGAGACCGCGGCTGAGGCTCAGCCGATCTCCTCCGCCCCAGGTGACAGCTACCCGGCCACCACCCGGGGCGGAGGAGATCAAGCCGCTGTGTTGCCTCCGCGCACAGGGGTGAGACCACTGCCGAGGCTCAGCCGATCTCTGCCCCGGGTGACAGCTGCCCGGCCGTCACCCCAGGCGGAGGAGATTGGATGAACGAACCGAACATAACCGAACTAATTTGTTCCAGTTGTGTTCGGTTCATGCCCAAATTACTCTGTGATACCATAATATATGAACTGCTTTGTAGCAGGCGAATATTGTATGCATTTAAGATCACTCATGATGCAATTTCTTATTTAGGGAAGCATTTGATTTAGGTCCCAGATTTTTAGTGCAATTAAAGAGAGATTAACAATTAGTAGTGTTTCTAGGGCTGGTGTAAGTGCTGAAACAGATGATGTGACAAGTAGCCCAGTTATCCCAGCCTGGATTGGTTTACATCATTGGTTCCCAGACTTAGGTTTCCAGATATTCTTAAACTACAACTCCCAGAAATCCTGATCAGCACAGCTAATGGCAAAGACTTTTCGGAGTGTTAGTCGAACAATACCTAGGGACCCAAAACTGGAAACCACTGGTCTAGGTTTTGTTAAATAGAGTTGCTTTGAAGTGTGGTGTGCAAGGATTGATCATTGCAGGTGACCCATTAGTTTAGTACAGTATAGATTGATTTTCTGCAACTTAAAAAGGAGAAGAAAAAACAATCAACCAAAAATGTCCTTTCTGTTTTCTCATCCGTGCTTTGCCTAAGCTGCTTAACAATAGTTGTTGTGAGTTTTTGTGACGATCCCCCTTTCCAGAGACTGGGTTTTCAAAGGCACAACCGGGTTTATTTCGACATCCCACTGCTGTGCCACTAAATTGTGATGACATCTCCCTTTTACACACTGAATTGTGACGGAAACGGTACTGCTGCCACCTTTTAAACTCATCGCCTCATGAATTGGGACAGACTCAGATGAATAATATAAAAATAATAACAAAGTTTATTGAGAATATAATAAATATAACAATATCTGAGGATGGTATGTGTTGCCTTTAACATATACTGTAACAGATTTAATCAGCTCCACAAGCCTCCCTGCCTTAAATAGCTAGTAAACAGTATAGCCCTCACTGCCTGACAGAACTCTCAGAGAACAGTGCTCTCTCCCAGCACTCCCTCTCAACTTAACTGCACTCTACTGAACTGCCTAGGCTCCACCCCTTTTATATCATACCATTCCCCGCCCTCCTGCTGGGATTGGCTGATGGTTTGTATATTCATCACTCCTGTCTGCAGGGTTTGTCACAGTTTTTTTCATGGATCCTGGCCATGAAAGCCTTCAAGAATACACTGCTTAACAATCTTGAGAAATATAAAGGTTCCTTGCTGCTCACATTCAGGGGGGAAGGGAGAAGATCTCCACTTCGTTTTAATTTTTACAAACTGACATAACATATCAGCAATGCTTTGAAACAACTTTTTATTCTTTAGCAGCCATTAAAAGAAGTGAAAAACTTCCGCCCTCTTCCCCTCTGCAGGTGAACAACAAGGAAGCTTTCCATTTCTCACTAACAGCTTAAGCAAGGGGACAGCTGAAGTCAGCTGCTTTGCTTCAGTCTCACTTTCATCTATGCTGGAACTGATCCAAAATAGAGCAATCCCATCTGCACCAAAAATAGTAACTATTGAGAGGGACCCAAAAAGATATAGGATAGGTTGTCATTGTTCAGGGCACAGCTTGAAAATGAGAGATAGTTATTAATTAGATTTGTATATTTTTATATGCTTGATGCATGTCTAAGCATGCATTGATTGGTATATATTTCAGTACGTGTTGGATAGAAGTTGCTTGGTGACAAAAGGTCAGCATCATAATAATAACAATAAGAATCAGCTTGCATGTGTCACATGTAAATCTTAGCTTTTGACCAGAGCTATATTGCTGTGTTCTTCTATAAGATGGGGTCCGTTTTTCTTCATAATCATCATAGGGATGGAGACAGATTGGAGGGTCAGAGAATTCCCATGAAAATGGTCACACTTTTCTTGATTGCTCCATTATGTTCCATTATGTATAACAATATTGGATCAGAGAGGCCACACATTTGAACAACAGCACTTCGGCTTTCCTGTATCTTTATAAATATTTAACAAATTTATTGTGGCATAAGCTTTCACAGATTAGAGTCTGCTTTATAAGATGCAACTAAAGTGGACACTAGTCTGCAATAACTTAAATTGTAATAAATGGGTTCATTTCTAAAGTACTGGGAGGCTCTTGAGTTTTGACTTTTTGTTTGTCTGCTTGCCTGCCTGTCTGCCTCCTCCTCCTCCAATGCACAAAGAAATTTATCTAGAACTGTCTTAATTATATGTAATGTCTTACTGTCCCCTCTCTCATCTGGAAAAGATAAATAAATGAAGAGTGAAGAAAACCAAAAGTATTGTGTATATGGAAGAAGCTCATCATATGCATTGCAGGCCACATGGGCTATTTTCAAATTGATAGCAAAAATCCAAAAAACAAAAAACCCAAGAGCAGCCATTGCAACAATGGCTTGTGTTAAAATACTGGATCGGGAAGCCCTCCAAACAGTCACTCAGGCCCTTCTTGTCTCTGACATGGACTACTGCAATGCACCGTACCTGGGGCTACCCTTGAAGAGTATTCAAAAGCTACAGCTGACCCAAAACACAGTAGTGTGGGTTTTTCTTAGTGCCCCAAGATTGGCACATGTAACACCTTTGCTGCGTGAGCTGCACTGGTTGCCAATTTGCTACCGGGTCCAATTCAAGGTGTTGGTTATCACCTTTAAAGCCCTACATGGCATGAGGCCAGGTTACATAAGGGATCGCCTCATCCCCATTACATCAACCCATCATAAGAACATAAAAAGAGCCATGCTGGATCAGGCCAAAGGCCCATCTAGTCCAATTTCCTGTATCTCACAGTGGCCCTACCAAATGTGTCTGGGAGCGCATGAGACTAGATATCTGTCTCCTGATACCACTTCCCTGCATCTGGCCCTTGAAGTGCCCCGGTTTTAAGCCTGGATATTATACATCTCCATCATGGTTTGTAACCTGTGATGGACTTTTCCTCCAGGAATCTGTCCAATCCCCTTTTGAAGGCATCCAGACCAGATGCCATCACGACATCCTGTGTCAGGGAGTTCCACAGACTAACAACGCGCTGGGTAAAAAAATAGTTTCTTTTGTCTGTTCTTACTCTCCCAGCCCTCAATTTGAGTGTATGTCCCCTAGTTCTGGTATTTTGTGAGAGGGAGAAGAGTGTCCCTCTATCCACTTTACTCATGCCCTGCATTGTTTTGTACGCCTCAATCATATCCCCCCTCAGGTGCCTTTTTTCCAGACTAAAGAGCCCCAAATGTTTTAGCCTTTCCTCATAAGGGAGGTGCCCCAGCCCAGTAATCATTTTAGTCGCTCTCTTTTGCCCCTTTTCCACGAATGAATGATCCCAACTGATTGTGCAGGGAGGCCATGCTGCAAACCCATCAGCAAGAGAATTTCACCCGACGGGGTCTAGGAGATGGTCCTCTGCAATGACCCCAGCCCTCTGGAACACCATCCCCCTGGAGGTGAGGCAGGCCCCCTCACTCCTGGCCTTCCCGAAAAGGCTGAAGATGTGGTTCTGTCAGCTTGCCTGGGGTGGAACTAGTAGCCGTCATCTGTGGAGATGGCTAATGTCATAGAATCCCACCTCTTTTAAGGCCCCACCACTTATCCCAATACTTTTTAATATGTACAGTACATTGTCTGTTTTAGTTGTTTTTTAGACTTTTAAAATGTGTATTGTTTTATTGTAAATCGCTCAGAGTCCTCTCTGGGGACATGGGCGGTGGCAAATCCAAATTAAAATTAAAATTAAAATAAAATAAATAGCAAAAGTTTCTACCCTCAGAGTACATATTCTGCATAGTGAGGAACTCCTATGTATCTGCACATTACTGTGGATGATAAGGCATGGTGCAAGGGTGCCAGTTCAAATTACCTGAGGCACATTGGCCAAGTCCATTCAGCTTCACTTTTGCCTTATGACCTGGGAGCCTTTTCCTGCTGCTCCCCTGTATCCTGCCTCTTGCAGAGGAGGTTTTGTTCAAGTGGGCAAGTCAACTTAATTACTCTTGATTGTTGAAACAGCCTCAAATAAGTATCCAAGTAACCTTGGCGTTTTCTGGAACACAGTATGAAAGTCATTTGCTTCAAGTAATGCCTGCCCTTCTACTCTGCATAATTGTGAATGGCGTCATGTATGCTTATTCTAATAGTGCTGTCTAACTAATAATCATTGCCCACTCTTTGAAACCTCTAATAAGATTTCCCCTGCAATTAGCTGCTTTGTGAATGTTGAAAATCATACTTTGATGCTGCATTAAAAGAAGCTTCATTTAGAGGTTGTGACCTTCAACTGGGATGCAAGAAATTTTATTGCTGTTCAAAACCGACACTTTGAATATCTGCATAATTTATAATTACAGTAATGCTCTCTAATGTTTTTCCTGGAAATTCTCATTAGACGGTAGAAGAGTTCAGGCATATTTGAAAGAAATGCAGACAGCCACATCCTGTATTGTCATATATGCATACTGACTAGAAGGATATTTCAGTCATTTGCTATGTGTATTTTAGTGGAATATATTAAACATTTAAGCAGAGACAAAACATCCCTCTTTTTAAGACTACACATTCTAATATATTGCTAGTACAGGCCACATTTCAAAAGTTAATTATAGCTGTAATTTGTTCAGTAAAAATGATCTGGAATGGCTGCTGAGGCAATTCTGCTGGGTTACCATAGTGATACAGGCCTGAGGTGCATTACCAAGGTAATATGTGTGTAACAAGCTGTTGACCATAATGCTCTCATTGCTTTCTGACGCAGCTACTGAATTCTAGTATAGCTTGGACTTGCAGTATAGCTTGGAAGAGAAGAATATTAGTCACAGTAGATAACAATTTCATGGAGATGCAGGTTTAAATAATAATACAGCGGAGCCCTTGGGTAAGATGGAAAAGAAATGTATATTTCAAAGGAGAGTTACAAAGAATATAACTGACAGTACAATGTAGGGAAGGGGGATTTGCATTTTCTGACTCCCTGTTGGAAGTCATTTTGTCTAAGGCATCTCTCAGATCTGAAGCATCCCTGGTTCATTTCCATGTGTCGTAACTGAATTCATTTGAACTAATAATCAAATTGGAAGAGTATAGCACAAGAGATTGTATCAAGTCGTAGGTTTCCTATCAAAAATAGTTATATAAACTCCCATTAAATTAATGATTCTAAACAGGCTGAGATAGGTTATAGATCAGTGTAAGAAGACTATCCAGTCGTAGAATATGGATGTTACAGAAAACAGGAAAGGGTGAACAGTATTTATATTTCTACACTGCCCCCTTAGTGCAAACTGCACTACCCATGGCAGATTACAAAATTGTAAGAAGAAGAAAGAAGACGTAGAGGCCACCAAAACACTGATGTTCATTACTGAATTTTGACAATAAATAGACAAGTCTGCCACTGTGCAGTGCAAGGGATCTCCTTCATAAATTATTGTGCGGTTGTAGTATATTTATTTTTATTTGCTTTTAGCAGTGCTGGCTAGTCTGAATAGGAATTTCAGATGTCCACTCAAGTTTGCTGGTTGGTTCTGGGCACATTTTCTCAGCAGTGTGTGCTTCCCAAGAGTCACTGTGAAGGCAGTATCGAGAGGTTAACATATGACATTAGGCTCCTTCACAAAAGGCTATCATTATCAATATGATTAGTTGGCCCTTAACAAAGTCTAGTATCACTGTCAGCACTAGGTGCAGGAGGCAAAAAGAGCAGAATCCATTTCTGAGTGGCAAGTGTTTGGACTATTACAGGTCTGTCCAACTTTGAATAGCCGGACGCCTACCCGCCGCTTCTGTAGGCCCCCCGTGGTCGACAGCAGCAGGGGGTTGGCGGTGGAGGGCGGGGCCTGGGGTGATGGCAGGGGTAGGGGTGGCAATGGCAATGGCAATGCGGGCGACGGGGGGGCCACGGGGTCAGTGGGCAGGGCCTGAGGGGATGGTGGTGGGGGGATGGCGGAAATGTCAGCGGGTGAGGGCAAGGGTAATGGCGATGGTGGCGGGCGTGATGCAGGCAGCGGGGTTGGGGTGCGGTGGCGGCTCCAGCATCGGGTGGCAGCCATGGTGGTGGGCCCCAGGGCCACCCCTTGCCACTCGTTGCTGGCAGTGGCGGTGGCTACAATCGTCACATCCCCCTCTCCTCCTCCATTCTCAGGATCCCACCCCACCCCCAGCGGAGTTTGCTCTGGCTGCAGCAGGCAGGCAAGCAGGTGGGCTGGCTCGCTCCCTCGCCTGGCAACTATCTCCCAATGCCAACCTGCCAAGAGCGAGCCCCGGGCAGACAGGTGGGGAGGGAGGGAGGGGGAGGCTCCACTTGGGGGGGGGTGATCGAGCCTTGGTGCAGCAAGCGGCTCCTGATTGAAGTTGACGCCACGTAAGCCAACGGAGAGTGAGTGAGCGCCCGCCGGTCCCAGCCATGCAAAACTTCTTCCGCCCAGCAAGGCGGAGGAACAGACAGCAAGAGCGCAAGAGCGTGTAAGCACAAACACACCCACACTAGACTATTCAGGGCGACCGCTGGGGCCCACGTCAGGGGGGCTTCCAACAACGGCATGCTGAGCCCAGAAGAGGCAGGAAGAAGCAGGAAGAGATGGGGGGAGCTGCATCAGGAGTAACAGCAGCAGCGTGTGCACACACACCGCTTCCCTGCCTCCCAGGGCTCGGTTGCGCCTCCTCCCCCCTCCTTGCTCCCTCCCAGTGGCCGCCTAGTAGCAGCAACCAGCAGACCCGCAGGGGAACTGGCAGGGCTGTGAGCAATTGGGGAAGGGGGGCAGGGACCAGGAAAAGAGGAGAGGAAGTGAGCCACAAATTCCGCGATTGCTCACTCCCGGCCACACCGGAATTCTTAGAAAAAGAAACCTCAGCGAGGTGCCGCCCCCCACAAGTGTGTGATTGCATTTCTCCCTCCCTCCCTTTTTGGCTGCCCTCCGGTGCGGCTTCTCTTTCCTCCCGGCAAGGGGGAACAGGAGTGACTGCAAAAGGGCAGAGGTGGTCCTCCGGAGCCTGGCCACCCTCATGCCGGAACGGCCCTCCCGAGAAGGGGGGCAACCGGAGAGCTAGCCGTTGCTCAATTAGGGCATTCTTGGGGGGTCTGCAGAAGCAGGAAAGGAGCCTGCAGGGCTCCAGACTCAGCATCGCTGATGCGTGCAAGCCCAGGCCCCTCCCCCTTCCTTCTGCTGCACACCCCCACCACCGCGCACCCGAGATCAGAGAGAGCCCACACTGTGCTTGGCAGGTCGCTGGAGGCTTTTCCCTGCTGTGGCCCCACAACGTGGCCGAAAGGGCATATATCCGCCACTTTCTCATACCTGGGCTACTGGGGCACAGCGGGCAGAGGCGGGGGTGATTGCGGTGGCGGTGGCGGTGGCGCGGGCAGGGTCAGTGGGCGGGGGCTGGCGTAGGGGCGGGGGTGAGGGTGATGGCAGTGGCGGTTGATGGCGATCAGGGCGGGGGTAATGCAGGTGGCGGGGGCGCAGTGGCGCCTGCAGTGTTAGGTGGCGGCCATGGCGGTGGGCCCAGGGTGGGTTGCTGGGCCCGCCGCTGCCATTGGAACCGCTGTCATCACAACTTGAAAGGGCGAGTGAGTGGGGGGATTCCCCCCCCTGCACAGGGGACCTGGCGGGTGACCCCTGAAGGTGCCGCGGTCGACGTCTGGGACAGCCCTGAACTATTAGATTACAGATTTTTTCACATTACCACTTTTATGCTTTATGGGTTTTTTTAACCAAAGGTAAATCTGATTAACATGTCTTTCTACTTCAATACAGTCTTTTGGGCTACAATTATATGTATGCTTTAACAGGAAAGGAGATTTATTAAACAGGGGGATTCACATTTATTTGTTTTATTTATTTACAAAATAATTTAGCCACCGCACTACCAAGTGGTCTCTGGGCAGCATACAACAATGTATTAAAACTATAAAATACAATACAATTTAAAACAATCAATATACCATACAAATGGTGAGTCAACATTTGTTAGCTGTCCACCATAACCATTTTTTCCCTTAGACTTACTTTAAAGTAAGCCATTTTTCCCCTTAGACTTACTTTAAAGCCATTCAGTCAAACTGGGGAGAAGAACGGAATGGCAGTGAGATGGAAGGAACTCTGTCATTGATTTTCTGCCCACCTCAAAATTGTCTTTCATACTGCACTTCTGTCACTGAAGTTAAAATTGGAACCCATGAGAGAGCACTGTGTCAATATTTTTCTCTCTCCCGAGTATCTTGATTCCCCCCTCCCTCTGTCATTTGTTCTCATATACAGAATGCCTTGAGTGTGGGGAACAAAGTGTACAGTGGACCCTTGTATAACATACAGCTTGTATAACATAAAATCTGTACAACATAAAAAATTCCGGAGATAGGGGAAATTTGCTTAACATAATCGCCTATGGGGAAAATCCGTACAACATAAAACGGGATTACTCCATTTTCAATGCATTCCTATGGGAATTTGTATAAAGGAAAGTTTGCTTAACATAATTTCATGTGGAACGAATTAATTCCTTTATACAAGGTACCACTGTATTTCTTTTAAGTAACCACAATGAACAGTGGGTCGAAGGCGATGTGAGCTACTTCTTCTGAAGGCCTTCTGTCTGGAGCTTAACCCCCCCCCCAAATGTAATTTCCAATGAGGAAAAACTTGATCCGTACGCTTAGAGGCACTGTGTCTTTTGATATTCCTTCTTACAGGAACGAAGTGCTAAGAAGAGAGCATGATCATAGAACAATGCTTTAGCTTTGTACTTATGGGAGAGATAAGTTGTTGTGTGGGATACAGATCTCCCCATCTCTATCGTTGCCAATCTGATTAATGGAAACTCTGGTTTTTGAGTTTCCAGCTTCCACAATCAACATACTGTTACTTTCTTTTTATTTGGCAGAAGTAAAAACAAAATGTAAGCTGATATTTTTTCAGGACGCCAAATTATGCATTGGGTTCTGCATCTGACTTTTCACATTGGAATCAAAAGATTGGAGGAGTGTGTCATGCCTGATATTAAATCTCTGCTGTAGAAATGAGGAATGAAGCTAACCCAAAACTCAGCCAGAGATCATTATTTCTTTTCCATTGTGCTGGAGCCCCCTTATTAGGCCTTAGTAACCTGCCTTTGATCTTGCATGAACACTTGAGATCAGTCAAGACAACATGCAGTGGAACACTAACAAGGAATGTGAACCTACGAGCAGAGCTACATAATTCAAGACTTTTTCTTATAAGAGGAGGATGTGCTCTACAGGCATAGCAGTACGCGGGGGAAACACGGATTGCCGCTACAGACTAAAAACCTTCTTTGGAGCTACACATGCTAGCTACTTGGGTTGGCAAATTTCTGTCATTTCCTAAGCAGATTTCTTTGCTGACCAGGTTCTTTATGTCAACAGGTGTAAACTTGTTAACCCAAAACATATGTTAATAGCTTTGGTGAACTGCATCCTATGCCATTGTAGTTATGCCCATGCAATAAACCACCTTTATCTCGCCAGACTTTCAAGACACATAGCTCCCCATATGGGGGAACTCAAGTTGAAGGACTCATTGTCACGTTGAATTTAGGACTCAACTGTGTGTGCGTGCGTGCGCGCGTGCATGTGCGCGCGCGCACACACACACACACACACACACACTCCCCTGCTCAGCTCTATTATCTAAAGCTTTATTTTAACATCTGAAATTATTCAGAAATCAGAATACATTAAAAGACCCAATTAAATATAATAGTAAAATGTTGTTACACCCTACACTTTGGTCATAGGGGAAAACTAAGACTGTGTTCTATTTCCAGACCAAAATTATTTTTATTTTAAGTATCTACCAACAGAGAGCTTGCCATTCCTCTTCTGCATGGAACTAATTATTGAAATATACCTTGCATGGTAAGAGTTGGTGTGTGTATCGTGTTAGATGAACTTCAGTTTTTCAGTGAAATTTTGCTAACCCTGGGAATTGGGGTGATTTTTTTATAAAACAAATTAAATTTTAAAAGCCAAATTAAACACGTTATGTGAATCCTTGTGCCAGATTTCATACATTTTCACTAGTTTTCAATAACTAATCTCTTTCTATTTACTTTTGGGTATATTTTCACCCCATGCCTTCTAAACCCTTTTGCTTTTATCTTCATCCTGTATTTCCTTAAGTGGGATTATAGTATCCGTCCCTACTGTATCTTTCAATCCTGTTGTTTCTCTCGGTTTATAGTTACCTTAATGATTTGGATCGTATAGCAGATCCCGGCTATCTGCCCACTCAACAAGATGTGCTTCGAGTCCGAGTCCCAACTACAGGTATCATTGAATACCCATTCGACTTACAAAGTGTCATTTTCAGGTAAGCAGGCTTTTTAAAAAATGTTGTGATGCATTACTGTTTATTTGTGTGTGCGTGCATGCAAGTGTTTTAATTCTTTAGATGGCAATATAATACATACTGAACACATATACTGTATATACTCGAATATAAGCCCAGTTTTTCAGCCCTCGACTTATATGTGGGTCAATACTTTTAGCCACTGAGGCAAGTGCTTGGGTCGGTGGCTAAAAGTCATTTTAAACATTGTGTGCCTCTTCTCATGACCCCCCTCTGCATCACAGGGGAGTCTAGGGTGGGAAATGCAGCAGGGCCTGGCAAGTGCTTGCATCAGTGGCTAAAAGTCATTTTAAACATTACACATCACTCCCCCAGCTCACAAAGGAGGAGGTGCCAGGCCCTGCTGCATTTCCCACCCTAGACTTATACTCGAGTCAATACGTTTCCCCAATTTTGCGGGGTTAAATTAGGGGCCTCGACTTATACTCAGGTCAATTTATACTCGAGTATATACGGTTAATTATAGAAAACACTTTTTTTGGAAGGGCCTTAAGGATGCCTCTCCACCACTATTGGGTTTTTTTTTTTTCAATAACAGCAAAAGCTGTCATGTGCTTTCAAATAGTTTTTATTACATTATGCTATAGGAAGGCAAGTGGTTTTACTTGCATTTATTTATTTACACAATTAAAAGTTAAAATGTTCAAGCATCTAGTATTTTGACATACTTGGAAATCTGTTCAATAAATTACATCCACTAATCAGGTGCTAATACAATATTTTGCCTGCAAGGCAGCATGTTAGAATTTTTGGAAAAAAAATGCTTTTAATGCATTTTGCTACCCTATTATGATGTCATTAGCTGTTTCTCTTTAAAAAGATATAATTGGGTAGAAAGAGAGCACACTATTTCTCATGCCAGATGTCCTCTCTCTGAGTCTTTTTAATTATATAGCTCTGTAATTAAAAAATTATAGTAGGACCCTGGTATCCGCTCAGGATCAGTTCCAGGCCTTCTCATGCATAATGAAAATTGTGGATAAGAGAGAACACCAACCCCACCAGCTGCTGTATTTATTTAATTTTTTCTTCCACCAACTGTGAATAACTGAATCAGTCAGTCAGTCAGGACCTTTATTGGCATCAAACCAAACATACAATACAATACAACAGGAAACAATACACACAGATACAAGGAGTATGTGCCCATTTAAAATTGCGCAGGTACTAAAATATGGAACAAGACATAGTATGGCAAAACACAAAATAACATATTATGTCTGTTTAAAAAGTATTTGGCCATCAACCATGAAACTCTGGCCCACATGGGGATGGTCATCCTCATCCTAAGAGTGTGAAACAGAAGACCCCATTGAGAATTGTACCCTGCATTGCTGGACCAATAGATTAATATATATGGCAATCTGCCTAGTGTGGACTTTATTTCTACCTGACAGCAAGTGGTGCAGAATCACCTCCTCTGATCGACCAGGCAACCTAACAAGAAACGGCTCCAGATAGGAAGTGTGAATATCCCTATACAGTGCAATGAAGGAGCATATGTACCGGGGACTCGTGAGCCCCAGAAATACAGGGGCAGAGCCGTGTTTCCATTAGTTGGGAACTAAATTTGCCATAGAGAACATTGGATGGGAGTACGTTACATCTTGCTAGGGTGAAGGCACGCTGTTCTTGGGGGCTCTCTACAAAATACAAATAGTTGGCCGGCTTATCAATATAAAGAGGAAGTTGAAGATTTAAGGGTGAACAGACTTTGTGGGCTGCTGCTAAGAGGTCTCACCTTTCGATGTCTAATAGCCGGACTTTTAGTAGTCTATATGCCTGCACAAAGGATAGGGCACCCAAATAATCAGGTGAGATCCCTATAGTTTGAATCTTTTGAGAGAGCAAAAAGATTCAAACTAAAATAAAAGGAATCAGAAAGGATGCCTGCTATTAGGGGGTCTTTATTAGACACATAACATATTCTCAACCAGTACTTGAATTGTCTCAAATGTGCTTGTATACTCAGTCTAGTTAATCCGGCCTTCAGACACAAAGCTGCATATGGCACGCAATGGGGCACAGCGAAGATTTTATAAAGGAAAGGGGCCTGGAGTGTTTCGACCGAGCAGTTGAAAGCATCCAGCCAGATTGGCATCCCATGCATCAATTGGGAGATGATCTTGGCTTTAAAGACCTGCAGAGCAGTGGGAATGTGTGTGTTGCCCCATACATGAAACAAAACGAAGAATAGCTTAATTGTTAGCTTTACTGAATGGGTGATAATATAACAATATCTAGCCCATGAATTACGGTACTGAAAATTTAGGTCTAAGTACTTGAATTCTTTAAATTGTTGGATTGCTCTCCCATGAAATATCCAAGGTTGGGGTTTCCAAATCTATTTTAGATTTACTGTAATTGAGGGTCATTTAATTGGGTAGAAAGAGGGCATTCTATTTCTCATGTTAGGTGTCCTCTCTGAGTCTTCTTTAATTATAGGTCTAATGAACTACAGTAGGAGCCTGGTATCTGCTGGGGATCAGTTCCAGGCCTTCCTGTGCATAATGAAAACTGTGAATAAGAAAGAACGCCACCACCACCCAAACTGCTGTTTTGTGACAGTAGCTTGCTTTACAGCTGCTGTATTATTTATTTAATTTTTCCTCCACCAACCGTGGATAACTGAATCAGTAGTTAATAAATCAGTGGATACAGGAGTCCTACTGTATAATGTTTTTTCAAAATCTTCTGCAGACCCCTTTTAAAAAACCTTGAATTAGAAGTAATGGCTAGACCCCTTTCTTGGTGAAATATAGGACAGTAGTTCTTCTTAGCAAAAGTTGAAGTTCTCACAGAAGATACAAAGGTTTGTAAGCGCTTGTTGTTGTTGTTGTTGTGTCATTACAGTTGTGACCTATTCTTTGTGACCCCATGTCCATGGAGTTTTCTTGGCAGTAATACTGGAGTGGCTTGCCAGTTCTTACTCCAGGTGCATATAGCACCTGGTATTCCCTGGTGGTCACCCATCCAAGTACAGGGCCAACTCTGCTTAGCTTCCGAGATCAGGCGAGATTGGATGTGCTCAGGGCATCTAGGCAGCTACGGGGATCTAAATCACTTTTAAGTCCAAGTTAGAGTAGAAGTACTGGGTGAGTGGGATATGTTAAATTGACATTCATTTGATTTGATGTGTCTTCTCTGCTTTGAATTAACAGTTGGATTTAGTCTGCAACATTACTGTTGAAGTTGTTACTTAATTTGTTCTGACTCACACTCAGGAAACAAAAACATAGTATTTTGATAATGCGCTGTGCTTCATATTTGGCATACCATTTTGATTCATCAGTATTGCAAGTGTTAGTACATAATTCCAAATTGTGATTTAGTGTTACTTGAACAAAAACCACACATCTGGTGCATCCATGCTGCTCTAGACTACAGCTTGTTGTACTGTTTGAAACAAGAAAAACCATGGTTAATGATGGTATACCAAAACACATCAGCTTCAAACTGTAGTTTATGGAATAAATGCCACATAGTAAGCGTTATATGTAGGTGTATGTATGTATCTATGCATACATCTGCTACTTGTCATCCAATGAGCCGAAAGTATTCTACATGGCCCTGTTCTTCCCCTCTTTATCCTCACAACTCAGAAATAATATGGCTAGCTCAGAGTTACCATGGGAAACTCATGGCTGAATTGGAATTTGAACAGAGATCCCTGAGATCTCGTTCCACACTTTGACCCCTTCACCATGTTTAAGATTAAGATTAACCACACATTAGGATCCAGATGTAACTGTAAGCAGTGGTTAATCAAAAAAGGAAGCAGAAGCTTCTGATCTTCTGTAGGAATCTTTTTCAGATGAGGAAAACGAAACCTGTGTTCCCAGACCTTACACAGGCTTATTGTTATAGTGTTGCATGGGATCACAGCCGTAGAGTGAACAAGTGGACTTTCTTGATATATAGATATCCCAGGTATCGTGGATTCACATTTGTTGTCAGAAGCTTGTATAATTTACATTTTAATGGCTGTCTCTGTACCATTCAAGAAATCATCTCATGGCAAATATTTTGTGGTTGGAGAGATGCTGATGTTCAGCATAGTTAAAACAATAAAGATAACACCCCTGATGGATTCAAGGAGAATTTAGGGTTGAATAATTGCACTACTGAGTCACACATTTTCACTCCATTGATCTCAAGGCAAAATATATTCTCTTTCTCCTTCCCACATTTTTCTCACAAGAGTTCTGTGAAGAAGATTAAGCTGAGAGTGTGTGTGGCTGTCCTGAGGTTATTGTTTGAAGTGCATGGCTCAATGTCTCTTAAACCTAGGTCTCCCTAGTCTTTGCCCAGTTCTCTGAACCACTACGTCAAGTTGGCTGCCAGGTTATTACCAGATGATTCTGGGCTACCTGTATCATTAACCTGGTTCTCACCTTGTTGCTTCACTCATAAAGCAGAATGTATACCTGTTTTCTATTTAAGCATCAATGGAAGACCAAACTGTAGTTGATTGGCTCTGCTGTCATTCAAATTGATTCTAAGAAAGTAATTAAATTCAAGATATGCAATTATGTCTGTAATCATACTTCTTGTACCTTACTTTTTGACTCGTGTGGATTTTGCTAATATTGCAGAATGGTGGATGTGGGGGGCCAGCGATCAGAACGAAGAAAATGGATACACTGCTTTGAAAATGTTACCTCCATTATGTTTCTAGTAGCCCTTAGTGAATATGATCAAGTACTTGTGGAATCAGACAATGAGGTAAGAAATGATCGAAAATGCACTTTTAAGCTTTGAAGTAAGTGAAAAGCAAACTGTTTTCCTTCTCATAAATATTCAAAATAAATATGCTAAGATAACATAAGATAAGATAAATCTTTATTGATCCCACATCTGGGGAAATTTACTTGTTACACAGCTCCCAATATAAAAAACAAGTAAAGATGGCTAGGTGCACAAAAAAGTGTAAGGTGTGTGAGAGAGAGAAAAAATAGCTAATAGAGATTAAATAAAATAAGAAACCCAATATACAAATATTACACTAAAAATTTGTATATAAAAATATTTATACATAACATTCTGGAGTTCTGATTATTAAAAGCAGGGCTTTTATTCCATTGTAACGCCACTGATGTGGAATGTCCAAGATGGTCCTTCTGTAGTCTTTTAATTCCCTAGGCAATTGAAGGGGCTGCTCCTCTTGAGTTGGTTTTGTTATTTTTTTTTAAAAAGCCTGTATATGTCTCCATTAGTTTAGTTAGAGGATGCTCTTTGCAAATTAATTTTAATTCATGTAATTAGCACATTTACGTATATCAGAAGTTGGAATACATTGTACCTAAATATTTATTTCTGATTGCCAAACTGTGTGGTAAGGCAAAAGAAGAATATGATATAAATAGATAATGTTTATCGCAGTCTCACGTTAGGGCCTTGAGACATGTGTGATGGAATACTGCACTCATTTCCACTGACACTGCTTCTCCTCCTGGCCTCTGCATCAGTGGAAATACTGTATTGTATTTCTCCTTATCCATTACCTATTTCAAGGCATGGTGGTGAACCTGCTTTCTCACAGTCTTAAACTAATCATGTTTTTTTTTTAAAAAAAAAATGGGCACTTCTTCATTCAACCAGCTTTACTTGGGCAGTTGTATATGTTTTGTCAGTTGGAGGCCTCATTTTTATTGTGTATTTTTCTCCATCTGCATGTGCTGCAAACTAAATTGTATTTAAATGCAAACAGAAATATAGATAATATAGAATGGATTTATAGTACACAAATACTTCATCATTCTCAAGGAATATAATATCAAGGGTATTGTTTAGTTTCTGGGTTTTTTAAAATTCATTTTTCGCCATTTTCCTTTTTTAATACATAGTATGGGCTTCATCTTCACATTGACCAAAATAACTTTTAAGTTAAGGGTCTTTTGAAAATCTGAACACAAAAAGAAACTGGAAAAAAAAGAACTTGAGTTTTTAACCATATCCTTCAGCATCACTTCAAGCCTGTAACACGGCATAATCCTACTTTGAATCTCTTTGATCTCTTAATCTCTTAATTGAAAGATGTGATTGAAGAATACTGAACGTGAATACTGAATGCTGAATTTCATTCCTTTATTACTTGATTAAACTGCAAATTCTAAGGACATCTTAACTTTTTTTTCAAAAAAATCCCACACAACTAGCAAAGGCATCTCTCTCTCTCTCTCTCTCTCTCTCTCTCTCTCTCTCTCTCTCTCTCTCTCTGTGTGTGTGTGTGTGTGTGTGTGTGTAAAACTTTTCAAGGCACGTGTTTAGGCCGTGAAATCTGGAACAATTCTTACTTAACATAATTCAATCACAATCAGCCTTTACAGCCTTTAGATTCCAACCCCCCCCCATGAGTAAATTTGAGTGCATACTTTAATATGTTGATTCCCGAAGTGGGAGTAGGGGTCAAGATGTGCTCCTTAAAAATAGAATGCACAAGATTGTGATTTCATATAGAAAAAAATGTTTTCAGCAATGTCTGAGATAGTAAACAGATTTACATTGTGCATAATTGTTAAAAGGGATTGCATGATAGCAAAAGGAGACATGGGAACCAGGCATGAGCATTTCTAATAAGAAACAAGCATGATGCCATATAGTTTGGGAATATGTAGTCTCCATTAATATCTTGAAACAGAAAGAAACCTAAATAATTCCAGCATTTTGCAGTAGGTGGTTTAAAATCTGACCAGATTGGAAGATGTTGGTAGATAACCAGAGTCTATGCACTTTTTATATGTGTATATCTGGAACTGAAACACTTAATTACAATTTTTCTTTTTTAGTGTGGAAATAATTAAAGACAAAAATGTTAACACAGCAACAAATAATGGCTGCATTCAAATGTTTGTTTATGCCAGTATTGTGCCTTATCGTGGGGCTCCAAATGCCTTCCAAGACATTCATCCTCTAGCTGCCATGTTTCAATGTAGTGTATAGCAGTTGTGCTTGTAACCCTGTTTCTACTGCAACAGCCTAAAAAATAAAATAGAGTAATATATTTTATTTGACTGTAGAAAAGGGATTTATAAATTGGGATGGCTATGTTTCATTTATACAATTTGAACACTAGATGGAAGTATAATATTCTGAATAAAGTACAGTACAGTACTTGAGTTCTAATCTGTTTATGTTAATGCAGAATTTAGTATATCTTAATAGAATATGTCGATGAATGTTTCTATACGAGACTGCAGAAATTGGTCAGATGGTTCTTTTTCCAGCAGTACTAGCCTTTTGCCTATTTTCTCAGTTCATCTAGTCTTATTCATTCCTTCAAAACTGAACTAATAAGTATTTGTAAAATGCTGTTATTAAAAATCTTTTATGGAGTTAAATGCATATCATAAGAAAATAAAGATATACTTTTGTAAATGAAACAGACATTAAGGCTGCTGCTTATTTGCAGAGTATTCATTAAAAAGTTTGCATAAACTAAGAAGAGAGATATTTAAGTCCTTTGGGGTCAGATCATTCTTTTATTCCTGCAGAAACCACTTATAGACAGTTCTAGAGCTTTAAGAAGAAAGTTGGCACTCCGGTTCCCCTTTCTGAAAGAGAGGTCTCTGCATGTATAGCTGTGCCTTGGCCTTCCCATTCATTTTCATCGCTGTTCCAGGAGCAACTTTGGGATGCCCTCTCATGCAGACCTAATTTCTTCTTTCCATCACAACTTTCCTCAAAATGTCCGTGAAGATTCTCAGTCATCCAGGTGAGTTTATCTGGAAGCTGAGTCATGGCTCCTGGACTTATTTTTTGAGAGATAGAAACGTTTCGCTGCTCATCCAAACTGATGAAGCTGTTTGGATGAGCAGCAAAACATTTCTATCTCTTAAAAAAGAAGTCCAGTAGCCATGACTCAACTTCCAGATAAACTTTCCTCAAATTTTATTTTCATAACTACAATTTTTTTCTTTTACATTATTTTGAAGCAGAGATGCCTCATTTTACTTTCTAAGTCATCCTCCACTCATTTGCAGCTGGGTTCCAACCAATAGCTTTTGAAAAATATTGTTCCTTGCAGTGGCCACTTGTTTTGTACTTTGGTAATGATTCTTATAGATCAGCGTATGATCCAAATTACATATATGTATTTGGGAGTTGGGGAAAAACAGCAATCTATGTGGATATGCCTTCCAAGTTTCCAAGATGCCTGCTTATTTCTCAGATGGAAGGCACACTTTTGAGTCTAGAGTTGGGTTTAAGTTGATTCCTATTATAATATGCATTAAGTACTTTTAATGCATCTTCTAGAAGATGTTCTACCATCTGAAAGCTGTTCATCTGACTGATCAGCAATTTTGAGATAACCAGCATAAATAAAAATGTGTGTCTGAAGAAATGCTCATTTCTGTAGAGCCAGTATGCTGCCATGGGGTACACCATTCTTTTGAGTTCTCCATCAGCTGTGTTGTCCTTGAAAGTTAACTAAAAATCTTATTTTGCAAAAAGTGTGTGCTTATTTTGTAATCCTTGGTTCGATTATAGAATGTGATGGCAAACAGTGTCATAGGTGGGCAACAAAGGCTGACACCATGATCTTTCCATTTTCAGCCTGCTACATTAATGACTGAGGACTGTTTTGTGTTGTACAGTTCTTCACAGGTCTAAAGACAGTGTGTAGTGGCATGAGGAGTGGTTCCACAGCTTCCATTGGCCAGTTAAGATAGAATAATTTTTTCTAGCATTTAATAAAGATGACAGAATATCTCTGCACAACATTGCATAAGCCAGAATCCAGCTGCAGCTGGGCAGAGTAGAGGCTGGCCCAGAAAACACGATCCTTCATGTTTCAAGTAATATTCTTGATGTTTCAAGTGTCTTCAGATTTTTTTTTTTTTTTTGCGAATCCCATTCCTCTGCCAGATCAGTTAAGTTTTCTAAGCACAGGGATCAAGAGTAAGACAATTTTTCTGTTGACTGCACAAGCCAGGCTTAACTATCTGTGTACAAGGTTCTGTTGAGTGAGGTATCCTGGCACGTTCCATTTTAGTGGATTAAAGGGCTACAGAAACTTCAGTCCTCATCCTAAAACAAAACATTAGGGCAGAGCAGGAAGCATGGGACCTCCAAATATTGTTGAAAAGTGGGTCCCATTGTTCTTCGTCAGTAGCTGCGTAGGTTAGGGCTGATGGGAGTTGCAGTCTGGTAACTTCTGGAGGATCACATGTTTTGCACGCTGTATGGAGGGATTTGTAGAAAGGTGTTTTAAGCCTCAGAAGGTCCACAGGCTGGGCCCACTTGTTGTGATGAGAAGTGACTGCTTCACAGGGCCTGTTGATGTATGGCATAAAGACTAGATAGTAGTTAAATGAAGAATTGAAGGACATAAGATAAGTCTGTATTATTTTCCATTTGGATTCTGCCGTTCTCACCTTGCATTTAGATTGAAGCTTATGTTGCCTTGCGGGTAGTTGGTATGTGAGTTTCTCCAGCTCATAGGGTCACTTACTAGGAGTTAAGAATATGGTTTCCTAGATTTCACCATCACGGTCAAAAAGAGAAGAACTAGAATGAGGTATGTTGACCTCATTTTGGACCAAACAACAGTACAATTAGAGGGAAACCACATGCATCCATTGTAATCAGGTGATGATTATAAACCCATATTCTGTTTTGATATTACAATAGTGTTGAAATTAGCCTTGATTGGTTACTTGACATGTTTGTATTGCTTCTCTGATGTGCCTCTTAAGACACCAAACAAGAAATAAGCAATATCTCATCTTCATTGTAAGTGAGTTCCTCCAGAAGGATATTAAAAACTCTTCATAACAAAGAATGGCAGTGGTAATAAATCACAATGCTTTCCTGGAAAATAGAGTATATTTCATTACCACTGTGCATTAAAATATGACAGCTGAATTTTGCTTGCTTAAAAAACAAAGCAATTTGGACAAATCTTGTGGTAGCATCCAGCTGTGTTTTGTTACTTGCATACTTACACAGGAGAGAAACCTTAAATAGGGTGATGACAGCTTGTAGGAGTACAAGTGTTCTTGATCTTCAGAAGCTAAAAGTAGCACTTTTATGAAAGCATCATATCTTCAGTCTGCAACGCTAATTGTAGGCACCCATGCCATACACATGCCCGACTACCATTCTTGTCCCAAGCAAATTGTAACCAGCCAGCCACCTTTACTTGTCCATGGATGTCGAGGATTGTGATCACACTTTGTTTATACAAATGTCTTGTCTGTGTGAAATGGTGACTATATGACTGAACAATATACAGTGGTACTTTGTATAAAGGAATTAATTCGTTCCAAATGAAATTATGTTAAGCAAATTTTCCTTTATACAAATTTCCCATAGGAATGCATTGAAATGGAGTAATCCCATTTTTATGTTGTACGGATTTTCCCCATAGGCAATTCTGTTAAGCAAATTTCACCTATCTCCAGAAACTTTTATGTTGTACAGATTTTATGTTATACAAACAGTTAGTTATACAAGGGTCCACTGTAGTTAGTTTCTGTGCTTTCAGTGACTAGAACCTCTTTTTCAGGCATTGCAAACAGCACATTTCAATGTCTCAGTGACTGTATATTTTGTGGGGATTTGTTCACCAAAAAGCAACTGCACACAAATACAGTCTGTCTGGTAGTTTGCATGCATCCCCACACACTCCTTGTGCGCTTTGGTGGAGGAGGGTCTGTTAACAAGTGTGACTCATGATGACTGTAAAATCCAACTGTGATTTCCATGATTAAAACACCTCAAATGTATTACACTTTAATTGAGGCAGTGTGTTGTAAAATATTGGTAAAATATAGGTATGTGTCAAACCACTGCAGAAGTAGAATAGACACATACTGTGGTTCCTGCAGAGTAACACTCTGTTCCTCTCTCCCCAGGTATCTGTGAAGTCTTTAAGGTTGTAGCAGTCCTGCTAAGAAATTTACTCCATTTCTCTTTTTCTTAATAATTGCTTCAGAGTCAGAAGCATTTGCTTCAGTCTCTATGTTTTAGAAACTGAATGGCTATTTCTGGTCAAAGAAGGTCATAGTGTTTCAAAGGACTCTTACAAAGAAGGATAGATCCCTTGCTGTAGAACAGAGATGTTTCAGTGCTAATATAGGTCTTTTATACATGCTGTTATTATGGCAGATAAATGACATAACGTGGACAACTTCCAAAATATAATTCTGATAACAGTGCAGCACAAATTGCGACACTATCATTAAACACAGTGCAAACCATCTATTAAAGGTGTTAATAGAAGATTTGGTCGTTTGTTATTCTACTTTGTCACTTGTGAAAACCTATGCACCCACATTAAAGAGCAGCAGGTGGGTCTTAGGGTAGATAAATTGTTATGGTCTAGTAAAACCTTGTTGCATTTTGGCTTATGAATAAAACCTCTGATTTCAATCAAATAACTCAGTATAAAATAGCCATAATTATCATTCTGGTGACTAAACAAGAAACAGATGGCCAAGTGTAGACATGTTTGGAGACGGGTTCATTCTAGATATTATGGCATAATCATTTTCTCTCCCCCCCCCATATATATATTATATATTGCTTGCTCCTGTCGTGTTATTGATTCAAAGTTTTCCCAACATTTGAGCCCAGTATAATTTATATCTCCTTTCCCAGCTTAAATCAGCATACTTTCATCCTTAGTTTCCTTACTATCTCATCCCTATTCTATCTAACTTTACTTACATCTGTTTTAATACAAAGCATATAGCCTACCTAATCTCAACAGTCTATTCAATCTCACTATTTAGCTCTTCAATACTAAGCAAGTAAGGATAAATCTGGCTCACTATATATATATTCTCTATATCATCCACAGTATAGTTACCCGTTCTTGTGCCAATTTTCAGTAATCAACTTTAATTCAAGTTAATACTTTATGCGCTATTATAAGAGAGCTACCTCCTGACCTATATATTTCACTTTCAATTCTTGTTTATACCTACCTGCCTCTATTCTTTTAAAAATCTAACAGATTAACATTTATTTATCTATCAGGTTTGTGTTCACATTTCCATTTTCTGATTCCCATATATACCAATTAACAAGTAGCCTTAGACAATCAGAATACAGAAAGCATTTTTATGTAATAAATTCACTAAGCCAGAAGTACTTTTTTTGAATTTCCCTTTTTCTGCCAAGCCCCTCATCCTCACAGATCGCTTCCCCCTTGCCAAATCCATCATCCTCATGGGTTGTTGTATTATCCAGATAGCAGTCTTGATGGCCGCTCTGCCACTGAAAAAGTCCCAGATTTTCCTCTTTTTTGGCACTCATATCGAGTAAGACAGATGCGCCCATCATACTCCGTGGACCTGGCACATCCACGGGCCCAGCCTGCACCATTCCCATCAAATCCATGTTCATGTTAAGAGCCACCCTCCATTCTGGTTCAGACTCGGGTTGACCTCAGTAGATACGTTGATCATATCCAGTAAATTTGGCATAACCAAAGATCCATCTTGGATCAATCTTGTTGTGTTTGTCTGTAGATTAAGATCAGCTGTTTGTTTCAGCTCAATCTCCTGATCAGAGCTAATTTCAGTTTTTTTCTAGAGACCAAGTGGTATCCACCACTCCATCTTAAGGTCTGTCTTGCGGAGTTGCTGTTGTAATAAGCAGCAAACTGCATTCCAGTCTCTGTTTTGCCTGTGTCTTTATCAGAATTGAATATCTCTGTATCGTCAGAGGTTGAGCCAGTGTAGATATCTATAATTTTTTGCAAACCGCATAAAATTATGTTGGCAAAATCTTCTTCTGAGATGTTTTCCCAATCCATTGTGTTTTATAGCTCAGAAGAAAGGCTTAATATCGTTTGTAATAGTTTTTGCCACTTAGTTTCAAAGTAAGAGAGATACAGAGGAGAGTAACTAAACTAGATTGAAGCCAAAACAGCGAAGAACAGCCTTCAAGCTTTGTTTTCAAAACATGCGGTTATTCCAAGGTCAGATGTTTTTTGAAGAAACAGCTTTCCCAACTCTGCTCTTACAATTGTCTTTAAATTCAACATATAGAAAGCATAGAGGTATAAGGTAGTTTCCTTTAAGATTTGTCTTTAAATCCACCACATATAAAGAGCAACAAAGGCATAAAATATTTTTCCATAAGAAGGCAACAGGCAGGAAGGCAAGTTCATGAAATAATGTGAAAACAATAACTTTTGTGCTTGTCTTTCAAAAACATTCACCCCAGTTCACCAGAAACCATTTCTGGGGCTCCGACAAGCCCGGGAAACCTAGCGGAGGCCCTTCTGGGCAGCACCAGTCCTGATGTAAGTGCAGGAGGCCTCAAATAGGCCCATGCAGCTTACCCCAGGGGACCTTGCCTTTCATATACTGCGGTCCCGCAATATACCGGGACTGCAGTATATGAACCGCGAAATGGCGGGGGACCACTGTAAAATCATTTCAGAAACTGCCAATATCTGATATGTGATATAAATCTGGGATAATTGTATGTATGTACAGATCAACAATTAAAATTGTGTGTGTGTCACTAGAAGAAGTGTGGGGGAATAGTGGTTATGAATTAATGAATGAAATTTATAGATAAGAAAATAAAACACCCAGTTGGCATATGCTCAAAAGCTTTTAGATGGGTATTTCTTTTAGATGTGGAAATGGCCATGCATGTATAATGAAAGAAGATGATGTAACCATAAGCACAGAGATTAGTCTGAATAGTTGTCTCATCTTGAGTACAGAGGAAATTCCTTTTGGGAATTTACAGTGGCTGAAGTGTAAAAATGTCAGTTGCAGTGTATGCCAATCATATGACAACTGAGTAGGAGTGTAAGCAGCAAAACAATAATTAGCAGAAATTGGTGGCATTATAGATACCTAGTAAGATTCTAGTTAGAACATACATATGGTAGCTTTTAGAGAAGAGAATGTTTTACTTCTGCTCTCAAGCAGTTCCTTTAGTTCTATAATTTCCTCTCTGCATAGGTTTGCTATCAGCACTCTCTGATATCAAGTGGGAGGATGAAGACAAAACAGCCCTTCCTTCCTACCTTCCTTCCTTCTTTACAAAGAGTATTACCATAAAATGTATTGTTCTGAAATTCTACCTCTGCACACTATCTACACCAGTGATTCTCAACTTGTGGTTCCCCAGATGTTCCTGGACTACAACTCCCAGAAATCCCTTCCAGCACAGCAAGTGGTGGAGGCTTCTGGGAGTAGCAGTAAAGGAACATCTGGGGACCCACAGGTTGAGAACCACTGATCTACACTCTTGATATAGAGCTCTGCCTTTTTCTGGGGCACTAGCCCTGTTGGTGGAGATTAACACTGGACTCTACCAAGCCATTGGTAAGCACAAAGAAATGGCCACTCTGGGCTAGCTGCACCAGCATCACTGCACATTGTAAATCTGTTGATATATTGCAGAATTTGGTAAGAATGGCTAGATCAACTGTGGGCATTGCATGTGCTGGCCATCTTTGCACACTGTTTTCCCCTAGCACAGCAGAATTTCTCCTTCACATGTCATTTCATGATATCAAAAGGCGCCTTCAAAATGTTTCAATATATGTTTCCCCTGCGTATAAGTGATAAAATGCAAACATTTCACAGTGCCTACTAATCTTAATGGTGAGGCTCAGAGACTGCATAATCCCCAAATACCAGTAACTATGCAAGAATAGGAGGGGGTGATAACCTTATGAACCTGTTGTCAATGTCCCAGAAGTATAAGTCAACCTTTATTTTGTTTGCTTGTTTGTTTGTTTGACTTTTATAACGCCCATCTAGCCCTAGGTCTACTCTGGGCATTTTACAACATGGAATCACATGACAAGCTAACAAAGGAATACATTAAAAAAACAAAATACAAGGAGCATAATAAAACAAAATATATTATTTTGTTTTATAAAATAATTTATAAATAATTTATAAATAATGTATTTAAAAATTTATAAAACAAAATAAATTATAGGAAGCTGGGTTTAAGAAACTTTTTGTCTGACCAGCTGGGTTTTCCTTATTATTTAAACATTTTTCATTTTATCTAGAGAAAGAGACTGATAGAATTGATATCAATGTATTATAAAAGCACAACCTGTGAAAGTTAAATATATTTGGTGTTAAGATTTTGCTTCATATGGCATACCTTTATAATATATTTTAAAGTCAATAAATTTATGTACAGAGTGTGTACTGTACTGTGTATTGTAATTATCATTTGGAGATTTATGTTACCTTTTATGGTAATACATGCTTTTGTACTTGGAGCTCATAGAAGACCTGCTTTGAACAGAAATTTTGGT
This sequence comes from Phrynocephalus versicolor, assembly GCA_023846285.1. Taxonomy (NCBI): domain Eukaryota; kingdom Metazoa; phylum Chordata; class Lepidosauria; order Squamata; family Agamidae; genus Phrynocephalus; species Phrynocephalus versicolor. Next base: position 36,161,676 of record JAHTLZ010000237.1, on the reverse strand, counting down.
TCCTAATTTATTTTCACAGCTTATTACTTGGCATGATTCATAAAAAAGAAAGCATATCAGAGGATAACTTGGCGGAATTGTTTTTGGAAAAAGGATCATAAACTTAGGGAAACTGGCATGTTTTATTTCTGTGACACTGAGATAGGAAGATGACCTCTACATTATTAAAGATATTTTTGCTGAATGTTCTCTGAATAACTCTAGAAATAGCAGATGGCTTGGTTAGTTGTGGTGCCAATATGGCCATGTTTTTAGAATTGGTAAATGGTTTTGATTGTTCCAGCATATATTTAGCTTTATTCCAGAAAGAAATATTTGTGTTTTGTGATGGGGAGAAGGCTGTACAATTCATTGTGAGAAGAAAAGCTTTTGTGGTGCATCCGGGAGAGATTTGGCCAGTGAGGAAATTGTCGCTGAGCAGTACTAAAGGAACATGTATCAAAGGATGGTCAAAAAGTTCCTCTTCTTGCAGTCTCCAGCAGCTTTCACCTCACCTCATCCCTCTACTGAAAGAGGGAAAGTAGTGTGGGGAAGGAGGAAAAGGTTACAGGTGGTCCAGGCCGGGGATTTGTATGAAAAATATTTCAAGTGAGTGAGATAAGGATGACTTGGCATTTGTTAGTCAATTGGAGCTAAAAGGGTTGAAACATTTACTGATGGATGTAGGTCATATTGGTGAGGTGAGGTTATAATGACTTCAATGGACCTTACTCCAAGGTATGGGATTATAGTACTGCAGATATAGCATGTGTAAACTATTGTTTTTGCAAACAAAAAGTAGTTCTTTTTATGAGAATATAACAAACAAGACTTTGTAAACTGGATAATTCTGGTTTTATAAATCAATAATGTTTAGATTCAGTCTGTGCCTCTGATGAAATGACATCTGGTCCATATGCCATAATAAATCTGTCCTTTAAGACTCTTCATAACTTTTTACTGCCTACTGTACCTGGACGTTGGTACCTAACACAAGTCAAACCAAAGCTAAAACATGCTTGTAGAAAAACTCTAACCTACAGAGATGGTGGAAATGGATGCATCTGTTTCACTTCCAACTCTCTTAACAAAATATGTATCTCTTATATGGCGATAGGTGTTTTTGTGGCCCTATGTTTTTTTTTAAAAAAAAAAACTTTACTATCCATACGTGTTAAATAAGACGGACAGAATCCAACAGTACCAGTGGGTTAGAGTTTCCTCTCTCTTGCATGTTGGTGGGTGACCAGGCATGCAACTGGCTGCACCCCAGCCCCTCATCACTTAGTCACGACAGGCTGTACAAACAATACACAAATGCCAATGGGATTCTTGTCAGCTTGTCATATTATATAACAGGACTATTAAGGCATATGCCTTGGCCTCCAATTTCCGGTCTTGAGCCACAATGAACCTGCAGATTACCAACTCATTTCTAGTCGATTGCTTGAATTGAGTCAAAAGACTTAAATTGGACTGGGTTTTTTTTTCATGCACGTGTGATATAACATGAAGAATTTGATTCACAGATTATATCTTTGGAACATTTTATAGCCTTACATTAATAAGTATGTGAATGTGTGATTCTCTTACTAATTATGTATCTTTTGTCACCCTAGAATCGAATGGAGGAAAGCAAAGCACTGTTTAGGACAATTATCACATATCCCTGGTTCCAGAACTCTTCAGTCATTCTGTTCTTAAACAAGAAAGATCTTCTAGAGGAAAAAATAATGTATTCTCACCTAGTTGATTATTTCCCCGAGTATGATGGTAAGAGAGGCTCTTTTGAAAATTTTTCTACTGCATGTTATCCAATCCCAAGAAGACCACACTGAAGGAAATGAGCCAAGTCCCCTCTCTCTCCCTGTCATTCCAAGCTGTTAGATTTGTGGCTGTCAAATATTTACATTTATAGTGATACATTGAGCTTTCTTAACTGTATACACAGCCAGGTGGGGGCTTGGTAATTAATGAGAGACACAACACCTGAATCACCACTGTTACGGACACTTTTAATTCCACTGAATCAGTTTTAGAATGGAGGACTATAGGAAATACGATTCATGTCTCTAAAGGACATGGAAGACGAGTCATGGTAGCCCTGACTAGGCATGTTCATAGTAACAAAGCGAGGTTAGAGCTGACAAATAACATACTACAAGTCATCACGTTCCCCGGAACACTCTTTGGAAGAGTAAGAATGGTTTTGAAAAACCCATTTAGTTTCATTAACAACTTGTGATAGTATTTTTCAGTGAATCTAGGGAACATTTGCAGGCTATTCCCAAAGCGTGAGGGTAGGGGTCACAGAGGGAGACGGGGGTATCTTTTTAAATGTTTGAATACAGTTTTACAAATTTAAAAATAATGGAACAGATACAGTTATATCAAGACATCACCAAGAGCATGATCACAAAAGTAAACCTTGCTTTCCAAGCAAAACTAATTCCAAGACAATTAAAGTAAACATTTTGTATAAGACAATTTAATTAAAAGTAATTTAGGAGCCCATCAGTTAAAAAAAAAAAAGTAGCCACATATTCAGGGTCCCCTTTTCAGAATCCAGCCAGTTGTCCAAAGCACAGCTTCCTAAATACAGTGGACCCTTGTATGACAAACAGCTTGTATAACATAAAATTTGTACAACATAAAAATTCCAGAGATAGGGGAAATTTGCTTAACATAATTGCCTATGGGGAGAATCCATACAACATAAAAATGGGATCACTCCATTTTCAATGCATTCCTATGGGAATTTGTATAAAGGAAATTTGCTTAACATAATTTCATTTGGAACGAATTAATTCCTTTATACAAGGTACCACTGTACTTTTGAAGATAATGGGGTTTTCAAAAGTGTAGCCCTTTTTCCACTTCTAATGTGATAAACCAAGTAAGATATACCAGATTCAGACTTTGTGAGAGAAAATGTCTATGAAATGAATTTTTAAATTAGACATTTGTATTCATAGACACATAAGCTCTGTACATCAATCCTGTTGCCTAGGTAGAAATATAATGCCAAGGATCTGTGGTGATTTCCTAAGAACAGGGAGATTTTGCATCTCCTGAAATGTTCTTCTAGGAAAAGAGAAAACAGCAGGGGGCGGGGTGGAAGTTTTTTTCCTCTTCCTGCCTTCCCTTTTGCCAAATTCACTCTGTCCTCCTGTTCCTGTGAGAAGTCCTCAGGTCTTTTTCCCCTGGCTTTTTCTACAGGGCTCCAGTCTTCTAACATGCACCTCTTCTTTTTCCTTCTGCGGGCAGGAAGACATTTGATAGATAAAACATGTCCTCTCTCAACTTGTTGAGGGAGGATGATACTATTGAGAACAAATTCTTTTTCCATACCCTCCCGCCCCACACACAGTATAATAAGGGATTAAGTACCATCCTACTTCACAGCAATGTCTGAGAAATTTGTATTTGTGAATTATTTTTGAGGGGAAGAAACCCTACCACCTACTCTCAAAAATGCCTAGCTTGTTCGGACAAATTTTACCTTAGTGTATAAACATGATTTAAGGCAAGGTGTATGTTAAAAAAAGCTTAAATTAACACCTTTCATACTTCTTACACAAAGGTCATTACACCGGAAACATATAGTGGACCCTTGTATAACAAAGAGCTTGTATAACATAAAATTTGTGCAACATAAAAAATTCCGGACGGAGGGGAAATTTGCTTAACATAATTGCCTATGGGGAGAATCCGTACAACATAAAAATGGAATCACTCCGTTTTCAATGCATTCCTATGGGAAATTTGTATAAAGGAAAATTTGCTTAACACAATGTCATTTGGAACGAATTAATTCCTTTATACAAGATACCACTGTACTAGCCTTGTATTTTGTATGCCCATGCTAAACAAAACATTTTTCCCTGCTACAACAGGACCTCAACGGGATGCACAGGCAGCAAGGGAATTCATCTTGAAAAT
>JAHTLZ010000237.1:36145346-36157715 GCA_023846285.1 Phrynocephalus versicolor | reverse complement strand
TGTAAAATCATTTGCACAACTCTGATTACTAGAAGTGGACTGAAAATACACATAAGTGTGCCTGTGTGCACACATGCGCGCGCGCACACACACACACACACACACATATAAATTAGCTTTTGAGTTTTCAGAAGTTTCTGTTCGAAGGTTGAGCACAGCTTTGTTGGAGTTGATGCTACATACTGCTGGATTGTATTGTTTCCTCGCCAAGGAAAAGGAGGATCAGTTTGCTACACCCATCATTTCATGTGGGCTATCTCACAAACTATTTGTCTACTGTTTTTTTTTGTTTGTTTTTAACCACTAGCTCTTCCATCACCTTATAGAAATCTGTTTGGGACCTCATCTTCTAGCTGGTCAAAACCCATGCAACTAGCATGTGATTTTTTTTTAAAAAATGCCTATTTATGCGTGTTGATGAAAATGTATGTTGTCCTGTTCATAAAAAGACACCCCAGAAGTACAATAAGAAGTCTTTTTGCATTGGAAAATATTGTATTTGGGATCGTCTTTTTTCCAGTCTCCAATCCTTGAAATACTGCGAATATAACTCGACAGGAAGTTCCGATGCAGAAATTGTCCAGTGTAGAAGATGACTTTCAATGTGGTTTCAACAGCATTCTTAACATATTATGCAAACATTGTTTGAGCACTTCACTTCCTTAAATATGTCATGTTCCTAAATTTAATTTGCCAGATCCATCTGAGTAATATTTGACAGGCTGCTCTTTGCTTTAAATATAACAGTGTTGCCCCTGTTATGTTTCTAGAACACTCAGAGTCTTTAATGTTACTGAGGTAATAAACTCCATGTTATAGAACATGAAAGTACCACTAAAATGGGAAGAGAAGCTTCAGTCTTTACTTACAGTATGCTAGTCAGGTGATAATAAAGCAGGTAATGTTGTTGATGCCATCCATTTCCACAGTACCTCAATAAGGCCCTTGCGCTACCATATACTCATTCCTATAACTTTGTATTAGGAGCTTCAACAGCATTTTACTCAAAGTAAGCCATTAGTGTGGGAAATGAGTCTCCAAGAAACATGGGCTAGGTCAGGAGAAAACAGGTATCATGTGCTAACATTATTCATAACAAAATTGCTTAGCAGGCTTGTGGAATCCTCTAGAACGGTGATGGTCAAACTTCGTCCCTCCAAATGTTTTGGACCACAACTCCCACAGTCCTTTGCCATTGGCAATATGGGCATAGAATTCTGGGAGTTGTGGTCTAAAACATCTGGAGGGCCGAAGTTTGACCACCACTGCTGTAGAAGGTTCTTTCCGGACAGTGTCCTGATACATGCAGGCATGAGCACAGATATTGCTGGTGGGCATATTTGTTCATTTGAAGCCAACAAAAGATGGTGACTTCCTATACGAAGTCACGGCTACCATTTTTTGTCTTGTGGACAAAGCGTTAGTGGCCTTCAAACAAGCTGAGGTTGTAGAGCATGAGTGGCTGTCAACGTTTGCTCAGTCCTGGTTTTCTGTCCCCACTGTATATTGAGAGGTGCATGGCAGTATCTCTTCTGTTAAACAAGGGATGTTTACAGACCATCCCAGTTTAAGCATATTCTTTAAAACAAAGATTAAGAAGACAAATTGTAGAAAGGAAAGAACAGGCAAGCAGAAAGATGCTGTGGGGTCGGTGGTATTTATTATGGATCTTGGGTAGAAAGTTGGGAGGTTTTTAGACTTGTTTAACAAAGAATCCAAGTTTACTTAAGTCTCATAGTTTTAACACACATTTATTCAAGACTGTACCACTACTGTATTCTGCTCTAAGTTAGATATTTGGTTAATGTGTTATTTACATGTGAAGGCAATCTTCCCTAGAATTGCCAACACAGTTTTACCATGTGCCAGGGCATCATAGTGCTTTTAAAGACGGACACTGCTCTTCCTGCTCACAGTGGATACTGTGCAGAATTATTTTTGTTGTTTCTTTTCTGCTATGCCTTATCGTTTTTGAGCCCAGACATAGGCATTTCTTAACCGAGTCAGAGGAAAAGTAACAGATCAGAAACATTTGTACCTTTTGCCAAAACATGAGTATCATAAATGACAAACAGGGCAAAAGTAAGCTTCTTAGAATTGCATGCCCTTGGTGTTCATTAGGAGTGCAGTTCTCTTTAAAAATGTGTTCAGCCAATGTTATAGTTACTGGGAAATATGCATGAGCAAGTCCCATTGTGGGATTTGTGTAAGAGAACCTTGAGGATTGTATCCTAGGGCATAAAAAATACTATCGATCTAAAAACATTCATGGGTGTTGTTTATATTTTTCTCTATATACAAACAGTTAACTGAAACCTTTTTCAGAAGGTAATTAATTGGGTTTGCTCAGACATATGAAGGAAATACACATGAGCAAGGTTGTTTTTTAAATTCATCAAACTATTTTGATTGATAAGATTTCTTTTGAATTGAATCAGCACATTCATGTATATTTTCCCATCTCAAAGGTTTAAAGTGAAGCAGACTTTTTTTTACACAGAGCAAATCCATCCCAAATGACTGCATGATTTGCAAAGAAGAAGAGGAGGAAGAAAGTTCTGTGTTGATTATGGGGAGGGAGTCTGCATTATAGCAGTAGAAAACGATTAGGCTCGCCTGAACTTTAGTTGTAAGATGCACATAATATTTGATTTTCCCATTGATCTTTCTCAGTTGCTTTGCATTCTTCACAAAAGACTGAAATGATAGAAAAGCAAGAATGTTAACACACATGAAAAAATAAAATATACCCAAATAAATTGTAATGATATACTGCCCTTCTTGAAACACTTGTTATTTTTCTAAAGTACTGTTTCATGCCAGCTACAAAGTATTTCACTTAGTGCTAATATGTTAACTTGGCCTACCAAAGACCACTTCAGTAAAAATCTGATCATCTAGTCAGCTTGTATATTTGGAGTCCTACCATATTACCACCATCAGACTATGGACTATGTTGCACATGCCTAACATTTAAATATTAGCTTTTGTAAGTGTCAATCTTTCCAAAATACATTTATACATCTCAGTATGCATGAAAATGTATATTTTCTTTTCTATATGTAGCCTTAAGTTAACTTAGAAATTATTTCACACACTTTTCACCAAAGCAAATTGGCCTCTGATCCAGTCCTCTTGTATGGACTTGTGGCTTTTATGTGTGTGTGGTCTTATTAAATTTAAATGGACAGGGTTGGACATTTCTCCAGTTTTATTCCACCCATTGAGAAATCACAGGGGCCAGAGAAACTCATGTATACATTAGACTTCCCGTGACTGCAAAGTATTACCAGGTGATATAGACAAATTCTACTTTTTTCTCTCTCTACACTGGTGAGAGAATAGACTCGTTTTAGCTGTTACTGTGTAGGTCAGGTTGAATGGCCAGTTCAACATGTGGTTTCATTTATTGTTAGTATGCCTGTACTCAAGAAAATGGGTCAATATTAAGTCAGTTATGTTGTGTGATTTATTTTTTTTCCCAAAAAGGAAAGGAAGAACATGTTTAAATAGATAATAAAAAAATTAAAATGTTAGGCTGCAGAAATGTTTCGCTGTACACAAATATTTTCTCTCCAAAGGGTACTTGTAAGATGCATTTTGTGATTTCTCTATGCCACCAACTTTGGAGTTGTTCTTACAGGACCTGTATAGCAGGAGGGATTTATACATTTAACAGTATTTTATAAATTGTACTTGTTCTTAATGTCCTTCAAATGCATGTAACATTGATGGGGAAGGGGGATTACAAGTTTTTGGGAAGAGTTAATGTTGTATAAATACTTACCCAGATTTCCTTGCTAGATAAAATTACAGCATTTGGGGCCATATTTTGTACTCCAGTATCTTCATTCCTTTACATTTGCATCTCTTAAAGTACTTTTGGCTTGTTGTTCTCCTTAAATGCCTTTTTATTATAATATTGGAATAAATACTTTTATTCCAGTGATTACTCATAGTGTAGTGCTTTATCTTAACTGGATGCCCTCAACATTTTCTGGTTATTCATAACAGCTCAAATATCTAATGCCCCCTCAGTTCCCCCCCCCCCATTAGACACACTCTTATTCACACTGTTCACAAATATCAGTTAATTTATGTTCAAAGCTGTTGAACTACATTACCAGTATGATTCTGTACTTGCATACTCAGAAGAGAGCCTCACTGAATTCAGATATGCAGTATTTATTCCCAGTGTCGCAAAATTGCAGCTCAATTTGTGGCTGTATATAAGAGAAGAGAACTGAAACTATTGAATGGAGCAGGTCTGCTAGTGAACAGTTCTAAAGTAAATAGTAGAATGTATTTTATTTTTCCTGGACTCGGTAGAGTGACAGGATCATATTGTATAACTACTCGTTTGTGTTTTTTCACACTGCAGTTACCCAGTTGAAGGTATAAGAACTATCTCTGTGTGAGTATAGCATGCACTGCTTTGGAATATATATTAAAAAAAAAAGGTCAGCCCAGAGTATACGCCCATGTGTAGAACTGATGAAACTGTGTCCTCCCAGATGTTTTGTATTATAGCCATAAAGGTGGCATCACAGGTGATGCTGCGCTCATCTGCCTCTTCTGGCTCAATCAAGTCACCCAGCCAAGTGTGGTAGCTCCCTGTACTTCCTTAGCTGATCTTCCAGTGCCAGCAATAGCTTATGCTTCTCTGCCCTGTCTACAATATGTGTTTGCTCGTGACTGGGATATTAGCTGAGGCAGTGGGAAAAAAGCAAGCAAGCTGGGCCCGGTAAGTGGCTGATCAGCTGAGGAGGACAACAATGGGAGCAGCCCTTGCCTTTATGTCACAAACTGGGACCAAACTGGTTTGTCCCCATTTCTAGCTTCTGGTATTCAGTGCAAAATGTGGAAAGGGGGCACAGTTACCCAGCCTTGCCTTTAAGGGAATGATCCATGGAGCCAAAATCTACAGTTGGGAGACGCGTAGTATATTGAAAGGAGTGGTCATCATCCCATTTTAAGCCCCATTTTTATTATTGGATTTTTTCTTATGTAGACATTTGAGAACTGTAAAATGTAATTTATAGAATTCCCATTCTGTTAATAATTACAAAGAAAAGGTAGGATATGACTCTAAGAGAAATCAGAAAAGCCTATTCAAATCATAAGTTGCTTTGTAAAGCTACTTGCTACATTAATTGCTCTTACAGGTGACCAACGCAGAACCCAATTTTTATATTAAATTATTAAAAGACATTTTAAGAGTTTGTATGTGACATAGACCATTTTTAAAACACAGTCCTAGGCAAAAAATTAAATTAAAAATTCAGGCCTAGATGGCAGTATTGAAGCACTTTTTCTTGGTTTTAATCATTTAAAAGAAAAGGAGTATTCTACCGGTATTCTTTTCAGAAAGCACCTGCCCAATAAACTATAATCCAATTTCTGCCATGAATAAATACACATTTATTGAAATATCTGATAGAGGATTAAAACAGAAATAATTGTGATTTACTAGGAAAAGTACTAGTAAATTGTATTGTTCATCTGAACTTGGTAACAAATAGAGATATGAACATGAATTCTTAAAATCCATTCGTTCTCGCAAAGATGTTTGCCAGCATATTGTCCTTGGCATTGTTAATAGCTGCCCTTACTAATATCACCAAGCTTCCTCATTTGTATTCATCCAGCTCAAGAAATAGCAAGACATTCTTAATTAAAATTTGGCTCATACAACTAGTTTGAAGTACTTTTTCTTGCAGAAATAGAGGTCACAACAATACGACATCAATCATCAGACAAACTGCATTCTATTGTGAATTTACTGTACATTTCTCCATTTACCACTGAATGAATTATTTTGAGTCTTTGGCAGATCGTAGTCTGAATCCAGTTGTTAGTATCAAATAAAGTACACCCATTGAACAAGTTGCCTAAATGGTATGCTATGTACATTACATGACATCACGTTGATTCCATCTCAAGGCAACTCTAGTAAAGGATCAACAGCATATGAAATGTTTCAGATGAGATTTAGTTGACTGAATAGCTCAGTGTGTTAGACATCTGGGCTGAGAGCTCAGTTCCCAGGAGAAGAACCACCCTATGTGAATTTGTCAAACCACACAGTATCAGACTGCCAATGGGGTGGGGGGAGAGATGATAAATCACTTTTGACTATACCCAAAAGACATTGGAATCAAATTGTTAGCATGTAATATTTTATCATGGCCTCCCCTTAGGAAGTTTTAAAGGCTCAGGTATATTATCAAAATTTTAAAAATCCAAATTGGGTTTACAAAATTTAGGATATGTTTTAAATTTGAGACTCTGCAAATGTGAGGTCATGGTCAAATGACCCACTGTTCCTTTAGTATATCATTCTCCTTGAGTGTACACTGAAACTCCTGGCTGTTAACAAGTGCAAATGTGGGACCCATTATGGAGATTCAGAATCATACAGGATCTGGTTTGGATTTGAACCAAATTTTGGAAATCTAGATCTTCATACACTCTAGTAGAGATGGGCACGAAACGAACAATTTTTTGTTTCTGTTTTCATTTTTTCATTTTGTTATGCAGCGAAACGACAAACAAATTTTGTCTCCAAAATGAAACGAAACAAACAGAAACACCGGAAATTTTGTCATGCGTTTCGTTTTCGTTACGGCAATACAGTGAATTGCTTTAAAAAATCACAAAAATCACAAAAAATTGAAATAAATGGTAACGAAACGGTAATGAAACAAACAAAAACAAAAATGATTTTTGCAAAAATTCACGAAAAATGGAAACAAACCGAAATGGACCCCCTAAACAACAAACGAAACACCATTTTTTTTATTCGTGCCCATCTCTACACTCCAGAGTTCACTGGAAAACCCCAGTGCTTGTAATGTTTTAGTTTTTTCATACCCCTAACATTTGGAGACACTGAAATAATTGCCTCTGAAGGATTATTTTACCGAGCTTGTAGCACTTGTTTTATTTCCTTCTTTCCCATCAAACTAAAGTCTGATATGCAAAGTCTGCTAATATTTGTACTGCTTTTTCATAGAATCATATGAGTTGGAAGAGACCTCAAGGGCCATCCAGTCCAACCCTCTGCCATGCAGGAACCCCCATCAAAGTACTCCTGGCAGATAGCCATCCAGCTTTTGCTTAAAAACCTCCAAGGAAGGAGACTCCACCACTCTCCGTGGCAGCATATTCCACTGCTCAACAGCTCTAGCCATCATGAAGTTCTTCCTAATGTTCAAATGGAATCTTTTCCTGTTCTTTGGAACTATTGCCCCAAGTGCTAGTCTCTGAAGCCATGGGAAACAAAGCTGTCCCCTCTTCGATATGACATCCTTTCAAATATTTAAGCATGGCTATCATATCCCCTCTCAACCATCTTTTTGCAAGGCTAAACATTCCCAGCTCCCTAAGCTGCTCATCATAAGACATTTCTTAACTAACCATCCTGGTGACCATCTTCTGGATCTGTTCAAGGCTGCCAACATCTTTTTTTATTTGAGGTGCACAGAACTGAAAGCAGTACAGTAACCCCCCGCTGATTGCGGGGGTTAGGGACCCACCCCACCCGCAACCCACGAAAATCTGTGGTATGCAGAAGCAGGTGGGGGGGCCTGGGGGCAGGTGGGGTGATCATGCGCCTTTCCCAAAAGCCTTGGAGGAGCATGGGGGGCGGCACGGAGCAACCCGATCGCCCCCCGCAGCCCCCCCCGTGTGGCTCCAAGGCGTTTCGGAGGCGGCCGGGGGGCAACGGAGAGGGATGCCGTCCCTCCCCGCAGCCCTTCCGCATGGCTCTGGGGCCCTCTGGAGGTGCCCGGGGGGCGCAGAGAGGGACGCTGTCCATCCCTGCAGCCCTACTGCGCGGCTCCAAGGGGCCCAGGGGGGGCAGAGAGGGATGCTGTCCATCCCCGCAGCCCTTCTGTGCGGCTCCGAGGCCCTCCAGAGGCGCCTGGGGGCGCGGAGAGGGACGCCGTCTGTCCCCGCAGCCTTTCCGCGCGGCTTCGAGGCCCTCCGGAGGCGCCCAGGGGGGCATGGAGAGGGATGCCGTCCGTCCCTGCAGCCCTTCCGTGTGGCTCCGAGGCCCTCCGGAGGTGCCCGGGGGGGCATGGAGAGGGACGGCATCCCTCCCCACAACCCTCCCGCGCGGCTCCGAGGCCCTCCAGAGGCACCCGGGGGGCACGGAGAGGTACGCCAGGCCTACCCACAGCCCTTCCATGCAGTGCCCCCCCCCCCCGGGTGCAAGTACTGCAACCCTGCGATGTACCGGGACCGCGGGACCTGAATCGCGAAATGGCGGGGGGGTGACTGTATTCAAGGTGGGGTCTGACCAGAACAGAGTGATACTATCATTTCCCTTAATCTAGACCAGTGTTTCTCAACCTGTGGGTCCCCAGATGTTCCTGGACTGCAACTCCCAGAAGTCTTCATCACTAGTTGAGCTGGCCAGGATTTCTGGGAGTTGCAGTCTAGGAACATCTGGGGACCCACAGGTTGAGAAACACTTATCTAGACACTATGCTTCTGTTGATGCAACCAAGAAATGCATTGGCTTTCTTAGCTGCCATATCATACTGCTGACTCATGTTCAATTTGTGGTCCACCCAGACTCCCAGATCCCTTTCACATGTATTATTCTCCAGCCAGGTGTCTCCCATCCTATATCTATGCAATTCATTTCTTCCTCCTAGATGCAGGACCCTACATTTCTCTCTGTTGAAACTCATTCGATTAGTGTATTCTCAAAGGCTTTCACAGCCAGGATCTGATAACTGTTGTGAGTTTTTTGGGCTGTTTGGCTGTGTTCTGGGAGTTTTTCTTACTGGCGTTTCAGCAGACTGTGGCCGGCATCCTCAGAGGGCAGTTAGCTCAGGGAACACAATTTCCTGAGTTTCCTTCAGCTTCAGAGCACACAAAAAGTAGCTGATTGAAGTGGTGGTGGCATGTGCTCCGAAGCCGAAGGAAACACAGTGTGTGGGGGGGGGGGAGGCTTGTCCCTTGCAAGCAGGCAGAAACCCCACAAATGGGCGGAGCTGCAGTTTATGCCTGCTTCCAAGGTAAAACCAGGGCATGGGGAAGAAGGCAGAAACCCTCCCAACCCTTGCCACCAGAGCAGAGAGCAAGTGCTGGGGTGGGGGGTCGGGACTGGCGGTGAAGGAGTCATCTGGGTGTCTGCCCCAACTCACCAAAGCAGTGGAAGAGCTCCCCTATTGGCTGGGTTGGGGTTAAACCCCCTCAATCAACCGGAAGTGAAGGCTGTAGAGCTGTCAAGATCAGCTGCTTTCGGATGGGCACCGACAGCCAGGTGATTTTAACCACTCCGCAGCCTTGGCTGCCGGTTGATTGAGGGGGTTTCCCGCCAACCCAGCAAAGCATGGAAGCTCTTCCCCTACTTTGCTGGGTTGTGGCAGGCTTCCCATAGGAATGCATTGAAAACCGATTAATCAATTTCTGCCCACCCCCATTTTGGGGGGCTTTTTTCTGACCTCCTGATCAGATTAATTGGTTTTCAATCCATTCCTATGGGAAACTGTCTAGAATTTTTTTAAAAATTGAATTACGACAACCCCAACCCAGAACAAAAACTTGCTCACTAAACGAAAACAGAAACCTCAGTTTTGGGCATACATTTTGAGCCCAATCCCTGTTGATCTCGCTTGTTTAATAAGGTAATAAGGATAAAATGACTGAAGTGGAGAAGCTACCCTGAACTCTTACAATAAGATAACACTGTAAGTAATAGTCATATAATGTTAATTGTGGTTGAATGACAAAGACAAATCAACAATAAAGATATCATGTTACATGCCCAGCAAGCAACAGTAGTAGTAAATTTAATTAATCAAAACTAGAGATGGGCACGAAACGCCAAAATGGTTTTTCGTGCTCGTTATTTGGGCCCTGGGGCCCACCTCAGGTCGTTTCTGTTTTTCAGGCCTCTGGGGCCCGCTCCATTTTTCGGGCGTCATTTTTCGGCACCTGGTGGGAACGCGTTCCCGCGGCCATGGGGAGCCCTCCCAGGGCCGGGCGCCATCGGAGTCAGTGGCAAGCCTCCTGGGAGAGCGGTCCCGCAGTCGCGGGGAGCCCTCCCAGAGCCATGCGCTGCCAGCGAGCAGAAAAGTCCCGCAAACACGGGAGCATTCTTCTGGCCGGCTTGACGGCGCCGTGCCAGCGGTGCCAGGGAGGGCTAGGGGAAGATTTTAAAAGCCCACTCTTCCCCCCACCCCATCAGGTGGGAGGAGAGAGGGGCTTTTTAAATCTTCTCTCCTCCCAAAGCTAGCACCAAGCGGCTACTGGGTGCTGGCTCTGGGAGGGGGGAAGTGAGGGAGAGAGCATGGGCGGGGAAGATCCCTTTCAGTCCCCTCTTCGCTCCTCTGTGTGCAGAGGGGAGAAGGGAGGACTTAGCTTCCGCCCGGGAGGCTCAGCCGATCCCGGTGTGTGTGGTGGGGGGGGTCGTCCCCGGTCGCTCGCCACCCACCTGGCGGCGGCATCTCCTCCTAGGCGCTGCTGCTGCTGCTGCACAACAGGCCATCCATCGCCGCTCTTCCCGGCTGGCCGGGGCAGCTCGGCGGGTCGGTTGGTGCGGTGGGGCTCTACCCCATGGGTGCTCTGGCTGGCTGGCTGGAGCCCGTTGGGTTAGGGCAGAGCAAGAAAGCACGGGAGGCACGGCACTTCCACCCCACGCCCCGTCCACCGCCCCAGGGGAGGCTCCATGGAGGCGCTCTGCCTCCACTAGTGTGAACGGCGAGGAGCCTGCCCCGCACACCTGAACGCCAGCCCTCCGGGGAAGCTCCCCCTTTGGAGCACGAGACGGTTGTGGCAGGGGGGTTGCTGGACTTTGTAGTCCCCGGAGGAGAACATTTTGGGGGCGAAGCCGGAAGACTGGACCAGGATGCGGGAAGCCGGAAGACTGGACCAGGAAGGCCACCAGCAGCAGTTAGGTCATTCATTGTGCGGCCATTAACGAAAACGAACAGAACCGAAGAAAATTTTCTTGGTTCTGTTTGGTTCGAGCCTGCCCCATCGCAATGGTCATTATTCGTTCCGTTACATAACGGAACGAATAACAGATAATGGTAACGAAAAAATGGTCGTTTTGTGCCCATCTCTAATCAAAACCTTTGAACCAAACACAGTAGGAAGGGCTCTCATGAGGTGTTATGGAAGCAGAAGCAAGACAATAGTCCTAGCCTGGAATAATCCCATCTCTTTAGTGGTTTAATTTAAATGTACACTGTGAAAATCCAAACAAACTGGCTGAGACATTCATGGTGGTGTCACTGGAAAAAAAGGCAGGGATGAATAGAGATTACAGTTGACAAAAAGGATCTGTAACTAGTTTAGCTACCGCCTGATTCCAGTTGGGTTGACCAATCTAGAATGGCCCCAAATCAGATCAGACTGGATCACAGTGGAATTGAATCAGATTTGGATCAGTATGGATCACTTTGGGCTAATTCAGGATGCTGTTACACCGCAGGAAAAATGTAAATGGGTTGGCTGAGAAGTTGTACTTGGGAAGTTGGTTTCCCATGGGTTAATTTGCTTCGTTCAGCCACACAGGAGTCAGTAGAGGGATGGGAGGAATCAGTCTTGGTGAAGATTTGAATCCTTTCTTCCCCACCACTGGATCCTGGGTCTACTTGTTTCTCCTTTCTTCTTTGAAAGGCTTGGTTTCCTAGTGCTCTGCCAGCTGGGTGACCAGATTTGGAGGTGGGGCAAGGAACTGGAATAGAGAAGGGAAGACATTTTCAGTCTTGTTCCCAGATTCCTAATACAGTGGACCTTGTATGACAAACAGTTTGTATAACATAAAATCTGTACAACATAAAACATTTTGGAGATAGGGGAAATTTGCTTAACATAATTGTCTATGGGGAGAATCCGTACAACATAAAAATAGGATTACTCCATTTTCAATGCATTCCTATGAGAATTTGCATAAAGGAAAATTTGCTTAACATAAATTCATTTGGAATGAATTAATTCCTTTATACAAGGTACCACTGTACATCTCTTAGCTGTGCAGATTTGTAAGAAGCACAGTTACATTAGCATAGAACTGCCTTAAAACTTTGTCCCCAATTTTTCCCTTTGGTTGGTCAGCTGCCCTACTGCTAGATTAGCAAGCCTTTAAAAGTGAAAGGAAGGAAGGAAGGAAGGAAGGAAGGAAAGGGAAAAGAAAGCAGTCCTGGCAGTAGTTGTGAGGAGGATCAGATTTAAATAACAGCCAGCTTCCCTGATGACAGCAGCCTCTCACAGCTGCTGGCGCTGGCTGGAATGACTGCACATACAATGACTACAAACCCTTCTGTATCAACTCAAGTGATCCCACCATCTGAACCAATGCAAATAAATAAATAAATAAATAAATAAATAAATAAATAAATAAATAAA
>JAHTLZ010000237.1:36116874-36141412 GCA_023846285.1 Phrynocephalus versicolor | reverse complement strand
AATAATAATAATAATAATAATAATAATAATAATAATAAATAATGAATGTGGTCAGATCAATTTTCTTTTTTTTTTAAAAAAAGGCACCAGGCGACATAAGCCTTATGTCATTTCTTTGGTTCATCAGGGGGCTGGTGGGGAGGCTCAGTCAGGACCTCTGGGTGGTGTTTCCTGATGTTTAACGACCACACCCATCACTCTTGATCCAGGCCGATCCTGGCTTGGGTGGATGGCTCAGCACTTCAGGACTCAGATCATCTGTTCCCAAGCTATGGGGAAGGAACCGAGGAAGGCGCCGAGAAGGAGCAAGCAACCCAGAGGCGGGAGTAACGCTGAAGGTGCGGCATCTCTATCACCGTGGCCCGGGTGGGTAAAAGTCATCTGCTGCCCTGCCTGGTCCGTGAAGATGGGAAAGGTCCCTTTTGAACTCCAGTTCCCAGGACCCCCTGGCTATCTTGCTCACTGGTCACATCGGATTTAGGGTGGGGTGGGGAGGTGCCGCAGGCCAGAACCCAAAGCGGTGACCTCGGATGGGGCCGCCTGCTTCCAGCGTCCTCTCTGGTCCTCCTGATGTAACCACCAGTGCCCACTCCTTCCCTTCTGCCTCCGCGGCGCTCGCGTGTCCGGGGTGAGGGGTGGGGGGGGGGACCAAGGTCGCGCCTCCGAGGCGGGGCGGGGTCGGGCCGGTCCCCTCTTGGCCGGAGCCGGAGCCTCTCCTCGGCACCAGTTGCGCTTGGACTGGGAACGATCGAGGCGCTTGCCGTCGGCGCTGGAGGCGGGCGCGGTGTTGCTGCCTCCCCTGCGCTCCTCCGGCGGGAAGGACAAGGCTCCGCCGCCGCGCAGCATGGGCGGCGGGCTGTGCTGCTGCTTATCCGCGGAAGAGAAGGCGAACCTGCGGGTCAGCTTGGAGATCGAGCGGCGGCTGCGGCAGGACAAGCGGGACTCCCGCAAGGAGCTCAAGCTCCTGCTGCTGGGTGAGTCTCTCGCGGCGCGCCCTGGGGAGGCGAGCAGTCCTTTGCCTTTCGGGTTAGTAGGGCGGTGTGTGTGTGTGTGTGTGTGTGTGTGTGTGTGTGTCTCCCACACACACCCGCGTCTCTGAGCATATGCAGAAGGCCCTTGCGTGTGGAATGAGCGGATACGGTGCAAAAGAGATCGTGTTGGCGCCGGCACGGAAGCCGTGTGCAGGTTCTGTCCACCGTCACGCAAGACCGGGATGGCCAACTTGTGCCTGACTAGGGGACAGTTTTCAGCCCTAGCATCGCCTTACAGCTACACAGACGGCTAAAAAAATCCAACGCCAACTCCAGAAATGGCTGGACCAAAGCAGACGCCAGGCTTTGACACCTGGGTCTTCTGGTGCTGCTCTGCAAAAAGGTGCTTTGCCATTCCTGGCTTGGTAGCTCAGTGGTTTTAGAGATCTGGCAGCTGGGCCAGAGGTTGGGCGTCCCATTCCCACCCCACCTCTCCTGCAAGTAGAGCCAGCCTGGGTGGTCTTCGGAAAACTGCCTAGTCTCAGAGTTGCTACCAGAAGAAGAGAATGGTGAACCACTTCAGAGTACTTTGCACCAGGAAAAAACTGAATAAGTCAACATTTCCCTGCAAATGATTATTAGTTTATAATTGCCATTTCTTGCAGGTTTTTCCAGATCAGCAAATCATGGGGTGGGGTGGGGTATGTCAGGGGGAAAAGGGGATCCCTGGAAAGTCCAGGAGCCACAAAGGCAGGTTTGAGTGGCCACAAGTAGCCCAAGGTCCACATTTTTCTCTATCCCTAGGATAAGAAAATTAGGTGGAGAGGATTGACTGGTTGATTGGGTGGTTCCTGTTCCTCTCAGAAGGTCAGAATTATACCTCCCATTTCCTAGCTAAGAACTTGGTCTTGTTTTGCAGTGCAGTTAAAAATTTAAGAAATTCTAGGTTGTGATCCACAAAACTTCCTATACTTCATTCAAGTTTTTTGTAAAGTACTGTACATGCATAGCATTTTGCAACCTTGGCCTGTAAATCTTTAAATTAGATCATCCATCTTCACAGTTTACAGGGGGGATACAGAGGCCAAGGGTTGGATGCTCATACAAAGCCACTAAGAGCTGTTTCCAATAGTACATTTCCCTTTCTGGTTTTGATGCACATGCAGAAGGCAGGAAGCTGTCTTGGTAATTGTCCGGAGGAAGGATGGCAGTCCATTCCCAGCACTTTAAGTAATTCTGTAATCTCAAAGGTTTGCCTTGAAAGGCCGCTATTGCTCTGGAATTAAAATGAACAAAATGGTCTGTTTCAAAGAAATGTGGACAGACTTTGTGACCGAAAGTTTCTTCATGCGCTTTTCCTTTTTAATTTTTGCTTAATTTAAACCTTAATTGATACCATCGACCACAGTCTCCTGGGCTGACTTTCAGAGGTGGGGATTGGGGGTCCAGCCTTTGGCTGGCTCCACTCCTTCCTTAGGGTCGTGTCCAGTGAGTGAGCTTGGACGGCGATTTGTCATCTCCCTGGACACTCTCTTGTGGGGTGCCTCAGGCATCGGCAGTTTCCCACATGCTCTTTAACATCTACATGAGGCTTCTGGTTGAGGTCATCCGGAATTTTGCTGTCATCAGCTCTATCTCTCCTTTTCCACCTCTGCAGTGGAGGCTGTCCAGACCCTTGATCACTTCCTGGCTGCAGCTCTGGAATGGAACAGGACCAACAGGACCAGGCTCAGTCCCAAGAAGGCCGAGGTTCTGTGCTCCGGATGGGTACAGTGGCCCTCTCCCCAGTTTGGATGGGACTGTCCTTCAGCTGGCTGAAAGAGTAGGAAGTCTGGGCATTGCCCTGGATCCGGTGTTGTCCCTAGAATCCCAGGTGGCAGCTGTGTCCAGGTTGGCCTTTTGCCATCTTCGGCTTATCGCCCAGATTCACTTGTACCTTGATGGGGACTCCTTGAGGACAGTTGTGCAGGCGTTGGTCATGTTGAGGTTAGATTATTGTAACACTCTCTACATGGGGCTCCCCTTGACCAAAACTAAAACCAACACCTTGAACCTTATTCAGGAGGCAATGGGCAACCAATACAGACGAACCAGAATTGGGGTGATGCGGTCAAATTTGCCAGCAGCAACCACCAATCTGGCTGTCACATTTTGCACCCACTGCAATCACTGAACAAGGGTCAATTTAGTTTAATTTAAATTTAAATTTTAAAAAATAATTTTTAAAATCAATTTTTCCCATCTGAATTGGTAGCCTCACTGTGCTACTGCTGCTTTTTAATCTGGACTTTGTGATGTCAGAGGTGGAAGGTCCTTCTCTTCTTATTAGGATCAGATAAGATGCACTTTTCTGAACCATAAGAGAAGTCAAACATTGTATCTCCTCAGCATAACAGGGAGAACCAGTGTGGTGTCAGGCCTAGATGCCTGGTTTAAAATCTCCCTTTATGGTACTTATGGAATAGCCTTGGGTCAGTCACTGTGTTTCATTCAAATCAATCACATATTGTTATAATGAGGACAGAGGGGGCTGGAGGGAGAAGGAATCACATATTTCTTCCTGCTGAGACAAAAATCGTGATTCCACCCATAGAAACTTTTGGTTATTTGGGTTCAATTCAAAATGGCCTCTGGCCAGATGGGTGGTAAAGAAATCCAAGAAATAAATAAAAAAATTTAGTGGTACCTCAACTTACGAATTTAATCTGTTCCAGATGCATGCTCTTAAGTCAAACTACTCTTAAGTCGGAGTACCTATCGAAAAAAATTGAAAAAATTAGTTAAAAAGGGAAAAGGGAAAAAATTGTAAGTCGAGCAAACCATATCTAAAATTTGTAAGGCGACAGTTAAAACACCAACAGTTTTCGCTCTTAAGTCGAATTGCTCTTAAGTCAAGCTGCTCTTAAGTCGGGGTATGGCAGTAAAGAAAATACTTAGAAGTTACCAAACAAAAAAAGAGGGGCAAGCTTTTGAGTCCCCCAGCACTTTTTGTCAGTCAGAGAAGATACTGTATAAAGTTTGGAGGAATGGTAAAGAATAAAGAATGATGTGGACCACTAATGTATGACAAGGGCTATCCAGCAAAGGCTTTTGTCTGCCTAGAGAGGTCGCATGTTGGTACACTTCTCTCATGGAATCTGCAAACCTTGCGGACAGCCTGGTTTAAAGACTATAATGATCCAATTCTTGACTATTTACCTACATCCCCAATTTTATTTATGCCTTTATTTAAGGAAATAATTTTGGATAATTCAAAAACATGTCTTAACTGTAACCTTTTTAGTGATCTAGCGTGGATACCCAGTGCCTACCTGAAGTGGAGTGATGAGCAGAGACCTGGACTGTAACTCAGGAGACCTGGATTTAAATGTTTGGCCATGGAAATTCATTTCAGGGTGGGGTGGGTGGAGCTGGTTAAAAAAAAACTCTTCGCAAGTTATCTCATTTACCCCAAACAGTCTATTAGGGCTGTTTTAAATTGTTCTGACTCAATGGCACCTCACAAGGGATCCTGTGGTTCCAGTGCTAAGAATTTTGTATCTTAGAAGAAGGTTGCGATGAAGGTGTAAATTACCACTATTCCCATAGTCATTAACACAATTATTAATCTCAAAGTTGCGCCACGCCAACGAATGAGCACAAAAAGCCTGAGAACAGCACAAGGCACCCATGGTTTAGCCAAATCAGCACGAGAAATGTTCAGTGCCAAACTACTGATGCCAAACGCATGGGCTTTATGCAGTAATTTAAAAAGAGAGAGATTCAGTAGAGGTCAAAGGGATTTGGTAATTAATGCTGGAGTTTTGCAAGGGCTTCTTTTCACCCTCCATCCCAGAGAAATTAACCCATTCCCAAAATTCCAGTTTCTGAGCTTGGCTCCAGAGGAAACGTCTGTTACAGAACTGATGAGCAGCTAAGTAGGAGCAAGAAAATGACTTTATTAGGACCATAGCATGGGGTGAACTTGTTAAAAAAAAGCCCATCCTAGTCCTGTGCCTAACATTCCCATTGCACCTGATGTGTACCGTGGTACCTCTACTTACGAATGGCTCTAATTACAAGCAATTCGACCATTAGCATTTTAACTGCTGCCTTACAAATTTTAGATGTGGTCTGCTCTACTTACATTTTTTATTTATTTTTATTTTTAATTTATTTTTATTTATTTATTTATTATTATTATTATTATTATTATTATTATTATTATTATTATTATTATTATTATTATTATTATTATTATTATTATTATTATTTTAGATACGGCTGCACTACTTACAAATTGTTCGACTTATGAGCGTGCATTCAGAATGGATTAAACTCATAAGTAGAGGTACCACTGTATATCTTTTTTTTAAAAGTTGCACCCTGCCAATAGGTGTGTTCAACATAAGATGGAGCTAGCACTAAGGGTTTAAATGGCAGCAGTCCAGACAGGAAAGCAATGGACTTCTCCAAAGTGGACTGAAGAACTGCAGTCCTTTTGGGCAGTAATTCTGTTGATGATTAATGCAATAACCACTTGCCACCTCTAGCAGTCTTGTCATCTTTTGAACCGATGAGATCACAGACTCGGAGAAGGGGTGAGGACAAAGTGGGCAAATCGGAAAAGTTCGTAGGCACTAAGAACAGTCTAGGAAGGAGTCAGTGATGTGCTTGAGACTGATAGGAAGACAGGGAACATTAAAACCTCTGTGGCACCCTTCCATCTTCTCTATAGCATGGCAGGGTGATAGTCGTTTGTAATAATAGCCTTCCAGTTACAATTACTTTTGTACTTCAGTGAGTGTTGTTGAAACCTCTGACAGTCCAATGGTGACTCTTCTAGCATGGCTATGCAGTACCCATGTAAATGTTATCCTGTTTACCGAAGATCAGTCAAAACAACTAGGTAAACACACAATTAGACAGGGAGCCCCTTCAAGAGGCAAGAGAAATTGATTTATCCTAGCTGGTACAAGTTTGCTCCATTCTACATGACCTTGCTTTTGTTTTGTAATTGGGCACAGGAGCTAAACATAGATAGGAATTAGCTGCAAATCTGATTGCTCAGACGGGATGCTTTGAAGCAAATGTGTGACTAGTGGGAAAATACTCTCGTATACTCCACATTGAGTCCACTAAACAGTAAAGGGGAGGGACATTCACTGCAGGGATTCTCCTGCCTGAATCATTTCCATCAGGCAGAAAATGAGATTTTACTACTGGCATGCAGAGTTCCAGTTTGTGCTTGCAAAGGGTCAGAAAGTACATTCGAATTAGGCACACTTGGGCAGATGTTTGTTAATGACAATTAAAAATTACCCTTTCCTCTGGAGTCAAATTTGTGCAGCTGTACGCCCTTAAAAGCTCTACTCATAAGGGGTTCTTTGAGATGATGATTCATTGACTTTCTCTTAATGCGGGAAGCTCTTTTTATATAAGCTCAAATTTCTGGAAGTTTTCTGGGAACTACAGGGGTTTGCTTTCAGCGTAGCAAGAGAGCTGCTTTTTGTTCAAACATGGAAGGTATTTTTCATTGATTAATAATTCACTTCTGTATACAGCTGCAGAGGGGAATTTAAAAATGCAGATGGCCTTGTGCTATGATCCCGAGAATTCAAAAATGCAGGCCGCTGTACTGATATACACTCATACATATATGGGTGTATGTCTGTGAAGATTCTTAGTCATCCAGGTGAGTTTATTTGGAAGTTGGGTCATGGCTACTGGGATTCTGTTTTCTTGAGAGATAGAAATGTTTCGCTGCTCATCCAAACAGCTTCATCAGTCTTCCAAATTCAGACTGATGAAGCTGTTTGGATGAGCAGCGAAACGTTTCTATCTCTCAAGAAAACAGAAGTCCAGTAGCCATGACTCAACTTCCAGATATGGGTGTATATCAATAACAATAAATAGTATAATATCGGGCAAAGGTCAGTGCCATAGGTCTTTGGTTGGAGATGTCTGAGAACATATAAAGAATTAAGACAGACAGACAGGTCCCACTCAAGGTGAGGCCACTGACTATCTGGGGCTGTTTACAACAGCAATCTACCTGCTGAATTTTATGTAAGAAACTGGATTCCACACAGCTACTGTGAGGATTGTAGGTATGACCAGAACAGAGAAGGAGGTTGAGGGAAGAGTGCTGTTGATGTCATCCTCCTCTTCAAAAAGCCCAGAAACTTGGACCTTGAGCCCTGGCTCCACTGCATCATTGCATGTACAGCAGTACCTTGGTTTACAAGCACCACCCATTCCAGAAACATGCTTGTAAACCAAAACACTTGTATATCAAAGCAAAATGCCCCATAAGAAATAATGGAAATTCAAATGATTCGTTCTGGAGTCCCATATACTACATACTGAACTCACAAAATGCCAATAGTCACAAAAGAAATTGGCTAGAAGTCCATGTCCACACCACGATTTGGGTACTTGGCTCCGGAATGAGCTCTGCTTAAGACTAACAACTGAATTTTACTCTGTGTTTTTAATGTGAGAATTGTAAAATGCAATTTGTAGCCCTATACCCACTTGACTAGCTGCCTCATGACTTGAAATGGTTTGAAAAATAAAAGGCTGCAAAGGAGGGTGCAGAGGCATCATCCCCTGGTTATGCCAGGAGTGAAGCAGCTTCGTCACAAGTCAAGGTGGGTGGCAGCGGCCGCGGTGGCAGCTCCCGGAGAAGAATCAAGAAGAGAAAGGGAAGGGAGAGCTGCCACACAGGGTGAGAGGCTGGTCATATGACACGGCAGAGCGCCTGCCTCTCCTCTTTGCGCGCTCCTACCAGTCCAGCCCCAGGAAGGGAAGGAAACGGTGAGGAGCCGACACACCTGTAGGCGCTGCTGCTTCTGCTGCACCACCAAAACCTCATCCGTGGCATGCACAAAGCCAGACAAGAAATTCAGAGGAGGAGGTAAAGCTGGAAAAGCCAAGCCTCTCAGCCCGCCTTCTGGCTCCCTCCTCAGGAGGAAAGAAAACGAGGGGGATGCTTGGTTGCTCCTTCCATTTCCTTCCCACCCAATTGCCTTCCGCTCAGGAGGGGGAATTTGCCTGCTTTTTTGAGTGTGTGTGTGTGGGGGGGAGGTAGTCACTTCTTGCCTGCTCCCCCCCCTCCTGGGTTGGGGCAGCTTGCAAAAGGGGATAAGCTTTCCCCCTGCCTCAACCCAGCAAAGAAGGGGAAACCCCCTCAATTAACCTGTAGCGGAAGGCTGTCGCTTGATCGAGGGGGGTTGGGACAGCTTTCCCATAGGAATGCATTGAAAACAACAACAAAAACTAACATAAATTTTCAGAAAAAATTAAAAAAAATGCTATATTAGCACTCCCCCCACCTTTACAGCTAGAAAGTCATTATGTTATTTTAAGAACATAAACTATGTCTGTGAACAATTTAACTTGGCATAAAATTATCACAGCTAGCATATTAAAATATAGTGTATCCAAACAATTATTACAAACAGAATGTACTTTTATAATAATATTTATTTGTAATTGTAGTACTAATGAAATTACTATTTACACACAGGTTATAAACTAATGTAGCTAAATGATTTCATTTTCTGGAATTAGATAAATGTAAACTCTTACTGAATATACCCAGCCACATGCAAGAACAAAAGTGAACCCTTTTTCTTTTTCTTGTGTCAATAGCAATACTTCCCAAAAGAAGAAATGCATCTTGTTCTTGCATTGGAGAGTCCAGTTTGTAACCTAGGATTTGCTTGCCCTCATTGCACAGAAACTAGAATATCTGAGAACATGCATATACTTTTTTTAGAAATGATCTGGAAAATATTTGAACACCCTGTCTTAAAATATTTTATTCATCATTTTAAAATAAAACATTCCATAATCATTTTTTCTTTTTCTTTTTTCAGTTTTTCCAATTTTTCGGGGGGAAACCAAAAAGGGAGAAAAAATGAAAAAACCACCATGTTTTTTTTCTGTTTTTTCCCAGGCCTTCACGTCTCTATTCTGGGACCAATCAAATAGTAAAAAGTGGTAGTTTCATTACTCTTTATTAAGCCTGTGCACTCTTTTCAGGCAAATGTGCAAAAATGCACCCAATCAGGGATGTTTATGTGATTTTGGAAACCCTGTGGATCTTTTGTATCTCATTTGGCATTTGAGGAGTACGAAAGGTAGTGTTAGAGGAGCCTTGTGATACAGGGGTTAAACTGCTGTATTGCAGCTGAAACTGTGCTCACAACCTGGAGTTAAGTCCCAAGTGCCCGTCCACCTGTGCACACGCGTGCACCCACCCACCCCACACTCACAGGGTTTGCCCCCCCGTTGCTGGGTGGGTGCGATGGGGGGGCAGCAGGAAGGGCACAAAAACGAGTGTTGTCCCCAGGCACTCCCAAATCCTGGCTATGCCTCTGACCGGAGGACAAGAGAGATTGAAAATAAGAGAGTAGACTGTGATCCTGAGGAGAAGGTGAGTGACTGTTCACTTTTCTGTAAAGTCAGCCTATCCCCTGGACATTCCAAGCACTGAGTTGCTCTGTGTGTCTGCTCAGACTAAGGTCACTGTGTAATGTGTCACTTTGCAGCTCCTTTGCTGGGCATGTTATAGAGCTGTAGGGCAGAGAGAAAGCCTTACGTGGATGTCAGGATAGCTCCCCCCCCAAAAAAAAATTATAAAGTTCTTAGATATTCTTTTCCTTCCAGTTACCCTCTTTGCTCTTTCCCTCAACTTAGTTTGCTAAACTTTACAGAAATATAATTATATCATTAAAACTGAGTGTGTGCATGATGGTGGAAGGATGGTTGCTGTGTAGACTTAGAGTGGATGGGTGACAGGATTGGGAAGCTTATGGCCCAGCCCCTAAATCATATCCATTTCTCCCCTATTTCCCCTTTGAGATAAATTGTGCTTTAACTGAGACTTGGAAATGTACAGATGCCCCAAGAAGGTAGGGGATTAGAACATTTCTAAAAGGTTAAGGGGCAGGTTGGCCATTTTATGTTTGTCATTTTGTGTGCAAACAGTGCAGGTTTCGAAATATACCTGCTGTAAATATACCTGCTTCAAAATGAATAGAGCAAGTTGATGGAGATGATATCAGGTTTCCTTTTTCTTAGGGGCTCATTGAAACACAGCAATCTTATCCCCTCTGCTAGTTGGTACCTGACGAGCACGGACCTTATTTAGTGTTCTGACCACATCTATCTGTTTTAGAAAGATCAATTTTAAAATATATTTCAAAACTCCTGAAGAAATTATCTTCTCTGCTGGATTCTTGCTGTCTTATCGGTAGATTGGCACTGCACTGAAAGTTTCTGATGAGAAAGAACTCTTGGCAGTGGCCATTGTTTGCTAATTCACATTGGAAATATGCTGCCTTTAAAGATAACTCTTTTTCAGTGTCTTGAGAAATTCATTTAGAAATGATTTTCCTGCTGGATTTTTCTTTCTTTTCTTTTTTTCTTTTCTTCTGATTTTGAGAGATTTATTTTGCTAAATTTCCAGCTGAGAAGGTCTTGTTGTCCCCATACAAGGTGAAACACACACACACACACACACACACACACCACATACTGCAGAATGTTTCTTAAACTCTAGAAAGCCGCTCTTTGTCACTCTTGGTACTGAATTGAGTTTTGTGATGTTTATGAGACAGGGAAAATATCAACAATACCAAACTGGGCACATATAGAAAGGCGAGTGCTCTGTGTGGATGGGCACCGAGTGGGACTCAGACACGACTAAAGCTAGGTGAATCAGGACTCCAGTGACAAATTACTTTATTTCCTTACAATGGATGTTCACCGTATCCCATCTGCTTCATATGCAGAGAGTGGTATGACAGATGGTCAGCAGCCTGCAATCTGTTTTCCAAAGGATGGGGATATAGGGTGTGCTTTTGTGTTTACATACTTGTACACTTATAAACTTGTTTGCCATAGAGTTGCTTCTTATGAACGATTTGCTTCTCCCCCTCTGCTTTTCCTATCTTTTGTTTTTGAGAAGATTCATTTTAGAGTGCACATTCTCTGCTCAGCAGAATTGTCTGGGAGTTCTGAAAGTTGTACTTAAATTTGGTGTCAAATTACAGCCCAAACCAAAATGAACTTCCAACACCAGGCAATCCCCACTAGAGTGCCTGTAACTGTTTTCTCCTTCACATCATCCTGACTATATTGTCTCTTATTGAGACCCCATCCTGCACTTTTATGCACGATGCCTGATGGAGGTGGCATTGAATTTTGAAGGGTTGCATAGAGGTTTTCTGCTCCTGGCTACACCTCAGGGTTCTCTGCCCCACCCTTTTTAGACAAAAATATCATTCAAGAGAGTGGAGCAGAGAAGTCCTATATTTAAAGATATATAAGAGATGGGGAGTGCAGAGTTCTAGGCAAAGCAAAAGCAAAGTGTTCTGCTTATATACTGCCCCACACCACTTCAAGTAGTCTCTGGGTGGTTTACAGTTTAACTACAGTATGCAGGGTACACATCCCCCCCCCCCCCGCAAGCTAGGTACTCGTTTTACCTACCTCGGAAGGATGGAAGGCTGAGTCAACCATGAGCCTGCTACCTAGGATTGAACCCCAGGTCGTGAGCACAGTTTTACATGCAGTACAGTGGAACCTTGACTTGCGTCATTAATCCGTTCCAGAGGTCTAGACATAAGTCAAACATGCCTTAAATCAAATGAACTTTTCCCATAGAAAGTAATGGGAAAGTGGATTAATCCTTTCCAGATGATGAAAAAGATCCCCGAAAACAGCAATTTAACACAAATTTGACTGGGATAAGAGATTCCTTCTGGGGATGTAAATGAAATGTCTCTTCAAACAGAGGAGGAGGCAGTGGAATTGTAGTCCACAAGTTACACACATCCACTTTTTAATGTTCATAGCAACAATGTCTAACATTTAAGTTTTACTGATTTTTAACCTGACGTTCCAAGTTCTGAACAACTCTATGCTTACCATTAGAGTCCCACAACTGTACAGCTCCCCAACTAAAATGCTTCCATTGTGGACCAGACTTCTGCAGCCAGATTTTTTACAAGACTGAGCCGACTGTCTAACCAGCGAGGCCAGCCCCGAGCTCCCGGCCCTTCTTCTCCTCCGGCAGCAGCGGGGGCTTCGGTGAGGCCGAGGACCAGCTCCAGGTGCTCGGAGCTGGCCTCCCTGAAGCCGCTGCTGCCGGAGGAGAGGAAGAAGGCAGGAGCAGTTTGGAGGCGGCAGCCACGATGCTGGGTCGTGGCTGCCGCCCGATTCCGGTGCCTTGCGCCAGGGCTCCGAGCTGTAAGTCAAAGCCTGCGACTCAAGTCAAACAGGCCCCTTCTTGCTGCAAGTCAAATATGCTGCAAGTCAAGCAGCATGTAAGTCAAGGTTCCACTGTACAGGCATTTAACTACTGCACCACGAGGTGAGGGTTGTTATCTATTAGCCTGACCCTCACTGCAGAGTTAAGGGCTGACTTCTGGTTTAGTAGCAGATGATAGACTTTGCAGCAAAATGGCCCTAGATATAATGCCCTGCCTTGCACAAGAAGTCAGGTTTTAAAAGGAACATTAGCTAAAATATATTATATAGACATTTGTCCCTTCTTCCTCATATTTCAGTAGTATGTATGTTTATTTAGTAAGTTAAGAGCTAAAGTGTGTTCCTGAAGCTGGTACTGTACATTTGTACTCATAAATCAGACTCTAGTTTTAGTCAACAGAGAAATATGAAACATGTCCATTTTTTTCATGTTGCTATTACTCTAGTCTAGAGGCTCAAATTATGTTGCCTAACTTGATGCCTGCAGAAGCCTGATCCTGTCTCCAAGAGGCAGCAGTTGTTGCTTACTAAAACGTCCTGCTTCTGTCCCAGGGCTTTTCCCAGTTCCTGTATAGATCCTTTCATGGAGCTGTGGGAGCCATGAGACAGAAGGAGGAAGTTCTACATTACCAAGAGGAAGATACGTCAGGAATAAAATATTTATTCTTCCATGCCACGGCTTCCATGGCTTCCACACAGTGAAAGGAATTACACAGGAGCTGGAAAACCCATGGGACAGAAATGTTTTAATTACTGGTAATTAAATTACTTGTTAGTGACACCATCACCTTTCTGCATAGGACTTCAGCTAGAGTTTTTGTGAAGCAGAATTGAAGTGTAGCGACCACACCTTTTATCCTGGGCCATTTCTGTCCTTTGTCGGATCATTCCCCCTCCTCCAGGTGCTAGGAGAAAAGTTTTAAAGAATTTTGTGTTGTTCACAAACAAACAAAACAAACTCTGCACCTTTCAGGCAGTTCCCAGTCTGTCTTCAGTTTTATAGAGTATGAAAGAAGGAAATAGCAAAATACAAAAATATAACCGATATTTCAGGAATGAATTAATCTCAGTGATATTTCAGGGGTACCATGAATATACTTAAGTATTTCTCAGCTTATTATTGATTTGTTTATATTCTCTTCTTTTCCATTTTCTAATATTTCATTCTACTCCATTTTGTTGTTTTGTGATTCATGGCTAAGAGCAACTTCTTCATTGCCTACAAAAGGGAAATGATTTATTTGAACTAAGAACATGTTAATTGTTCTGTGTTACCTAATACTCAAATGATATGAATCTGTTCTTCCGTGATTTTCATAAGCAGTAGATGGAGCATACAAAACCTTTTGTGAAAAGGTAGTAAGTGTTTAGCATGTAGTCATTTATTTAAGTGAACTAAAGTTTTATTTATTTTATACATATCCTGTTTTTGGTTGATTACTGACAGAGAGGCCTACCGAGTGCTTCCCAGAGATTATCTGCTCTTGATTGATGATGGCATAACTCTGCTTTTCAAATATCTTACTATTGCATACTTGACCTTGGTGACAGGGAGAATAATTTAATTTGCATAAGCAAAATGGGCCATCCTGTTAGATATCATGTTTTGCATAAATGTTATTTAGAAGTCAAACTATTGGTCCTTAACTGACTTAAACCACTGAAAGAGGGTTGCATTTCCTCAGAATGTTAAGTTAGGCTTTCTGAAAAATCCTGGCTTATTATGAAGCACACGATTGATAGTCAAAGCTTCCTTAGTTACAACTTGAAAGGCTCAAGTCCAGTGCAGCCTGTACCTTTCCAAATTTACATTTAAGATGAGTGCCTGGCAAATTCTTTCTGCCACAAACTTTTAGGACTTATAAGTTCTTTGCACTAATGACAAAATGCCAGTGCAGCCCTGAAGAAGTGGACATTCCTGATCCATGAAAGCTAGCACATTATATGGCTTTTCTAAGACCTAGTTATTTATTACATATAGTGGCACCTTGGTTTGCAAGCATAATCGTTCATGCTCGTAAATCAAAATACTTGTGCAGTATATCAAAGCAAATTTCCCCATAGGAAATAATGGAAACTCAAATGATTCGTTCTGGGGACCCAGTTTCCATTATTTCCTCTTTTTTTTGTAATTAAAGAATTTTATTGGTTAAAAATAACAATTAAGTATATTAATGAATCACCAAATAGTATCACAATACTAATACGTTTGTTACTTCTTGCCATCTTTTTTTGGAAATCTCTTCGTAGTCTCCCTTTAGAAATCTGGAGAGCCTGTCAATTTTGATACATTCTCTTATCTTTTCATGAAAGTTTCTCTCTGTTGGCACTTCTGGTTGTTTCCAAAATTTCGCATACAGTATCCTTGCTGCAACTATTACATGATGAAGTACATATTTCTGGTCATATGAGATATTAATATCTACTATATTTAATAGAAAAAATTCTGGTCTAAGCTCTAACTTAATCTTCAAAAATCTTTCTATAAATAATTTTACCATTCTCCAGTATGCCTTTGCCTCTTTACATGTCCACCACATATGATAGAAGGTACCACTGTAATGTTTACATTTCCAACATCTGGGTGAACAATTATACATCTTAGATAAATGGTGGTGGTGGGGGGGAATGCCATTATAAAACATCTTATAACATCCCTCCCCTGGGACCCAGTTTCCATTATTTCCTATGGGGAAATTTGCTTTGGCTTGGAGGCAGCGGATGGGCAGTGCCAGGCCTGTGGTGCACTGCGGAGACTGCACATGGGCAGTGTCAGGCTCAGGGCATACTCTGGAGGCCGAGGACAGGCAGTGTCAGGCCTTGCACAAGCTCTGGAGGCCCAGTGCAGGCCCATTGCGTGACCTAGAAGTCACTTCTGGTCAGCACCAGGCCCAACAGAGGCCCACTGGAGGCCAATTTTGGGTATCGCCAGGCTGGTGGAAAGCCCCAGAGTGCACTTCTAGTCCACTGGAAGTCACTTCTGGTCTGCGCTGAGCCCAGCGTGGGCTCATCAGATAGCCAAAAGGCCCATTCCAAGCATTGCTGTGCCTGCAGAGAGCCCCAGAGGGCACTTCAAGTTCACCAGAAGCTACTTCTGGTCAACACTGAGACCTGGGAAGCCCATCAAACAGGCCCACCGCATGGCCCAGAGATCACTTCCAGTCCAGCATGCATCCACTGCATCGCCTTGAGGTCCATTCAAGTCAGCACAGGTCCTGCGACGAGGTGAGCCTTGCTCACAAACTGAAGCAATGCTCGAAAACATTCTGGGAGGTTACAATACTGTATATGGTTTGTGTGGTACAAGCTTGTGGTCCATGCATTCAGTAAATACATGACCTAATCATGAATTTCTCATCATTATATCTTGAGAGTAGACATGGGCACGACCAGAAAAAATGATGTTTCGAGTTTTCGTTTGTCGGAATGGGTCTGTTTCGGGTCGTTTCCGTTTGTCATGAAATTTTTCAAAAATTTGTTGTTTCGTCATTTTGTTTGTTGTTTGTCGTTTCCACCATGATTTAGCGCGATTTGACGTCCCAATGTAATATATTTTTAAAATAAATCCACACCTCCTCCCAGTCGAACCTCCCCTTTTACCCAATATCAGAAAAAAAATCCTCACAAACTGCCAGAGGGGAAAAAAAGAATAAACTGCTATTCCCTTCAGCAGACAAAGCTGCAGAGAATCAAAGAAATGATTTTCTAAATTCAATTCCCTCCCTGTCTGCCTAACTTAAATCTAAAGCCTCCAGCCTTACTCCAATCAGCCAGCAGCAGCCAGCCACACAACCCTCCACCCTCCACATCCAAGACCCGACTGCGACTTCTGGAAGGTGCCTCAGCTTTTTATGCCCTCTGGCACATCCAGAAGTGTCAGTCAAAACCTGGCCATGCCATTGGTGGAATGGTTCAAAAAATTTGCATGGTCCCATCCCATGCCCAGCCCAAATGGGCAGGTCTAAAAAAATATTTTCGCCTGCTTTTTTGGCCGGGAGTCGGGTTTTTTTTTTTAATTTTTAAAACTTTTTTTCTGTGCTGATTGGCATCGCGCGATCGCCGCGATGCCATTAACGACAACGAAAAACCCGACCCAATTTTTCTTTTTTCGGGTCGGGTTCAAGCTGGAGCGGCGTAATTATTGTTACCGTTTCCGTTACGTAACGGAAATGATAACCGAAAACGGAAATGACAATTTCGCCGCTCCGTGCCCATGTCTACTTGAGAGATACAACACCAAGACAGTGCTGAGATAGATAGCATATGTGTTTGTAATAGTGTTGCAGGCTTTTTGTTTGTATGTGTAATCCGTAAATGCAAACTCATTTTAAAAAAATCCTCCAGTTTATGAATGAAGGGTATTGTGCTTCTGTAACCATGATTCAAAAAGTCAGGGAACAGCCTGCTATTGCTGCAAAGTATCATGCCCACATTGGCAGTAGGAGAAAGGATGCCCATCTTGACACAGCAAAAAGCAACCTGAATGTTGATCACACCCATGTCAATAGTCTTCATCTTGTGCTCCTTACCATTCACAAAGAGACACAAGGCAGGGAAAATCTCTTAAATTCATATCCAAACACAAAGCCAGGGCTGCTTTCCAACAGGTTTTCTAGGTTTTAACATCAAATAAGACCATCCCCAGCCACAAGGTTGTTTTGACCATCTTGCCTTTCCTGTTGATATGGTTGCTTTTGTTTTATTATTTTTATTTTATTATGTTGTACTTTAATAAAGGGGATTCTTCATAGTTAAGCTGGCCATGCTAAATATAGCTAATTTTCCACTTAAATAAGTGAGCTGCACATGAATGAGGCTTAGGTAAATTCTTTAAATCTAAATCTACCTACTCATTACAGAGAATATATAGAATGATATAATCTTACTTATTTGAAAATAATATAATATATGAAAGAGTCAATAATAAGGCACATTTTAGTGCAAAAAGGCATGTCCGAGATAAGAATTTAGGTCAGTGTGTTTCTTGCCATGATTTTGGCCTCGCTCACTTTTGTTTCTCAGGGATTTCACCTTCAAATAATCTTCTTTCTCTGGCATGTACCACCTTCAGAACACCTTATGGTTCAAGTGAGGCAGTTGTTATGGTAGCCATTTTGAGAGGAGGCACTCCCATTCAGAACATGGCCTACCTTTGCCTCAGGCACCCCCTGTCACTCTATTTTGCACCAAATTTGATTCACAGCACAGAGGGGGATGAATCTTGAGTTTGAAATGCCACATTTATTCAGCCCACTGAGCCCCAAACCTCTCCAAATTTGAAGGGCTTAAAGGGAAGAAAGAGTCCAAGGAAGCTTATCCCCCCCCCCCCAATTTGGTGCCTCTAGGGCCTAGGGGAGCCATTTTATAGCATAATGAATCATTTCATTTTGTTTCATTTCATTCAAAATATTCTTTTAAAATTTGTTAATAATGAAACAAAAGGAAAGGAAAGGAAAAATGAAACAAAACAAAACACCATATTTTGGTTTCTTGCCTATTTTTACTGGTTACACATTGCTGCTCTCCCATCTCCCCAAAA
Source organism: Phrynocephalus versicolor (assembly GCA_023846285.1). Taxonomy (NCBI): domain Eukaryota; kingdom Metazoa; phylum Chordata; class Lepidosauria; order Squamata; family Agamidae; genus Phrynocephalus; species Phrynocephalus versicolor. The sequence continues at coordinate 36,123,640 of JAHTLZ010000237.1, read as the reverse complement.
AGTTAGGTACTCATTTTAAAATCCTTAGATGCATGGAAGGCTGAGTGAACCTCGAGCTGGCTGTCAGAACTGAATGACTGTGAGCAGAGATTTCACTATAGTTTAACCACAGCACCACGAGGCTCCAATGCAAAGGATTGCATCCTTATGAAGGATGGATGGTTACAAACTGTGTTTTCATCTAGACTACGTTCCACAGTAGATGTTTTAAGATGTAATCCTCTACACCACCACCGTAGTTCTCTGGTGTCTATTGGTGATTTGTATTGTATTATATTGGTGATTGGTGATTTGTACATTTTGAGTCTCTCTTCCTTGTGCAGAATGAGTGCTGTTCTCTCACCCTTATCAGGCACGATGCAGCCTTTACCACATGACATCTTCTTTTTGTGTGGCTGGTGACATCTGGTATATGGCTATCTCTTCCTCTGCCACTTCCTGCAACTTCCAGTAATACAGAGAAAGTTGGAGGGGGACATGCCAATTGCAATATAAAAAATATAGTATGCACAACAGGACTAGTGCTTATGTAATCCAGTGACAAGCAAGAAGGTGTCTGTCTGTCTGTCTAGCTCCCTTTCTTCCTTTATCCCATCTTTCATTTTAAGAAGAACCCAACATAGCTTGCCTTATTAAATGATGAAAATATATGTTAAAAGCAAAAAAATAAGTGTACAAATACTAAAGAGACTCCAACAGATACCACCACTAAAAGGCAATAAACAAAAGCAATACCCAAAGTGTATTCAGAGCAATAAAGCACAGCCATCAATTTAAAGCCCCCCCCCACACACACACATACTTCAAGCAGCCAGTTATTAAGGGAAACCTTACCTAATGAAGCAAACAAGGTTTCCCTGATCTTACTTGTTGGCTGGAGCTCATCAGGGAACAGAAACAAAAGGGTCACCTCCTGCCTCTAACCCAGGCACCATCACTTTTATTATGTGCTGTCAGGTTGTTTCAGCTTACGGTGACTCTGGGGTTTTTAAGGTGAGTGAGAGGTTCAATGAATTGTTTACATTGGTGCTCCTCCATATGGTTCCTTGGCTGGAGAGTTATCCTGTATGGCCTTGGGAAAGCTGCACCGTCCCTGGATGCCCCCAGAAGAAAGGGATGATAAACCACTTCTGAAAACTCTTGACTCTGAAAAGGGTCTCCATAAGGCAGAATGGCCTTCACAGCAAATGCTTATTCTGAATAGCTGAAAAGCAAAAGGAAAGCAAAGTTTGCTGCTTCTGCTGTCCCGTTGTGTTTAAAGCACTCTCTGGGCTGGTTACAATTTAATGAGGCAGGCTACACATTGCCCCTCATCCTCTAGCAAGCTGGGTACTCGATTTACTGACCTCAGAAGGATGGAGGCCTGTGTGAACCTGGAACCTTACCTGGGATACAACCCTGGTTGGTGAGTAGAGTTTTGGCTGCAGTACAGCAATTTAGCCATTGCACCACAAGATCATTTTATGCTGCATCACTTACAGGTGCACTTTCTGAGTGACCGTTAAAGTGCTTTATTCACATAAAAGCAGTGATTTCTGATTTTATGTGAGCCAGATGCATATGCAAACTAGAACAGTCATCAACCTTTCCCCATGCCTGATATTGGCCTCAAATAGGGGTTTTTATATTATATTCTAGACCAATTTACAGACTTGTTGCCGCATGGAATACTTTGACATTGCTTCATGATTGTGTCCGGTCATTACAGTGATCTGATGTGCTTCCTTTTAAGTCTTGCCTATTGTAAAAGAAAGAGTGTTTTGATAGTATCGGGTTTTCTAACTTGAACAGTTTCATTCTGGTTGACACAAAATTAAATGTAACCCAACTTTCCCCTAGATATTAAAAGAAAAAAACTCATTCAGGAATAAAGAGGGAAGTACAGTATGTTTCCTTGGCAACAAGAAACACAGCTAATTTTTTAGTTCCTCTGAGGATGAATGTAGCACTTCATGTAATTTCTTGGTGTTCTTTTGTTAGATTCGCCAATTCTTAACCTAAAAATGATGTTCTGTTTTTGATTGGCAAGGAAATTTTTATACAGGGATGAGGGGGGAGGGGGAGGACAGAGCAGATGTTTTCACCCCAGTCCCCTCTCCTTCTATAAATGTGAGAAACGTTTATGCGACCTATATTGGTGTTAGCATTTATGACTGTATATCAGGCATCATATACAATTAATGAGTAACACAAATAATGACAAGTGGTTTATCCTATTCTTTTTGACAGCCCAGTGGGTGTGTTCATTTTTCTTTTTAGTCATACACCTTCTACACATAGCTCATCTATTTAATGTTCGTTTCTCTGGAAACTGAAGTTGACATCTCTTTTGTGTAGTTAGGGTGCCTGAGGACATTAACTACCCAATAACTGCTCCCAAGTGTCAAGTGAATGCTGCAGAATTTACTGGATTAATAGTTTGCCGTTGTGATCCTGTCTGTGATAGCCTGGCAACTGTCAGATAAGGGTGTAAGTGACTAAAATTTTTAGTTTAGTTCGGCATTTTCATTGCTGCATCCCTTTTGAGGCAGAATGTCACCTTAGTCGGGACTTGGACCATTAGTTAGATATCCTTTGGATGGAAAGAAAATACAGTGCAGTGGCACCTTTTTTAAAGGAATTAATTTGTTCCAAATGAAATTACATTAAGGAAATGTTCCTTTATACAAATTTCCCATAGGAATGCATTGAAAACAGAGTAATCCCTAATCGTGACCATTTTTATGTTGTACAGATTCGCCCATAGACTATTCTGTTAAGCAAATTTCCCCTATCTCCGGAATTTTTTATGTTGTACAGATTTTATGTTATACAAACCGTTTGTTATACAAGGGTCCACTGTACTTCTGAATATGCCATACATAGTAGCAAAGCCTGCAAATTCCTCAGGATGTGTAAATACTGGCAGAGCATGCTGGATTGTTCCTTTGCTTCTCATTGACTTCCTGTCAGTCTTACGGAATAAATGATCACACTTCCTCATTGAGAATTTAGTGACTGTGTCTGATACACATCAAAATCATAAGTGACTAAAGATTTTTATAAAAAATGAAAATTGTTCAATTTCTGCTCGTGGTGCAGGGAGGGAAGACTATCCCAGTGTTCTTCCCCATCTTCTTCGTCTAACTAAATACAGTATAAGACAGTTTGGGTCTTCTTAAGAAGTAGGATAAATGGAAGCTAGTTGGCTCCCCTATTGTTATTTCAGAAAGAGAGAGTTTGTTATTAGCCTTGTTGCGAGACCATCAGCTTGGTGGAGAAGGTTCACAAATGGATATCTTGACTGTTGAATTGAGACCCTAGTTAACTGAGCGGTCATTAAATTGACTTGCAATTTAGCCTTCTTCCATATAACATTCTATAACGAAGCGTGTCTGGTGGTAACTTCACACCAGAGCTCCTTTTCTCAACAGGGGAAGTTTCACCTCAAGTACAGTAGGACCCCCGTATCCGCAGGGGATCAGTTCCGGGACTCCCCATGGATACACAAATCCACAAATAAGAGCTAACAGGATGATGACCATAAGCAGAAGTCAAAATCTTTTTGTACTGTGTCAATCCTTACAGTGGTTAGTTGCCTCTGTATAGACTCTAACACTCTTATCTGGGGTGGCAGAGGTGATGAGGAGGGAAAGTGGAAGGAGGTGGCAGTGGTGACCAGGGAAGGGGTAAAAGAGAAGCCTTCCCCTCTCCCAGCCCACAACCCCCATCCACCTCAAGTTTTATTTTTGAGAAAATAAAACTTGCTTTTGCGAGAAGCCCTCCCCCTTGCTGCCACCACAGGCCAGCCAGGCACTCTCTGGAGGGGGGGGGGGGGGGGAAGACAGCAGGGTTGGTGGCAGAAGAGGTGCAACCAAGGATCTTTGAGGCCAACCAGTTTTATTCAGCGTAACCATTCTTTAACACTAGCTCACTTCTTCACATGTGAGCTCCTGTAATTAGCAAACACCATTTATTGCATAATTTCAGCCACAAAGTATGTGATGTTGCCCATATTCCTGAGAAATAATGATTTAACGTCATAATGAAAGACCTTTGTAAAGGAAGAAATATTGTGTTCCTGAATTCTATGCCAAACAAAACTCATGTGCCTTAAAGATGCCATTACTTATTTGGTTGTTTATCCTGAAACAGACCAAGGCCGGTGCCTCCTCTGTATTTTAAATACCTGTATGTATTTAAGCAGTAAATTGCCATTTATTATTCAATTTTAACATTCCTCGAGCAGATACATGTCCTTTATGACTCAATCACAAGTGTTTGGACCTTTTCTCTCCTTACTGTAGTGTGATTTATTTTATGACCTCTAGTGGCAGTATGGGGAAAATGGTAATTTTTAAGATTGCTTTGTTTTGTTTGTAATAGTCATGAAATAGCATAGATGTAATCTGTGGCATCTGTGATTGTAAGAACTGGTGCAGAAACAGGTTATATGAATTTTCCCCTTTTGGTCAGATCTCTTAAGACTGGAGAATATATTCTTATACAGTAATCCCCCACCTATTGCAAGGATTAGGGACCCGACCCGACCCACGTTAATGGAAAATCTGCAATATGTGGATGCTGGGTTGGGTAAGGAATGGGGGGGGGCTCTCTGGGGCCCCTACACTTACCTGAAGCCTGATGCTGCCGGAATGGGGCTCCAACAGGCTTCCCAGTCCTGCCAGAGGGCATAGAACTGGTTTCCGGTGATCCGGAAGTGACTTCCAGTTCATTGGAAACCACTTCTGGGGCCTCCGACAGGCCTGGAAAGCCCATTGGAGGCCTGGTTGGGGTAGCACGAGGCCTGGGGTAAGTGCAGGAGGCCTCAAATGGGCCCATGCAGCTTGCCCCTGGAGCCCTCCCCCCCATATACTGTGGTCCTGCCATATACTGGGACCACAGTATATGAAATGTGAAATGGCAGGGACAACTGTACATTTAATCTGATGGTATTTAAAGTGCTACAGTATTTTGCCCTTTTAAAACACCCCCACCTTCCAATTTTCTCTTGCCAACATGGTGAGACAGATTACGTCTTTGAATAAAATGTTTTTGGAAAATGTTTGGATGTTGGAAGGGAGAGATGGAGGACCCTACTTAGCAGTTAGACCTGCAGTTCAGCATATTTAAGCCAAATATAGGGTCTACACTGCTGTTATTATTTTAGAAATGACATTTTGTGATAATTTACATGAATATTATTTTCTTATTCTATACTATTATTTATACTGGTGTTGGTTTTGTAAATTGCTTTTGCAACACTCCCCCCGCCAAATGTGTCAGATGCAGCACACTTTGTAATGCAGGCTAATGCGTGCATCAGTTGATCTCATATATCAGAGAGAATTTGTTCCATCCCACCTGCTGTCTCCCACAGGGGCCATTCTTCTTGCAACTGCTGTCCAGCTGGCATCCTCTCTTTGCTGCTTTGTGGTTGATTATAAGGAACCTTGCTTTCTTGCTGTGCTCTCTTGCAGGTACAGGAGAAAGTGGAAAGAGTACCTTTATTAAGCAGATGAGGATTATTCATGGATCAGGCTACACAGAAGATGACCGGAACAGCTTCACAAAATTAGTTTATCAAAACATCTATTCTGCTATGCAAGCTATGATCAGAGCCATGAACAGTTTACAAATACCATACTCATCTGAGCAGAGCAAGGTACGGAATGTATACAGTGCTCTCACTTAAATAGAACCTATAGACAGGTTAAGGAAAACGGTAAAGGTTCCTCCCACACATGCATGCTAGTCATGTCCAACTCTAGGGGCAGTGTTTATCTCTGTATTGAAGCCAGAGAGCCAGTGTTGTGCAAGTCCATGGCCATGTGGCCAGCATGGCTGCAAGGAAACACAGTTTTACCTTCCTGCCTTTTACAGCAGTACCTATTTATCTACAGTGGTACCTTGTATAAAGGAATTAATTCGTTCCAAATGAAATTATAAGCAAATTTTCCTTTATACAAATTTCCCATAGGAATGCATTGAAAACAAAGTACTGTAATCCCTAATTGCTACCATTTTTATGTTGTACAAATTTGCCCCATAGGCGATTCTGTTAAGCAAATTTCCCCTATCTCCAGAATTTTTTATGTTGTATAGATGTTATGTTATGCAAACCATTTGTTATACGAGGGTCCACTGTACTTGCATTTAAATGCTTTCGAACTGCTAGGTTGGCAGGAGCTGGGGTTATCAGTGGGAGCTCACTCCGCTGCGTGGCACCTGGGATTCAAAGTGTATGACCACACCATTTGAAGAATACTGAACTTATAGTAAGAGCATTCCATTTTAAGAATTTGGACCCACTGTTCTAGTAGTATTCCTCTGTCTAAGAGATCTGAAGGTGGTAGAAGAATATTCTTTGTCACTCGTGGGTTTATAAGGGGCCAGGAAACTTCAGAGGATCCAGAGGCCATTTTATTGCCATTGTGACTCTCTAGGAACCACCCAGATGGTCAGAAGATGCCAGAGTGAAACCAGAAGTGTTTAGAGGTCTATATCTCCAGGTTTGGAAGCTGGTGTTTTTGAGTATGAAATAGTGTATGTTGCGGAGGGGGTGGGGAGCAGTGACATTTTTAAAAAGCGCATCACCACAGCTGTAAGCACGTAGGAGAAGCACCGTTCAATTCTTTTCTAGAAAAAGGGAATTAGGGAAGACCACATTTTGTCCACCTGTACTTGAGATCTGGACTAATCATGTTGATCTAATTTTGCAAATTCTGTTTTCATTTATTTATTTATTTATTTATTTATTTATTTATTTATTTATTTATTTATTTAT
>JAHTLZ010000237.1:36102591-36116864 GCA_023846285.1 Phrynocephalus versicolor | reverse complement strand
TATTTATTTATTTATTTATTTATTTATTTATTTATTTATTTATTTATATCCAACCCATCTAGCCAAGGGTTACTCTGGGCAGCAAACAACAATGTAATAAATATAAATATAATACAATTTGGAGTACTTCTAAACCTGGAAGAAGTCTTGGTTAAACAAAGCTTTTTAAAAGCAGTTGAAGAGGGCCCTAGGTTCAGTAAAACCTAGGTTAACAATGTGATAGCAGCATATCTGAGTCGGGCAGAATAAATTTATGGCGTTGGGGAGCAGGTGTGCATGTGCACACATCCAGTCAACATTGCACATACACTTCACTAAATGGAGAAGACGTAGCGGGGTCAGTCTGTGTAAGCATTATAGGTGGAAAACCAATGAAAAAGTCAAAAAGACAAAAATGTGTTGGCACCTTGTAGACTAACTTGTATATTTTTAAAATGTGAGCTTTCAGGGACAAGTCTTCATCTGATCCCGTGTTGTAGTATAGTTTTCCCACAGATGGAGTTGCAGAACACACTGCTCTGTGACTGTTTTTTCATGCCTGAATATATATTTTTAATTCAGTTCTTCACAAAACTCTCTGGTTTATGAATGTGGGATATTTCCCGCCTTTAGCCTGGATTCCTTCCAAATAAAAATGTGGTTATGACCAGCCATTATCTTTCAAGATAAGCAAGATTGGTCTTTTCAATATGTCTGAGGACATTTTAAGGTCATTTGTTTCTGCATGGAGAGGGGAAAACAGTTTTGTTTCGAAACCATAACTTAAAACCTCACCAAATTTGACAAAGATATTTGTGGGCCTCCCCTCATTTTTATAATTTCATTGTAGAATGTTGATTTGCTCTGCCAGCACAATAAAATCACTTCATCCCGATGCAGTGATAATAATCTGGCTTTCAAGTTATTATCCTAAAACTTGTCATGCAACTGTGAAAGATGAGCTGTATGCACTTAAAAGACACTACAAAGTTCAGTGTTTTCCAAACCTCATGCCTACAGATATGCAAGTCAATGGAGTGAGTTTGTTTGGGTTCTCCTTGCTACTGAAGCTGATAGGTCTGGAACAATTTCTGCTATAGCTTTGGGGAAAATCTTTATTATTATTATTATACTAGCCCTCTTATAAAGGACTTGAGTCTTGTGATTCAGAATTACTAACTTAGTGCCTGAGGGTGAGGGGATTTTAAGTCAGTTTCTTACCGAATGCTCTTGAGGTATGATTGTTACTGTCTTATCACCTGGAATCAATTGGAAGACACCTGAATCAGCTTTCTTGCAAAATATAGATCTGTTAGTTGAACTTCGATAGGCCAATACTTATGAAAATCATGTTGATTTGGTGTATCTGCTTTAGTTGGCATAACAGTGCATCTCTTAATTGGCTGCTGCTGAATTTTTTTATTTGCAGCAATAAAATAATGTGACTAACATTACAATTATATACATTGTGTTGCGTTGTTACATTCGTGACCGACTCTTCGTGACCCCATGTCCATGGAGTTTTCTTGGCAGGAATACTGGAGTGGTTTGCCAGTTCCTACTCCAGGCGCCTACAGCACCTGGTATTGCCTGGTATTCACCCATCAAGTACTAACCAGGACCAACCCTGCTTAGCTTCTGAAATCAGGCGATATACATTAAGGATATACAAATGTTAGCCCAAGGGCTTCATTTTATTTCAGGTCACTATGCCAGAAGGTAGAGGAGCATTAGACAAAAAGTGGGACAAAAATGCAAGTACAATATTTTTCTGTGTATAAGAGTATATTTTTGTCTAAAATTGTTAGGCTAAAAATTGAGGGTTGTCTTATACACAGAAGTAAGCCAAGAGGCCAGAGTCAGCCCCAGGACTTCACATTCCACACCTCATTGCCTGCTCTAAGTATTGGCTCAGAGATATACTGGACTGTGGCCTTTTGGATTTATTCTTGGGTAATTAGGAAGAAGAGAAATCTAAGTTAGGAAACTGATTGATTGACTGACTGATTGATTGATTGATTGCATTTTTATCCCAACCATATGGCCAAAAGGCCACTCTGGGTGGCTAACAACATTCATAAACAAAACAACATTCAGAACCAAATACAGCATTATACCAAAGTGAAAAATTAACTACACAACATCAGCTAACCAGATGTCATCATAGAGTAATAAACATCAACATAATTAAACATCATTAAAATGACACTGGACACATTAGACACAGCAGTAAATACAGTGTGCAGGCAAATAGTTCAAAATCAGTCTGATAATACAAAGTGCAGGGGGAAAAGTTGTTCCATCTTGGTGATTACTTGGATGGCAGTAATGCACCCTGATGTTCCAAAGCCCTTTCCCAATAATGGCATGTAATTTCACAGTCCTTACAAGATCCAGAAAAACATTTTGGTTAGTGGGTTCAAATTGCACCAGGCAAAATGACACTAGTTTTCTACTAACAGGGTAATTGCATGTTTTTTCCATGATAGCAAATTCTCTTTCTCTATTGAATGGTAACATCTATAGCCAAAGCAACAGCGATTGCACATTTATGTTGTAATTTACTTCCAAAGTGCTCTGGCTGGAAAATAAAGTGATGATGAAGTCTCAAGACAAAATAAGGAGGAACAGACATTGGCTGTTACTAGGATGCAGACATCTGATTTCAACTGGTGATGATGTAATGAAACACAAATTTGGTGGCGGTCTCAGATTTATTGTTAATTCTTACTTATATGAGTTTGCCTGCTGTAGTGAACTCACAGTCAAATGGAATGTCAAAAAACCCAGCTGTTGATTTCAGAATAAAATTGTTATGATTTTAAAGATTATAGTAGTATCTAGCAGATAGAAATTGATAAAATGGAAAAAAGCAGATTGGACAGTAAAAAACAATGCAAACAAAACTCCCACAATCATCCCACACACACACCGAGCAAAACGTACAGCCGTCAGTTATAAGGTGCATTGTAGCTGACAGCCAGAGTTCATGGTGAGTACCTAAAAAACCCCAAAAGAATTATTTAAAATTGGAGGCATTATAGACATTCCACCCCTGAAGACAGAGAATAAATTGTTACTTTTTGCTCCCTAACCCAGTGCCATTATGTTTAAAACAAATGCATTCCCTTGCTCCTCAAACTTATCGAATGTGTGGATTCAGTGACAAATACCCAAGAAGACAGGGGAAAAAATCAAAAAGATCTTGGTAAGTGTGGTGGGCGCCCCCTACCCCTCCTCCTGAGCCCTGGCAAGGGTTCGAAAAGACTCCCCCAACTTCACATCTTGCTTCAACGATTTACTGTATTTTTAAGAACAATGGAACAATTATTTTCAACCGCAGACACTTCCCTGTCTTGGATCAAAGGCTCTGTCTTTGAACATTGGTCCTCTGTCAGTCTGCCCAAATTATCGGGCTCAACTGGCCAACAAGCCACAGTTAATGCCCCTCTTACGTTGTAGCCCAGGCTTAAGATCAACCCAGTCATGCCTCCCAAGCCGTGGGTGTTCAAACTCACGAGTCCCAAAGATGTGGTCCCAGGTCCTTTGGTGCAGGGCGGGGGAAAGATTTCTTCTTCCGACTCCCCCCATGGATAGAGAGACATTTCTCCCACTTTTCTTTCAGCTCTCATTGTGTTTCTCGTCTCCTCACTTCTCTCTCAAAGAACCCCCACACCTTCCTCCTTTCCTCGCACTCTGCCATCTGCCCCCAATATGGCGGCTTCATGGCCTTTTTCTCTTTCCAGTCTCACCCCGCTGCTTCTCACCCACTCCCCCGTCCAAGGATCTTCCTTCACAACTTCCACCAATTCCTCTGTTTAATTCTACCTTCCAACCTGCTTGCACACTCCCCTTTTCTTTCCTTACATTACCCTCTCTTTTCTCCTCTTCCTTCTTTCCCTCTGCCCCCCCTTTCACCTCCTTTTCCCCTGTGTATTTCCCATCCTCCCTTTCAGGGTTGTTCTCTGTTTCGGTCGGCCCCTCAGATGAAGATGGAGCACCTCCTTCCTCATAATAAGCTTGAGCACTGGACTGAAAATAAGATGAAATTTCACAAGGATAAATGCAAAGTTTTATATCTGGGAGAAAAAGACCCAGCACTGAGAGGAACTGAGGTACCAAACTGTTTAGGGCTTTGTGTGTTAACGTTAACACTTTGAAGTCAAGGTGGAAACCTACCAGAATCCAGTACTGGGTGACCAGGATGGGGGTAATATGCTGGTGTCTTCTAGTACCTGTCAGCAACCTGGCCACCATGTTCTGCACTAGCTGCAGTCTCCATATTAACCCCATGGGCAGGCCCATGTAGATAACACTGCAGTAGTCTAATCTTAAGATTATGAGTGCATGGACCTTTTAATATGACTAAAAATTGATGGTTGTCTTACACACAGAAGTAAGTTGAGGAGAGAACTGTGTGGTTATGAAACTGTAACTTTGGTTTGGAAAAGTAGGGCTCGTCTTATATATGGGGGGCATCTTATAGATGGAAATATATGGTAGATCCCATGTTATTTATTCAGCAGGAATGAAATGTAAGGCTCTTCTTTTTGGTTACCCTTTTTATTATGATGGTTATTCATTCAGACTGCAGTTCTGCCTTTCACTCATGCCCACTTTGTAGAAGCTTGAGGTCTCTACCAGTATCCTTTACCCAAGGGGACAATGTATTGTAGTACTAGTAAATATGGGGTGACAATTGTGATATTTTATGCTTTCCTACTTGGGTGGAACCAGCTTTTGATAGCGTACATTTTACCCTGGAACATGTTTCCCAAAGGAAAATCAAGATTTGGGACTGGTGGGGGGAGGTATATTAGATTTATGAGTAACACTGTTTATGCTGCAGGACTTGTTCTTTGAGCCACTTATGATTGTAATGTAATTTAATTGGAGATCTCCATGGTCTGTTTCTTCTTGGTCCTGAACAACTGGCTCCCTCCCCCTGAATGTTGCTTATCAAACAGCTCATTTGTATGCAGCCTAATTTGAAGTAGTTGTTCAAAGAGTGGAGTAAAAATGGTAATTTCACCTGTGAAGTATAGGAAAAAGGGAAAAGCTTTAGTTACCCATTGATGCGACCATACATAGGGAGCCATATAGACTGAGCCCTAACTTATTTCTTCTTCTCTTATTTCTACATCAAAGTGTGTCAAGGGAGGATATCACAATTGAAATTTTTGGTTTCTCATTGTTGTATACCTGGTGCACTCTAGTTCTGTAACTTCATATTAGTAACCAAAGTCTAAATCTACCACTGCCCCCCAACCCCCTGCTTGTTTCCAGGAGGACGGTCAGATGATTGAAGAAGTGGACATAGAAAGAGTAACAACCTTGGAAAGAAAACACGTGGAAGCAATTAAAAGGTTGTGGGAGGACTCAGGAATCCAAGAATGCTACAGCAGGCGGAGAGAATACCAGTTGTCAGACTCTGCTAAATAGTATGTATGAAACTTGCGACGTACCTTATCACATGAATGCCCATCAGATTCCAGCCAGCATTTATACCCTTCTCTTGGAACACAGGCAGTATTCTTAAAACGTTACCTGAATTAATTGAGGCACACAGCCACAAACTCTAAGAACCACAGGCTTGCTCTTATGCTACACCACAGGTCAATACATCAGTCCTGTGTAGTAAAGTTTATCCCAGGTGAAAAAGGTTGATGAAGGCTACATTTTCTCTACTGGATGCCTGAAGCCAACCCCTACTGGTAAAATCAGTTATGTATATTTATTTATTGTGACATATAGAGAGTAGCAGCTAGTAAAGGTGGAAAGCCCTGTTTCAGGCCTCCTGTACTCACCCCAGGCTTGGTGCTGCTGCGAATGGGCCTGTGAGGGCCTTCCCAGGCCCATCGGAGGCTCCAAAAGGGCTTCCCCATGAACCGGAAAGCATTTCTGAGTCCTCCGACATGCCTAGAAAGTCCCTGGGACACCCCAAAAATGCTTTCAAGCGATCTGGAGGTCACTTCCTGTTTTCCGCAAGTCACTTCCGGTTCATGGGGAAGCCCTTTTGGATCCTCCGATGGGCCCAGGAAAGCCCTCACAGGCCTGTTCGCGGCAGCATCAGGCTGGGGGTAAGTACAAGAGCTTCCAGCTAGGCCCCCCAGGCACAACCTGGCCTGCATCCGCATATCGCAGATTTTTAATTATTGTGAGTCAGGTTGGGTCCCTAACCCCTGCAATAGGTGGTGGTGGGGTTACTGTATTGTGGGGGGGGGGAAATCTGATTTTTAAAATAGAGATTTAAATCAAATCCACCCTGTGTGGAGGGTCATGCTCCTGGCCCCAACGAGAACCAAGTTACGGGAAGATACTTAATAGAATTCAGATGAGTCAGGACAAACATGAACCTAAGAAAATGTGTTTTTCATACTGACAGTTCTCTGATAGTGTGAAAAAAAGAGGCAATGTCAACCTACATTATGAAAGATTTTATGCTGGCAACTCCAGATGCCCCCAATGTAGCCCAAAATTGGCATACATTATGTAAAATATTTATGTTTCAATTTTATTTTTGTAAGCAAATCTATATTTTCTATATTTCTATTTACAGACCACTGCAAATAGACACATATATTGCATTCTATTAACTAATTGTGGTGCACAATTTAAGCAATACAAATAAAGAAGAACGTAGATGGAACCAGGATGCCTGTGGGGAATTTGCTGGAGGAGTTTTAGGTCAGTTTGACCTTGGCCACAGAATGAAGGATAGACAGACAAAAATGCCTTTCTCAGACAGCTGAGAAGACACACAACTGCCGTGTTCCTCCCAGAAGGCTTGTTTTATTCATCATATCTATGTTGGCAAGCAGTAGATTGGAGAGCTTACAAAAACAGGAGCTTGGATAGGAGGCAGGTGTGCTTTAGCCCTTTGGCCCTGCCTCAGAGCAAAAGGTTAAGGGAAATAGAAGGTCACTTCCCTTCCAGATATGCCACATCGGCCAGGAGTGTGTGCACATCACTGCAGCCCTTCAGAACATACCCTTCAAAGAATGGTTCCCACAGACATTAATATGAGAGAGGGCTTTTTATCAACTTTCAATACATTTTTATCATTTTTTCTGGACATTTATTGGTGTTTGTACTTCCCTTCCCCACCTTCAATATAGAGTTGCTGTGGGTTAGCATATGTTCTCATGTACTAAAGAAACCAGATGCGTATTTGGCTTTGCAGTTACCTTTCTGACTTGGACCGCATTGCTGAGCCATCATTTGTGCCAACTGAACAAGATATTCTCAGAGTCCGAGTACCAACCACAGGAATAATTGAATATCCCTTTGAACTACAAGATGTCATTTTTCGGTAAGTTTGACTATACAGTAGGACCCCAGTATCTGCTGGGGATTGGTCCCAGGGCTTCCCATGGATAATGAAAATCGTGGATAAGAGAGAACACCAAAAACTTCCAAAACTGCTGTTTTCTGACAGTAGCTTGCTTTACTACTGCTGTTTTGCGACAGTAGCTTGCTTTACAGCTGCTGTTTGTGACAGTAGCTTGCTTTACAGCAGATGTTTCTGACAGTAGCTTGCTTTGCAGATGCTGAATTATTTAATTTTTTCCTCTGCCAACCATGGATAACTGAATCAGTGGTTAATGAATCAGTGGATACTGGGTCCTACTGTATGTAAAGTAACTTGAAGTAGGTAAATTTTTACTGGATTGTGCCAGATATAGCAGTACCCAGCTTTTGCAGTCTGTCAAGCACGACGTGGCTTGGTTACAATTAGCGCCATTATAAACACTGAAGAAGGTACAAAGATGAATTTTCTCCAGTCCTGATCAGTCTCTGCCATTTATTTTGTGCCTGCTATGCATCCATTTGGCTTCTGTAAAATGCTTTTATACGTGACCCTTTTATTGTATGTGGCATTGGTAGTTTCTAGCCCACTGTCCTTATTATAAGCCTCTGAGATATAGTATCCTTTTCCTTGGATGCATCTGTTAGCTAGCGTGATACAAACCACTTGATAAATCACATTTCCATTGATGGCGTCTTTGATTTGTATAAACACCAAGTTGCAGGAAGGCATAGAGAGTTGTCTTTGTTCAAAAGGCACTTAAAAGCTCACGGGAACAGAAATCTGTGCATGTGCCTCCTTAACAGGGCTCGACTCAGTGACCCATAGGGATCACTGCAGATCTCAGATTATTATTGTTTGAACTAGAGATGGGCACGACTCCAAAAAATGGTTTTTCGTTTTTCGTTTTTCATTGAGGGGGTCCATTTTGGTTCGTTTTCGTTTTCGTTGGGTTTTTCCGCAAATTTTTCATTTTCGTTTCGTTGCCTAACGAAAACAAAAAACGGAGACGGAAATGAAAAATTTCTGTTTCATTAGCATTCTTTTCAGTTCAATGTGCTTGCCGCAACGAAAACGAAAAACACGGCAAAATTTTTCATTTCGTTTCCGTTTCCTTTTTGTTTTTTTAAAAAATTTCATTTTCGTTTCGTTACCTAACGAAAACGAAAAAAATGGAAACGGAAACGAAAATTTCGCTGAGTCGTGCCCATCTCTAGTTTGAACCATCTTTCATTCATGAAGGGGCCCAAGCATCCAGTAACAAATATTCAGCCATCATGGCCAAACTGTGCATTATTCCACGAGAGAAGAATTGTAAAGGGAAATAATGTTGATTTTTGCACAGGTAGCATTTGATATGCAAATGAAGTTACACCTGACAGCAGGTGGGAACTGCTGCTGGATATTTGATCATAACACGGCAACCCTGGGCCACCTGTACTGCTTGCTAGGTTCAAGGTTCTGCTACAAACATACAACACCCTGCACAGTTTGGGACCTCGCTACCTGTCAAAATGTGTTCTTTCAAGTCCTGCTTCGCATTCTGGCTTTGTCCTCTCAAGGCTTACGCCTGTGGCTGTTGACACCAAGAGAAGCTCACATGACTCCAAGAAAGAATAGGACACCCTCCCTTTGGAACACCCTTCCATGGGAAATACATGCGTCCACCCTTTGGACCATTAAGAGGAAGCATTTGGGGAAGTCCTCCTAGTTAATGAAGACAGGAGGGGGAGAGAGTGTAATAATTAGAATACCCTCTTGCCAAGTCTGTCACAGCCGGCTCAGTTGTGTAGTTATTCTAGTTGTTTAGAGTATTTGGTTTTTATTTGTCTGCTGTATTGTTGTAAACCACCTAGAGTAGCTGATTTACTAGACTGGTGGTATAAAACTTGAGAGAATGAGTTAATGAGTGAATGAGTAAATAAATAAATGAATATTACTTGCAAAATAAACTAACATGTTAGTGTTAATTCGGGCAGATGTAATTGGTTGTTGTTGCAGTAGGGCCACTGGATCCACAGGATCAGGACCCATGGTTTCCTTTATCCTCTCCCTGAAAGAAAGACAGACAGACAGACAGACAAGACAAGACAGACACCCAAGGTGTATTACCAAGACTAACCACTAGATGGAACCTTGAGACCATTCATATAATGAACTCATGGCCTGGCATCTCTGAGAAGAAGGTTCTGGTGAAATGGAGAAGCTGCATTGGGTGGGGTGGGGGAGGCATGGGTGGGGAGGACAGGAAAGGTGGGAATTGCCGGATTCTGGGAAGCCTCCTTTGGCAAGATTGGGCCACAGCTTCTCTCTCACTTATTCATGGGCATCAAAGATTCTGGAAGGAAGTGCTTCATTTCTCTATATCCGACACCCTTTTTGGGGTCTGGTGGGGGTGGGGTGGAACCGACCCCCCATGGCTATGTTCAGTCCTACTGTATTTTTTCACCCAATAAATGTAACATGTTGCTGATGCATTACTTTGTGAGACTGTGATCCAAGAAAAAAATTGTCAGCCATGTCAGTCAGGTTTTTCTATACCCCAAACATCATTTCTGACCATAACAGGTGAATTTTGGAAGAATCATTACATTACAATTTACCTGGGTTTTTTAGTGACTTACCGTTTTAAGTGTAAAGTTGACTTGAAAATGTGACCTTGATTTCTGGTGTTCCAGGGAGTCCTTGAAAGTTAAGATCCTCACTTAGTTACTGCCGTTTCTGTTTACAGAATGGTAGATGTTGGCGGCCAGAGATCAGAAAGAAGGAAGTGGATTCATTGCTTTGAAAATGTTACCTCCCTAATATTCTTAGTTGCCCTGAGTGAATATGACCAAGTCTTGGCAGAATCTGACAGTGAGGTAAAGGAAAGTAGTTCTCCATATAAGCAGTATTCATGCCTGTCAATTATTTCCTGACATATCCCTCCCTGGGCCTCCTAAGGCACCCTGTGTGTAATGTGTGGATTCCTGCTGTCCAAACCAGGAATGACACGTCAAGTGTGGAGGGAAGTAATTTGAAAGAGATAGTAGAATCTCTGCAGAACTTTGGAATCTCCTTTCACCATGTTGGGTGGGTGGGGGGCGCTGATGGGAGTTCGATGCCACAACGTTTGAAGGACAAAAGTAGCAGTTTTCCAGAGAGGTAGCTACACTGTTCCAGACACATCGAAAAACAACAATGTATTTCCATTGGACTGCTTTCATGGACTGCAGTTCACTTCTTAAGACACATGGAACACAATATTGAGGTCACAGGTTTACACATGCAAAATCACTCTTTCTAAACCAATGTAGATATATTGTAAATACAATGTAGATATGATAGATACATTGCATATTTATTAGCCTAAAAGGTTTTGCACTCTGTTTGTAGAACCAGAGTTTTGCCATTGTTGAGGTACAGGAATGTGAACAACTCGTGGGGTTGGGGTCCAAATTGCTGCCACAAGCCCCCTCCCAAGCCCTCCATCAAATCCTGAATTGGCCCGTAATTTTGAGGTTGAGCATGGAAATGGAATCCGACATCCACTTCTGTTTTGAATTATTTGACAATGTGTGCGCAAACTGTTCTGGATGTGTGGAAACTTCTACTCCGGGGTCACTGTTAAGAAGTCAGTTTTTAAAAATTCTCAGGTGTGTGTTTGTCTTAAAAATGGCCCCTAGGAGTCACAATTAGCCTGTGAACTGCAGTTGGTCCAACCTTGCTTTAGTGAAATGTAGTGTTAGAATATTCCGTACAGGTCTTATACCTCAAGAAAGTTGGGGTTCAACTGACATGGAACTGGGTTTGTAGGTACAGTTCATGTGACAATGATTTGGAATGAGTATACCTGGCACTTATTATGCAATGGTTACAACAGTTGGGATGCTGGATGTGTAAGCATGAAATTCAGTGTAATGGAATATTCAAATTAATTTACAGCACTTTAAGGCTACGTAATACATATGCCAAAATTAACTGTATAAGCTTTATAGAAAACTGTATTTCAATTTGATCATAAATTTATTAACAATGCATTTTATATTTTCCTTGCAGAACCGCTTGGAAGAAAGCAAAGCTTTATTTAAAACAATCATCACATACCCTTGGTTTCTAAACTCATCAGTCATTTTATTCTTAAATAAGAAAGATCTCTTGGAAGAGAAGATTATGTATTCACATTTAATTACCTACTTTCCAGCATTCACAGGTAAGCAATCATTCCAAATAGGATGTCTTTGTTTGTTAAACAACTACTGTCTGATGTATGTCTGCTGTGTTTAGTTAATTGTAGGAAATGTGATACTGGGGTGAACTCAGAGTGCTAGTAATTGCCTGCAATTAATGTTGTCCTTTCCACAGTGGCATTTCTTTGGTAATTCTTGCTTCAGCATTAAGCCTGTATTTACTTTCCGAATGACCAGTCATGAAACAAAGCATGCCAAATATACATGAATGAGGAAAATAACAGGCAATGATAATTGAAATAAAAGGAAGTCATGTGGTCAATACAAAATAAAAATGCAAAAATAGGTGACAGCTTTATAGACAATTTAAAAAAATCTTCATACAATCTGCAAACTTTCATGGAACAAACACCACTTCATCAGGCTTGTACCAGTGAGAGGTCCAAAGGTTCATGGCCAGATGGATATTGCCACACATGTTTTTCTTAAACAACAGTTAGATTTCATCACTTTAGAAAGCTCCTCTTTCAATAAGTATCACAGTAAACATATGGACCACCTTCTTCCATATGAGCTTGCCTGTTTCTTAAGATCTGGCCAGGAAGCACGGTTGAAGGTGCCACCCCTCAAAGAAGTGAAGGGAATGGCATTTCAAAACAGGGCCTTCTCTGGAGATGCCCCTCAACTTCGGAATGCCCTCCCTACAGCGAACCGCCTGGTGCCAAAGCTTTTGGCTTTTCAGCACCAGGCAAAGGCCTTCCCGTTTAGCCAGCATTTTAATTAGATAGCATTTTTAGCTGGGCTCATGAGCAGCAGGATTTTATAATCTGTATTGTATATTGATGGTTTAAATTGTATTTTTATAGTTTTAATAATTATGTTTTATCGTTTTGATACATAGTTGTATGCCGCCCAGAGACCACTTGGTAGTGGGGCGGCTAAATATTTTTGTAAATAAATAAATAAAATAAACACATTGTAGAGTTTATTAAATTGTCAACATATAATATTTTTTCTATACATGTTATTAAGCTTGAAAGGCTTTTGAGGTTCATCTATGTAGATTTTTGCTAGGAATGCCAGATATGAGAAACTAATTATGCTGTTATCAGATAATGATGGATTTGGCCCATTCCAAATATCAAGATTTATTTCCATAGCTATAAAGGCAAATTCTAGTTGTTGTTTTTTTACTGCAAATATAGCTCACTGTTAATTGTTGTACCTGGGCCACTTAGTATTGGATACTGAACTACTATATAACATTACATATTGCACAACACTTTGTGGGCAAAATTGCTCAGATATGCTGTGACTCGGATGCCATCATGGATATACACTAGGCCCTGTGGATGTAACTTTGCCCCCTGCTTGCCCCGTGTTAATGGATGACTTTCCATTAGAGATGGGCATGGACCTTGGTTTGGAGGTTCGTGCTGGTTCGTATAGGCAGCACCACAATGCCACACATTCCCTCCCCCTGTCTCCCCACTAGATTCCCACTCACCAACCAGCTGTTTGTCCAGTTCCTGGAAGAAGCAGGGGGTTCCCTGCCCCACTGAGTGGTCTGATCTCCCACCCAGACAAGGAGGCGGGACCGGGAGCTCCTGGTTGAGCAGACAAAAAGGACTGCGCTCTGACTGGTGAGTGGCTCACAGGCCAAGAAGGCAGGAGAAGGGAATGTGATGAAGTGGACAGGACCCTTGGAGAAGTGAAGGCTGCCATATGTCTGCTTGACCCTTGCCCTTCTTGGTTTATAAAGGATGGCAAAAAAGGAACTGGTCAAGGGGTCAGGAGAAGTGGTGAATGGCTCCTTGCAACAGGGTAGACTCCCAGCATGCTTAAAGGAGGCAACAGTAAGACTATTGTTGGAAAAGCTATCCTCAACCAGTCTCTAATATTTCATTTTTAGATGATGTGCTAGAATGGGTTGTGGCTTCTCAGATTCAGGGGTTTCTGGATGAGATGGATTATCTAGATCCATTTCATTCTGGCTTCAGGTCTTGTTATGAGACAGGAACTGATTTGGTCACCTTGATAGATGACCTATGCTGGGAACTGGGTAGGTGGACAATATCCCTGTAGTTCTACTGGACATCTCCAGCAGAATTTCAACACTCTTTTATGGTGGCTCAAGTCCTTCTTGGAGGAGAAAACCCAGAAGTTGGTGCCTGCTGTTCAACACCCTGCTGTTGGTCTGTGAGATCCCTTGGGGTTCTATTTTGTCTCTGGTGTTATTTAACATCAACATGAAACCACTGGGAGAATTTGGGAGTTCAGTGTCACCAATGTGCAGATGACACCCAACTCTATCTCTCCTTGCCACCTAAATCTGAGTTGGATCACTGTGCTGCCCTCTACATGGGACTGTCTTTGGACAGTGTGCAGTAACTTAAGTGGCTCCAAAATGCTGCAGCTAGATTGTTAACTAGGGCTGAACACAACGATCACATAATAACCCTTTTACAGCAGCTGCACTGGCTGCTGATCTATTCCTAGGCAGAATTTAAAATGCTGGTTCTAACATGTAAAGCTCTTCAGGGCTTGGATTATTTCAATGACTGCATCTCCCTACAGTATACAAGCCTGCTGTGGGGTTAAGATCATCAGGAGAGGCCTGACTGGGGTTTTTAACGGGATTTTTCTGCCTTATTGCTTTGAAAGTGTTTTTACACTTGTTCATCATTTCTAGGACTGGTAGTTGTTTGATTGTTCTTAGTATTTGTATACTTAATGTTTTTGGCTTTAAGCAATGTATTTTAATGATGTCAGCTGCCTTTGGTCCTTTTAAAAGAGAAAGGTGGGGTAAAATTGAA
>JAHTLZ010000237.1:36059045-36102581 GCA_023846285.1 Phrynocephalus versicolor | reverse complement strand
TGAATGAATGAATGAATGAATGAATGAATGAATGAATGAATGAATGAAGTGATCTTTATTTTACCACTTTAAAAATCACACAAATTGCAAGCTTTCATGGGCAAAATCCCACTTCCTCAGGCTGGGATCCACCCTTTCCATGGACTGTGCAGAAATATTGCAAGTCAGAATATGCAAAATCCATCCTCAATCCCAGCCTGAGAAACATTTTAAACATTCTTAAGGAAATATTAATAACTTTATTTTCTTTTGTATTGTGATGGTTTGTTATGTTGTTTGTTAGGCTTATGCTTATTACAATGTTTTTGTATTGTTATTGTATGCAATAAAATGGATGGTTATGGATTTGTTGGAACAGTCATTGTGTATTGTCTTAATCATTTACTAGTGATGAATCATATGCTAGTAAAAATGGAGATTTCATTGAAAATACTGTGTCTCTCAAGTGAGTTGTTTCCTTTGCTTTTGAGCAGGACCTAAGCAAGATGTCAAAGCTGCCCAAGAATTCATTTTGAAGTTATATCAGGATCAGAACACAGACAAAAAGAAAGTGATCTATTCTCATTTTACATGTGCCACAGACACGGATAATATTCGGTTTGTTTTTGCTGCTGTCAGAGACACTGTCCTGCAGTCAAATCTCAAGGAATTCAACTTGACATAAAGGGGACCCGATTGCTCTGTTTACCAAGTTACATTTCCTGACCAAAATGCCTTCTGTGTGACGCATAAAAGATTGATATTTATAAATTAAATATTTAATTTAATATTCCCTGCTGATCATCGAATATTTAGGGGTGAATATTCACAAGCAGGAGTGAGCACCACATATGATGTTTGTGTTTTTAAATTGTACACTTTGGATACTAGTGTTTATTTTTAAGTTGCATTCATGATTATGTAAAATCTGCCCGATGTTGTTATTGGATTTGACAATTATCTGTAATTATTCAAACTTTCAAATCAGAGAAAGGCCTTACTATGACAATGTCAGGTTAGCAGCATTGTCAAAAATAAAAATATAAAATTAATACTAATAAATCAGATTTGTGGATTGAATATAAAAAAAGAATCTTATTAAATCTAATGAATTACATTTTATAAAAAAAAAATCTTCCAAAACCACAGGATAAACCTGCTTTATTTGATTTGAAAGTGGCCAGTGTTTAGTCTGTGTTTTCGTTTAATACATTATGTCAGTTGCATAAAGGTTTACATCTTAAGCATTTCACTTTTATGAAACAAACATCCACCTACTGTTCCTGCAACCTGTAAATGACCGCTGATGCTATGATCAGAGAAAGGAGGATGTTGGAGTTTTCCATCCCTGTGAAACTACTTTCTTTGGCTTTCCTAGCTTGGCTCTAAAACAGAGAATAAGTCCCAGCAGGTGGCTGGAAGACCACTGCATTAGATGTTCTTGCCAAAAATGCAGACAGCAAAGGCAGAGGAAATGTATTTGGTTATTTGTCATTTTCTCTCCATTCCCTTTGCTTTCTGCTTAATGGCATTAAACTGTTAGTCCAACTGTTCTCCCTATAAAATGGCCGAGACCCTGTTTCCACAGTGTAGGAGTGATGAGGTAATCAGCCAGGGCAGGTTTTTTTTTTTTTAAATCAAACATCTTTCCTGTTGTGAAGTCCCTGCACCCAGAGTCATCCCTTTCATCATTGGGAACACATAGGGCAGAGGAACAAGAGGGAAAATCTTTAACCACACAAAAACACCACCACTGGGATGACTTTAGGGATGGCTATGCTTTTTGTTTGTTTGTTTAGTAATTAAACACTCCGTGCTCCTATCCTTTGGCCCACATGAGTTCCTGACAATCGGGATGAGGCTTTGCAGGCGTGTTGGTGTTGGTGTTAATGCTCCTGGTATTCCTGGGGTCCCTCCAGGCCAAATGACTGACAATGGCAGGGAATCCTTAGCATTTGCAGGGGGAGAAGTTGAATCCCCCCCCCAAAAAAAAATTGCTGTGACATCATCGGCCTTATGCTGCAGAACTTTCACAAGTAGGATTTCAGCCAGCAAGTCTACAGCTTTAGAGGAAGTTTTGTGATAGTCCTAGACCTAGAAGTTTTATTTACTGGTTTATTTATTCCTTTATGTTTAAGACCTTCCATTTTTGAGCTCTTCCTTGACTAGCAGTCTGTGAACTTGAGATGACCTCTTTTTCTCTGATTTAGCAGCGATAGGAAATATTGTTTAGTTAAAGCCATTTTGCTTCTCCTAGAGGAGTTTAATATGATCAAGCAGGCCATCCACTCAGGTTTACTTGCTAAATATCAATACACAGAGGGAGGAAATGGGAAGTGGAAAAGGAAGCAAATGTCAAGCAGTAATTCTTAATGCAGAACAGAAGTACTTAAAGTGGCAAGTGGCAATAGAAACTGTTCAGGAAGAGGCAACAGTATGGCGCTGTGTATAATTTCTCCCTCTCCAGCAGCTTGTTACAAAACAAAAATGCCATGGCAACTTAAAAGACTGTTATATTTTATTTTGCACTTTTGTGGCTCATGTCCATTTCTTAAGTTGCTGGGATGAGACTATATAACCAATGTGTTTTATACATAGCCCTACTATGATCAGAAAAGGATACAGATAATAGACCAGAGCTATCAACCCAGCAATTGCTTCAATTAGCAGGTCATATACAGGATTACATTGAGGAAAAGGGTGATACAGTGGTCCCCTGCCCTTTCGTGGTTCATATCCTGCGGTCCCGGTATATCGCAGGTCCACAATATATGAAAAAAATGGCCCCTGGAGTAAGGAGGAAAGGCCTTCCCAGGCCTGTTGGAGGCCCCGAAAGTGCTTCCCCGCAAACCAGAAGTGACTTCCGGTAAACCAGATGTGACCTCCAGATCACTAGAAAGCACTTTTGGGGCCTCTGGGGGACTGGAAAGCCCCTTGCAGGCCCGTTTGGGGCAGCGCCAGACCTGGGGTAAGTACAAGAGCCCTCACAGAGCCCGCCCAGTCCCAACCTGACCCAGCATCTGCATATTGCGGATTTTCAGTTATTGCGGGGCGGGGCCCTAACCCCTGCGATAGGTGGGGGTTTACTGTACCAGCATTACTGACACATGCCATTAACTGTGGGAATATTTCAGGTTTCAATGGAGAGTCTCACACTTGGTAAACTGTTAAGAAGCCCTAATTAATGTTTAATCCTTTTGGTACACTCTGGATCATGAGTATCTTATCTCAGCTTTCTCACTTCAGTTTCATTTTGTGTGTATGTGTGTGTGTGTGGGGGGGGGAGGGTTAGGTCATATCTTGAGAAGTGGAATGATCTCAAACACATTTATTTTGTAGAAATCGTATTGTTTGTCCTATGTAGAGTTCAGAAGGGCATCACTGACATATATACCATTAGCAGATGAACAAGTCCCTAATGTTCTGGGTGACATTGTAGGGTTATGCATATGAGTTGCCCAAGTAAATGTGGGGGGAGATATGCCATTTGAGTTTGTAGCAGGTTCTAGTTCCCCTATCGGATGCTGATAAGTTGTTTGAGACCAGGGGTTTTGTCTGTAAGAAAGTATAGCCCAGCTACCAAGGTTTGGGGGAAGTGATAAATTGTTTTATTTTCTCTTTTGGATTTGTCTTGTATTGGGTTGTTTCTGGAAGTTGTTCCTTTACCCACATTGGGTAGGTACTGTACTTGTGATAAATGCCTTTTGTAGTTCCCTGAGTTTAGAGTCTGTACACTGTGGATCCAAGCAAATGCAAGTATCTGATGCTATGGACAAGAGACAGAAGATTTGATGGTGTGTTCCGGGTGGAAGCTAGAAGCATCAAGTGCGTGAAAGATGGACCTAGGAGTCAATGTAGCCCTCTGCTCTGCTAAGACCTGTGCCAAATACCTACTGGGAGTTGCAGTCCAACAACATGTGCAGCATCCAACACCACAGAAACTGATTCTTCTCTTCACTTCTGCATCTCCAAATCCCCTCCGGATGTCTCACCAAATTTCCAGTACAAGTTTTGGATGCAAACAGGGATCTCTTCCACTAGTAGACAGAAAGTCTTTTATTTCACCAGGTGTTTTATTGCTCTTGTATAATTTCATTAACTGTGTGTGCTTAAATATCACTTCCCCATATTATTTAGTATGGCTATTTCTAGAGCTCTTAATTACCACTGTATGTGTTAGTTTTCAAAGTTAAGAACTGCATAAATATGTCCAGTTCAATATTTTGAGTATGCCTGTATTAATCACATATGTACACAGAGTAGCACCACAAGCAAAAAGAAAGTCTATTTAGACATATAGGAGTCATTGGAATATTTATTGTATACATTTAAAAGAAGCAAAATGGGTGACTGAAAATGTAAATGTTTACAGGAGTGTCAGTTAAATCAATGAACCTGGACAGATTTTTGAAACACACGATAGAAATAATACTTTGGCATTTCTGGCATTCATTAATCTAATTTATATTCACTCTATCAAATAATAAAATATGGGGAAGACTGCAGTGTATAATTGTAATCACCTCAGGTGTTACAGAATGGAGCAAGGCTGTATAAATACATAAAACATACAGTTACATTTGGCATGCCACTTACTTTATTTAGCTTTTACAACAAAGCTACAGTTTGGGTAGCGTACGCACCACCAACGAATCTCCATCTCCCTTGCCACCAACTTCCAAATACCATTTTGGAAGCAACATTCTGTCAGGAGACATTTACTGCATGCATCAAACTATTCAATCCCATTTAGATAATACATCTCATTTAGATAATACTATCATTATTTGCATTCTTTTTTCCCTTTTATGAAATGACTTTAACATAAACATGGGTTTACAAGCATTATTGCACAGCTTAACAAAATCTTGTGCAACTTTCCCCCACTGAGGCCCATTTTTAGATTTTAAGTGGTGCGTGTTTGTTGTTGTTGTTGTTTAAGGAATACACACAAATTAAAAACAACCCAGTATGGTCATGGAACATAGTTTTTCTTTCTTTTTCTTTTTCTGGCTTCAAGTATTATTTAAAGCCAAGATAATCTTGAATGAAGAGCTATTTCAACACACGCTGCTGCACAGAGTTTATGTGACTTTCTCCGTCGTCAAAAGGAAAGACCGTGCCATTCAAAGCATTACTGCAAGGCACAAACCTATCTGCTTTATTTCAGTAAATGGCTGTGCACATCTCCTTGTCATGAGGCACCTGGATGCTTTGTTGAATTTTTGCACTGTATAAAAAACTGAATGTTAAAAATGATATTACAGTATCACAAACTGTTTATCTGTATTAAAAAAACCCTAAACCTTGTGATATATCTATAGATCTCTATATAAGTAAATAAAGAGGCTTCGGTTGAATAAACTGGTCAGCAAGTCATTCATAATAAGAGAAGTGCTGGTTATGTCAGTCTTTCCCTGAAGAATTAAACTGAATTTCAGTAAATATTAGTGTGTGATGTGACAATTTATAAGATAGTAATTAAAATCTCTATAAATACAGTCAGGAAAACTAAGGCTCAAATTAAGCAGGGAGGAAATGATTACTACGTACCATCACAAGACTATCAAGGCTTTAGTCTTCTTAGATTATGTGACTGAAGAGGAGGAAAAAACTTCATATTTGTACTCTTGTTTTAAATAACTATGATTTATAAATTAGTCCAGTAAGCCACAATTTGGCAGAAGTCAGCAGGACAGCAGCTTGTACAACACAGACCATAGCAGCCTTTCTTCTCAGCTGAACTGAAGACGCAAAGTCAATTTACTTCATTAATCCCAGTCCAACCCCATAATATACACACACAGTGCCACATATGAGAAGCTGCAATTGAATGTAAAATAGCCTGAGCTGTGCAGCCTTCATTTTGTCCATTGTAGCCATCATAATTTTGGGTGGCTCTCCCTCACTTCTTCCAGCTTGGAGAGGATCCACTGTGGAAATGGAAGAGATAATTTAGATAGCAAAAACAGGTTAGGGAATCCTTTATAAAATATTCATGCAAATGTATATACATCACTCTAGATAACTATATATGTCATTCTAGTAGAAGATCGTTCAAATGCCAATGCATCTCCTAGTCAGGTCTGCAACTAGACGCCCCAAGTGAGCTACGTTTCCACTCTCAAGAATATGGATTATGGAATATGTCACATAACTATGGAACCAGTGTCACGTCTAGGTGGTGTCAGCCCTGGAGACAAATCCAAAGTGGTCATAAAATATGTCCTAAGTCTAATGTTGCAGTAGAGCATGAACGTCAGTGTGATGGACATTTCTCCCATCTGGTCATCTTCAGAACCTTCCAAAGCCCAGCTCTAGAAGGTCCTGATTGACTGGAATGAGATTCTTGATATAAAAACATGGCTGTGACGGGAAAATGAGTTTACTTTCCCCCTGGTTCTGATTGATTCTTTCTTCTGCTAATGGAGAAGAAACCCTGCCCTGGATCCTGTCCATATATTTACATGCATAAGCTGCTCCCCATCACTGCCCTAAACAGAAAGCAATCATGCAGATGGAACATGTGAATTACCTTAACCTGGCCCTGTCTGCACCAATGCAATGAAGGTGACTTGTTTCATTCGCCACAGGGACTTTCATTACAATAAAAAGAGGTGGCATACAAAGAACAGGGCAGGCTTGGATTTTGTATGTGTGGTAAATCAGTGGGAAAGGTTTATCTATTATTTCCAGATTTGGATCATTGTATAGTATAATATTAGTAGTAATTGACATTCACCTTGGCTTCCTCTGGTGTTTTAAAATTTATTATTTTCCCAAATTCTTTGGCATGGAATACAGACTTGACTCGTTCCTACAAAATAAAAATGTTGCCTGTTAAAAGCAGCTTTCCCGGGTATGCAAATAACTTATATTCTTTCATGTTTCTACCACAAAATTCACAGCTTTATAATGAAATTAATATGAGGTTTCAATGTCTATAGAACGATTTTATTAAAACAAAACAAAAACCAGTTATGGCCATTGTGAGCACACAGTAATCTGGCATTCAGCTTCCCACAGAGAGTTTCCCATTTTTCAGATGAACTCTTTCTTCTCTCTATACTCATCACTATATTTTTAACGTTTGAAAAATCTGGCACTGAGTTCAGAAATATTTCGGAAACCCTTGCAGTAAAACTAGGTAAGGACTTCAACAGATGGGGGTCCACTACATAAATATTTTGAAAATTAAATTTCAAGTTTTGCAATATGCTGAGGTTCTATTAAACATGACAAAATTCAGGGTCTCTAAATCTTAATCTATCTGTGTCTGAACCAATACAATGCAAGGGTATTTTCTGAAGCCAATCAAATATGTTGTTTTTATTCCAAGTCAACCATGCTTGGTTTATTTATCATTTTACCTTTGCTTCAATGCGCAGTCTCCGTCCATCAACAATGAATGGCTCCTTAGTAAATTCATCATATGTGTACTGCCATTCACATGTTAACTGTCCAAACGTACCCCTTGTCACAAACAATATGCCACTAAAAATGCAAAAAACAAAAAAAAAACAAAAAAACAACCCAACAACTAATGAAATAATCAAGTTACAAATAAACCCACATACAGTATTTGCTATCTGAGGGGAATAAGTAGGGAAGGGAGATTAAGTAGCTCCTAGATACATTTCTCATCACGCACACTGATATTTATGCAATCTCACAATGAACTACGTACCTGTCAAATTGTAGGTGAAAACAAACAAAAAAAGTAAAAAAAAGGCAAAAAATGTAGTGGCACCTCAAAGACTAATGTCTATATTTTCTAATGTGAGCTTTTGTGGACAAGTCCATCAGAACCCTTGGCTGGAGGCATCTGAACCTACTCATATGTTTGTGTCAATCAGTCAGTCTATAAAGACCACCAAACCCTATCTACTGCACATAGAGGGGGACACAGAAGATGCCCCCCTGAAGAATATGAGGACTGCGGACATATTTTGGTGTCCTCAGCTAACAGTGCCTTGTTAGCTGATCCTTCCACTTCAGAAGCTGAACTGGTTTGCTTCTAGAGATGTGAAGGCCCGGAAAAAATATATGGAAAAATTCAGAAAAAAATGGACAAGCAAGTCCTAGGTTAGAAAATGAACTCCCCAATGCAATGACAAGATGCATTTCTTCCTTTAGGAGGTGTTGCTATTGCCACAAGAAAACGAAAAAGGGTTCACTTTTGTTCTTGCATGTGGGTGGGTATATTCGGTAAGAGTTTACATTTATCTGATTCCAGAAAATCAAATCATTTAGCTACATTAGTTTATAACCTGTGTGTAAATAATAATTTAATTACTACCACAATTACAAATAAATATTAGTATAAAAGTAGATTCTGTTTGTAATAATTGTTTGGATACACTATATTTTAATATGTGATAATTTTATGCCAAGTCCAATTGTCCATAGTGAGTAACAGGATGACTGTCAAGCTGCAAAAAGGAAGGGAGTGCTAATGTAGCATTTTTTTCATTTTTTCCAAAAATTTCCAGTTTTTTCCCCCCGAGCTTCAAAATTTCCAGAAATTTTACATCTTTATTTGCTTTCAATACAAATGAGGAAGAATTGGGCATTTAAAAAAATCACTATATATCAAGGAACAGTTTGAGTATAGAAGAGCAATTCCGTGTTAAATGCTACATAGAAAACACAAGAAGAGTCGAGTTTAAATCAGCCATTCTCAGTGGGGGCCTGAAGAACTCATGGCACATTTGAAGGAAGCCACAGATTGGAAACAAACAATTATTCACACATCACATTGGAAGGTTTGTTATGTGATGTACACAATCCTGATTTGGCCTATTTTTTTTAATATTGATTTTAAGGCTGTGGCCAAAAAAGAAAAAAGATGGAAAATGGCGGGTTTAGATTATGGTAATTTTAGTGACATCAAATTTAGGATTATTGTTATCCCATTGTTCATTAGTAATTCAATTGTCCACAAGTAAATTAAAATATTAAATCCATTTCCAACAATTATTTATCTAATTCGATTTTCATTTCAACACCAAAAACTCGAACATACAAACACCAGCATCAAGTACAGTGAAGTTGCCTGCTGTATGCACTGAACAATTTAAAAGCTATGCATTTTCTAAAATGTTTTGATTTTAAACTGACCCCTGGAGGCAAGAAGACTGCATATGCTTGAAGTTACTATACACTGAGAAATGTTAATGTTAACTAGGAAATATGCTTTTTTTCCTGTTCTTTTTAAAAATTGCAAGCAAACTGAGGCATGCAGTTTGTAGTAATTTAGCAGACAAAAGAAAAACGTACCTTTTTGTTACCATTAGCAAATCTGTACTATTGACCATTGCATGTGTAAAGTATCTCAGTTTTGCAAATCTTCCATTTTCAATATTCTAGAAGAAAAAAAAGTTGTGTATAATTCAAATGTAATATTACTATATCACCACTGTTTTTTCATGGAAGTTTATCTCCCAGCAAAAAAAATCTAAGGTAAAAACTTTCCCATTCTCCCCCCACCCCCCGTCTTCCTGCTCTGATCTCACCCTGCTCTGATCTGGTGTCTGTTTTTTGTCTCTTGAGGGATTTACCACAAAGCCATACAACAACTACCATATCAACAAACCCAATTTCCACCATGAGACCCTAGGCCAAATCCTTCTTCCCCTCATCTTTAAAACGAACCAACCGCCTTCCTCCTCTCCCCCCCCCCCCAGCCACCCTCACCCAACTCTCTCTCTATCGGAACTTACAACTGGGCTTGCCTGCAAATACACATACTTTGGTATGAAATGTATATCCCATTACATATTATATTGCACACCTCATTCTGCTGCTATATGTCTGAAGAAGTGGACGTGTAGTCCACAAAACATTACGTTAGTCTTTAAAGTGCCACGTGTTTTGTGTATTTTCCAAGAGCGCAGATATTTCTGAGGAATATATTAAAGTTTAATATAATATTTCATTTCATTATAAAACCTTATAAAAAACAGAAATGCCTCCCATATCGTTGGGGCAATTAATACGTGCTGTGAGTAAGTCGCTCTCAACTAAGGCCTGGAATATGTTAATACAGAGTTGACAGACCTTTGGCCTCATGGGCCAGAATCCTATCAGTCAGGCTGGCCTAAGTGCAGTAGTGTAAAAATCACAGCAGTGAACTGCCACAAGTTAACAACTTGCTGTTTGTATCCCTCTCTGCACACCCACTTATGGGCCTGGCGTACAGAGGATATATATATAAGTCATGTCTTGTTAACAAGCAACAATCCAATGCTTCAATTTACACCATTGCATGTCAGTAAACAGCAGGATTCTGACTGTAGTATAGAAGTTCGTATAAAAACGAATCAAGCTACTCCCTCCCCCTGCCACCCTCAACAACTCTTAAGTAACCAGGACTATACTGTATGAAGAGACAGTCTAAAATTTCTAACTAAAATGAACGCACAATACAGTTTTGGATTGGTTTTGAGGTACTGTTGCAAACTTGGATGGTCCTCACTCCTCAGTATTTTCAGATTGCCTGAACTTGACACACATGCAGTTATTTTAAAAGAAAGCAAAAATCACTTCAAACTGGATTCTTGTAGAAATTCTTTCTTGGGACTTGGTACATACGAAACATTATATGGTTTCAATTGTCATTTTCTAGTATTACACCCATGTTTGAACACATGGAACTTTTAGGTACACAATACAGGCTGAATTCGTCTTCCTTAAGACATAGATGGTACCATAATGTGTCT
Source organism: Phrynocephalus versicolor (assembly GCA_023846285.1). Lineage (NCBI taxonomy): Eukaryota > Metazoa > Chordata > Lepidosauria > Squamata > Agamidae > Phrynocephalus > Phrynocephalus versicolor. Next base: position 36,091,881 of record JAHTLZ010000237.1, on the reverse strand, counting down.
ACCATGTTCACAAGCAAATGGAGAACAAAGATAACAGGCTGCACTATATACAAGTAGTAACACAGCAAACTTTCTCATGATGCCATATATCTCAGTCAGTCAGTCAGTCAGGTTTTTATTGCGGTATAAAACCATAAAAGTCATTAAAAATCATTAAAACATGGTTGCAAAACTGTAGAGTTACAAAAACATGACTGATGCCATATATCTTGAAAAACTTCCTGAATTGTACACAGCATTCATTAAAATAAAGATATAAAATAAAATAAAAATAAAAAATAAATATTTTTGTTATCAGTGAACACATCACCCACTCACCCAGCTTATACTGTAGCAGCACTTACTCAGCATGTTGAAAAATTCTACATTGTCATGGCAGAATTAAACTGACACACACACCCCAGCTGATACATTTGAATACATTTATCATATTTTCAATTTCTTAGGGACAACACTGAAAATTTTTAATAGACCCATACACATTATTTTTGAAAATATAATGTGTTTATAAAATGAGTGGATTCATATGTAACATAAAAAAATAATTCATAAAAATGCAGATTTCCATTGAAACTGAATATTCTGCACTGTTGCTAACTACAATGGATCACCAAGTGTGGATACTAAACAATATAGAATAATTTATTGTACAGGTATTGTTACCGTCAAAACTGCAATTGATTGATTTGATTCGTATAGCACTCCATCAAGCCCAGGAGTTACCCTGGGCAGTGAACAGCAAACTGGCATCTGAAGCATCTCACAAGGTAGTAAAATGGTATTTCTGAACACATTAGAATACTTTTAGGTTTTGTTTGTCTGCATTATAGTAGTTGCACGGCAATACTTTCCTCACACAGGAATCTTTATGGCGATTTCTGTTTTCTTGTAAGTAGCAGAGTAGCAGAGACAGCCATAGAGATGGCTGCCAAGTATGGAGAAATGTACCTTGCCAGCCATCTTCATAGAGAAGACCCTTGCCTTGCTGCTATTATTAGCAAGGGGGCAAGAACAATCTCAGCAGCAAGATCATTGGGTTTGGGAGAGGGTTTATCTCTCTGCATTAGCAGTTATTTTGTCTGCAGGGTTTTAAGCCACCAGTGCTTTTAATAGAGCTCAAAAGCAACCCATGCACATAACACAAAATAGATGCCATATATTCTGATTGCCAGACTTCACTCACCTGCCTACTGGAGCTTCCAAGCCATTTTCAAAGGCAACGCCACAATGGGCTACTCTGGATGTCAGTGGGGCACATACACTGTAGCTACGGCAAGGTATATTTTTGAGATAGAGCTATAGCCTGTTAATCACTCTGAGTTGACATATTAGGAACCAAATATACTTGAGTCCAGGAGCTCCTCTAAACATAGAATTTAGTTTTTCAGGAGGACAGCAATCCCATTCAGAACTAGTTGTACATCTCCATCCAGATAAGTATCCTTTCCCAATCACAGCATTTCTCCTTTCTCTAGGCTATGTTCCAACATGTTTTTCCTTATTATACATAGTATTTTCCATGGCTCTAACAGATTTAGACTTAAGATCTCAGTAATCTTCACAAAATAATTTTAAGGCATCCTCACATTGAAAGTGAAATAAAGGAGTGAAATATTGGCTCGACTAAAGCCCGTGTGCATTCATGCTGTGATGAGGTTGGAGCTGGGAACGCTCAGCTCTCTGAATATTCCCTTACTTGCAACACTGCCCAAATCGTCTGAGTTGTAGAGAAGCACACAAGCCTCTTTGTGTGTGCTCACATGTGTATGTGAAGATACAGGGAACCATTTGTGGGAGATGCTTTTGGAAGAGGCACAGAATCTCCTTCTCATGAAACAAAAGCCATTGTAGAAGAGTTGTATGTAAGGAATCAGGAACAGGATGTTGAAAGCCGTGGGAGACACATTCCAAATCTATGACTTCTTGGTATACAAAAAAGGGGCATAATTGTACGGAGGTTAAGTTATAAAAAGTCCTGCTTTACACTCTACTCTTCTTCCTGTAGGCTACATACACTTACTGGAAAAAGCTCCTTACAGCCTATTATCAGCATTCCTTGGTAATGCCACATCTTACTCTCACTTTTGTCATTCATTTTTAAGATATAGTTACTTCTTTTACTATTCCAGCAGTCCTGATCATTTTCACTAAGCTTTCACTACTCTAACACTTATTTTCATGAGTTCTATTCTCCTCTTTTAATTCACTTAAAGGCACAGGCAAAGCATACAGTCCCGTTTCCTATAGTAGTCTTTTGTTGGTCGTCTACTGTCCCCTTTAATTGCATGAGAAAATGTCCACCTTGGTCTTAGCAATGAAAGCATGCTGCTTGCCAAGGCGGAACAGAAAGAGATCCATGACAGCAACAGTTTGATGAATAGTGTCACTCAACCACACCTTGAGGCAATCAAACAGCTTTATTCAGGCTCACTCTATAATTATAAACTGAGTTCTGTCACGATATGTGCAATATATCGTGATTTCAGCAAAGGCTTTGACAAAGTGCCCCATATCTTGATAAGCAAGCTGACTAGTTGTGTGCTGAATAGGACCAATGTCAGGTGGATCCACAGCTGGTTACAGAATTGTAAGATAAGAATTGTAAGGAGCTTATCAATGGGTCTTTCTCAAACTGGGAGGAGATAAGTGGGGTACCACAAGGCTCAGTGTTTTTCAATACTTTTACTGATGTCTTGAATAAGGGAGTGCAGGAAATGCTTATCAAATTTGTGGATGACACAAAATTGGGCGGAATAGCCAAATTTTTGGAAGACAGGAACAAATTTCAAAAATATCTTGATAGGCTTGAACACCGGGCTGAAAACCACAGGACAAAATTTTAACAGGTTAAGTCCCAAAGTCTGTGTCTGGGGGAGTAGGGACCCAACAGAGTTACAAGGTGAGGGATACTTGGCTCAGTACTAGTATGAGTGAGAAGGGCTTTGGAACTGTTGTAGATCAGCTGGATATGAGACAACAGTGCAATGTGGGTGGGTGGCGGGGAAAGGCAAATACTATTTCAGGGAGCATTAACAGAACCATAGTCTCTAAATCTGTGAGGTAGCAATCTCCCTCTATTCAGCACTGATTAGGCCTCATTTTGAGAAAGACATTTGTAAAGAAAGACACCAACAAACTGGAAAATGTGCAGAGGAGAGCAACAAGAAGGCTCAAGGGATGGGGATACCAAGCCTTATGGGGAAAGACAGAAGGAAGTGGGCATGTTTATTATGGATGGACACAAATTAAAAAAAAAACAGTGGATTGTGATAGTTCATGGCTAATGACAAACCACCACAATCCCCTGGAAAAACAAACCAGGAAGCCAAACTGGATCCTGGCAGGGAAGCTGAGCCCACTGCCTCTGAGGATGGCACCTGCAGTGGTGGCAGAGGAGGTGGTGGTAATGGCAACAGGTAGGTGGAGGTGATGGGTGCAGTGGGAAGGGAATGACGGGCATCCTGTTTTGCTTAAGCAAACGAAACACCAAAGCAAAAAAGTTCAGTGTGGATCATGGGGAAAAAAAACACATACCAGTTCAGTGTGTCAGTTTATCGGGTTTTGGGTTTGTTTTGTGTCCCTGTCTAATGTCTTGACTGAGAAATGAAGACTGAGGGGAGATAATAATAGCACTTTTCAAATACCTAAAAGGTAGCCATACAGAGAGGCAGGATCTGTTCACAATCACGCCAGAGTGCAGTGCAGGTAATAATGGGCTCAAGCTACAAGAAGCCAGATTTAGGCTGAATATATGGGAAAACTTCTTAACTGTTAGAGCAAGATGAGAATGGGACCCATTACCTCAGGAGGTGAGCAGTGCCCCAACCCTGGAGGCATTCAAGAGAAAACGGAACAATAATCTTTCAGATCTGCTTTGATTGAGATGCTTGCCTTGAGCTGAAGTTGGACTCAATGTCCTTACAGACCCATTCCAACTCAATTATTCTGTGATTAGGTTGAGTGCAGCTGCTAGTGTGGGTGTTAGGAAGCAACGGGGTGGAGGGGGGGGAGAAGGAACTTACAATTACTTGTAGAGATATATTTTGGGATCTTATTTGTAAGCTCTTTATCTACCTCTATTAATACTAATGTGCTGTGAACTCAATTCTAACTTACATAATTGTTTGTAGATACAAAGTATTCAGACCGCCTCCTTTTTCTGGGGGTTCCCTAGATCTATGCAGCTTGCCCAAGGTTACACAGACTAGCTCTTTTTGCTGGAGGCAAAACTCACCGAGCCATCCAGCCAGTCTTTATTTACTATCTACATTTAAATGGGGTTCCCAGTGTGGTGTAGTAGAGAGAGGCTAGGACTCAAGAAATGTGGGTCTGAACCCTGCTCTTGCCATGGAAACTCGCTCTTAAATATTTCACTTACCTTGAAAACCCTATTAGTGTTTTAACTTGGATAAAAGGATAGCACATACCGGTAACTACACAAATACATTTATAGCTTTCCTTTTCTCCATTGAAAATAAGGAGTGCATCTTTCTCCTTACTTTACTCTCAGGAAAATGTAATCCATTTTCATCAGTATGCAATGGACTAGGGGTAGAAGGCAAGGTGCTACATGTAGCATCTGCTCCTCCACCTGGGGCAGCAGCAGATATTGCACCAATCCTGTCTGCAGTCTGCGAACCTCACTCTTTTTCTTTGATCTGGAACCATGGCAGCTCCTCTAGAAGAATCTCTCAGCAAAAGAAAGCTGATGATCATACCAGGTAACAATGAGCAAAGGGAAAGGGAACTGATGCTACAACAGCTTAACAAGAATTTGTGTGTAGTTACTTAGTTTTTTTAAAAAAAGAAATATACACTCTTTTGACTTTTTTACTGCTTTGGGTGCTTCGACATTTATCTGCAATACCATTATTTTCATAGAATCATAGAATAGTGAAGTTGGAAGGGGCCTAAAAGGCCTTTAGGTCCAGCTCCCTGCAAGAACACACAGCAAAGGATATCTGCCAGGTGGCTGCCCAAATTTCTTTTGAATGCCTCCAGTGTTAGAGCTCTCTAATTACACTGTTGTGCTGCTCTAACAGTTAGGAAGTTTTTTCTGATATTCAGACAAAATCTGGTTTCTCATAACTTGAGCCAAGAACAGAACTTGCCCCTCCTGTATGGCAGTCCTTCAAATATTTGAAAAGTGCTATTTATTTATTAGATTTATATACTGCACCATCTGGCAGCAAAGGCCACTCTATCATATCTCCCATCGCTCTTCTTGACTCTAGGCTAAATATGCCCAATAGTTTCAGTCTTTCCTCATAGGGCTTGGTTCCAGCCTCCTGAACATCCTTGTTGCCATTCTCTGAACTTGTTCCAACTTATCAGCAACTTTCTTGAAGTGCAGTGTTCGGAACTGGACAAAATGTTGTGTCATCTGTGAATCTGACAAGCATTCTCTACACTTCCTTGTCCAAGTTATTAATAAAAATGTTTAAGAGCACCAGACCCAGGACTGAGCCTTGGGGAACCTTTCCTCCCACTTAGAAAAGGAACCATTAATCATCACCCTCTTGAGTATAATTTGAGAGCCAACTGTGTATCCACTGTACACTTGATGAATCTAGCCCACGTCTAGTTAGCATGCTAATCAAGATATCATGTGGAACTTTGTACATAATTTAGGGAAAGTTGAGATATATTATGTTGACAGCATTCCCTCTGTCTACCTGGGAGCTCATCTGATCAAGAAATGAGATCAGCTAAGTCTAGCAGGATTTATTCTTGACAAATACGTGTTGGCTTCTAGTTATTGTTGCATTGTTTACTAGGTGCTTGCATAGTAACTGCTTCATAATCTGCTCCTGGATTTGTCCTGGGACTGATGTCAGGCTGACTGGCCTATAGTTCCCGGGTTCCTCTTTTTTGCTCTTTTTGAAGATAGGGGCAACGTTAGCCTTCCTCCCATCATCTGGCACCTCACCTGTTTCCCATGACTTCAAGAAAACAATGGTCAGTGCTTCTGATTCTTCAGCTGATTCCTTCAGTACTTGCAGATGCAATTCATCTGGCCTTGGAGATTTGAACTATCATGGTAAAGTTTGACTATTTGTTAATTTTGAGCTGCAATCCTGCCCCCTCCACTTGCACTTAACTTATGTCTGGAGGTTTAAAGTCTGTTTTATGAAAAAAGACTGACCTAAAGTAAGAATTGAGCACTTCTGCCTTTTTGGTTTTTTTTTTTTTGCCATTTCCCCAACTCTATGGAGGAGTAGTGCCACTATTTCTTTGCTTTGCTTTGCACATATCTGAAAAAATGCTTGTTGTTGTTTTCAGTGTCTCTAGCTAATCTCAGCTCATTCTCTACTTCAATGGCTTCCAAACAACAAGCTATGTCACAGAAACCTTGGGAATTAAGAATGCATTCTTTTACCACTGATAATTCAAATAGATATAATGCTGCCTAATAATTTCTTCTTGTAAGATAGGGCTGGACAAAGTGCCATTTCTCAGAGGCTGCTAGACTGCAGCTTTCAGCAGTACAAGCTGACACACACAATCATGATGGGTGGCACAATTCTGTAGTCCAAAAGAATCTGACGTTGCCCACCTTGGCTGTAAGAGGTCAGTTGCTGTGATGCATTCCATGCGATACAGCAAAATTTTACAAGACCACAAAGAGAAGAGATGCCCAGGTCTTCATGTGAAACAAGACAGACCTTTGAAACAAGAGTGACCCTTGACGTTTCTACTTTTTAAAGTTTTTTCTATGTTGGATGGCTGTCCGTGGTTAATCTCCTCTCTCTAGTATTGTTGAAAACTAATTCTCAGTGTGGATTTATCATGTCCAGAAAAATTTGAATATCTACTTTTCCATAAAGAAACATCTGAGTTTAACAATAACATCCATTTCAAGACTGCTACCCATGTCAACACTCCCCAGTGACTTGCAAATCTCAAATTTATCAATTTCAAGGAATCAAAGGAAGGGTAAAATTTTGTAATAAGCATGGACCTCTGCATTGGTATACCTTGTCTTTTGGCTCAAAACAAATTCTCTGTTAAAATCAGTTCCTCTCTGACACCCTGTTGCCTGAATAAAATGAAGCTATTACCAATAGGATAGTAACATTAACTATGCAACAGTAGGAACGTAAATTGGAGAAAGAACCTGGGACTTCAATATATTCAAGTTCACCCCTACCCTCAAACATAGATAAATATATCCACTTTGATTCCTACTGGCTTTCTTTAGCTAATCTGTGATCTAAAATTATCTTCAACAGTATTAATATACTATATATATAGGCTGAAATTCTGCTGTTGTCACAGTGTAAACCTGATGTTACCAACTGTAGTGATTTTTAAAGGATTGTCTTCTGGCCCCAAAGATCCCAAGGTTCCCACAAAATCTCTTTTGTCTTTGGAAGCCAATGAAGGCCAGTGAGAGGAAATCTTTAATTATCAAAAATCACTGCCACCAGGATGATGTAATTCTTTCTCAGCAATTCAAGACTTCACCACCAGTCCTGGTGGAGGGAATGTTTTAATTCTAAAAAAGAGCCATGGTTGACACAACCAGTTTACATAAAGCCAGTATTTCAGCCATTGACTGTCTAATCTCTCTTTGCTGGTGCAACACCCTAAAGTACATATAATGTACATATACATTTAGTACATATAAGGTACTAGCGTACAATAATGTACTAATCATATATGATGTTTCAATGTACTAAATATATAATTAGAATGGGAGAGTGCTGCAGTTGTAATAGATCTACTAGTTCCCACACTTTTCTGAGTAGTGACCCCCTTTGATAATAGCAAAATAACCTGAGGCCACACCACCAGGTCTGCATAAAAAGGCATTTTAACAGGGTTATGGCATCCCTTCTCAGAGAGTAGAGGTTCTTTATACCCCCCCCCGCCAAGGGCCTGTTTCTCATACATACACATGCATGCTAACTTTAAAATTCCACTTCAAAAGATCTAGGAAGACATTATTTAAGAAGAGCTACAACACATATAAGGTGACCCAACTCCCCAGAAAAGACTTTGCAACCCCCTTGGAAGTCCTGACCCCAAGGTTGGGAAACAATTATCCAGACATTTGTATCATCTTCTACCTAAGCTTCTCCTGACCTACTTGAGATGCGAACACAATTTTGCAGGACTACTAAACATATCATTCAGATCTTCCATATGTCTTCCAAGATTCAGACATACAACATCTCAGACAAGATGACCTTGGCTTCCCATATTAACACTTCTGTCTATTTTCCAGTTGCAGGCAAATTATAGCAGAGATAGTAATTGACTCTCTGATGCAAATTCCCCGAACATGAAAAAAAAGTCTTATTTTCTACTTGCATCTGATTGGTTAGTAGTACTTCGGAGTACTGTCTGAGCATCTAAGCATCTCAATTTGAATATCTATTCTTCCCATATTGGCCTGCTCAAGAAATCTCCAACATCTTTCAGAAATGGCAATGGCTACAGCTCCTACCCCCAGCATTCGTCTAGAAGTCAAATCATTACTCAAGTTTCCTTTTGAACTACAGGGCTATAATAAAAAGAATTGCATTTCAACTTGCACTTTTAAGGACATATATATAAAAGTTTTAAGAAATGGAAGGTTAAATAAAAAGATAAAAACATTCCTGACAATGGTTGTGAAGTATGAGTATGTCTATTAAACTAAATTAATTTTGATAAAGCAAGCTTTTCTGCAACAGATATGGGAGTAAACTAATATGATTATGTATACCAATATGGATGTTTGAACAGAACAAATCATTCTTTTCTTAACAATTCATTTATTGGTATTACAGAATATTTAGACAATATTTTAATATATGAATAAAATCTAAGTAACAATATTAATAAACACAGCCCATAGGACAACAATGAACACTTACTGACATTCAAAAGGCATTCTTAAAAAAGAAGCATAAACAACATAAATTTAAAGTACAAAACTAAAATAAGAGAGTATTATATTTGGAACAGTTATATAAAATTGTGACTGCAGCAGTCACTGTCACAAGATTATGACAAACATGAAATAATGCATAAATTCAATAATGGTCAAATAAAGTAAAATTTTAATATATTTGCATTTGTGCTTAGATTTAATTATTGTATATTTTAAAGCTACATTTTAGATGCGGTGTTATACCAACTGCTGCACTGTTTACTTTTCTTTGGGCATCACACTCAAAGTAGCAGCAATATTCAACTGTTGCCAGTCAAAAGATAGTGCATAATATCCTAACTACTATCATCATCATCATCATCATCACTGCCACTAATATGACACAGAGTCCATTTTCTGACGGCCTGTCTTTTCTGAAAGCATGGTAAGAGAAGAAAGAAGCAGAAGTGTTAGTTGAAGGCAGGAAGTTTAGTTAGTTTTTGAAAGAAAGCAAAAAATGAAAATGAAAGATGGCTGCAACTTCTGAGCATGTAGGAGATCTCTGATGACTGCAGCTTCAACCTGCATAATACCTCACTGCCAAGTAAGTCCAAGTGTATTGGCTCTATAAATTTATGCAATTCCTGCAACATCTTCACTCTACAAAAATGTCACAAAGACCCACTAATTAGAATTTACAAAGGATAGGTACAGGTGGATCACTACTATATTACATTACAGAAAATTCTGCAAATGAGCCTACTGATGCTGTGGCATGTCCATGGCACTCCTTTGCCTCCTTAGGTTGAGGAAAGAGTCACATCAGCAGTTGTGCACTCAGCAGCATGCTGAATCAGAAACACTGCTAAGCAACTGCCCTTATACAAGTTTGCGATGTTTCCAAAAAGAATGTTGGCCTTTCTAAACTACTGTTTAAAATAAAAGTCCTGTGGGAGAAAAGTGTGATCAGAATAGTTTGGCATTGCTCTGCATATAGATTTGTTTCCTTCCTTAGAACACATGCCACGGAGACAGAGAACCAAGCATCAAATTACATGAAAAATAAATTGTTAGAGCATGGTATCAATTTGACATTTTCTAGGGTCAGAACTGAAACTTGTAAATAAAGAATAAGGTGATGCACTTGGAGTTCTTGATAATTTCCTATCAACCCAACTGAGATATTTGTTTCCTCAGAAATAATGCATTCATATAAATATTGCTTTCTGGACGGAAGAAAAGTATGACTGGAATGAAGAATGCAATTGTGAACAAAACACCATGTTTCTTCTCGTGTGATGAAATACACTGTATTTTAATCAGTTTTCAATGATAAATGACATACCAAAGAATACGAATTTCTTTCAGATGTACCAGTTGGGACCCCCCCCCCCAAATGTTCACCAGCGTGAGATGAACAGATAGCTGTAGCTACCCTATGTGACTACAGCTTCAAAGCAGGATTCTCTCCCCCAGTGCTGATCCCTTGTCATATAGCAAGTGTGAGAAGTTATCTTTATTTATGGCCAAAGACCAAAAAGTGTGAGAAGTATTCTCTTGTCTCTTGTCTCGCTGCACTGGGCAATCAAAATACTAAATGCATGCACTCTTCAAAGTATGTGTACTATCATGGATAAAATGCCAAGACTGCTGTTAACCTCCAACTTCTACAAGCAATGTCATAAACACAAAACTGATGTTATAATGCATTTTCCCCTTCTAACATGCTGCAAAATAGAAGTTAGCAACATAAAAACGGTAATAAGCAATAAGTAGTATTCAAAACAGAACCATTTTATAGTACACAGGAAAAGTAACTAGAAATTAAACATTTCAAATAAAAAGTGTAAACATGCAACAAAAATCTAAATTTGAAATTTAAAAACTATCGGTTCAGTATTTTCAAAAAATATATTTGGTTAAAAACACTTATTAAACACTAGCTGCCTCTCTTTTTTTCTCTGCTGATTAAGGCACTTGGATCTATTACATAGATAGCTAAGGCACTAGACAATATTCTACTATACATTTTGCTCTTTACTATTATTAGAAAACTTTGTATTAGTTTGCTGTTGTGGCCATGTTCGGGAAGTTTTTCTTCCTGATGTTTGGCCAGTGTCTGTGGGCGGCATCTTCAGAGGACAAGGAGCTCAGAGAACTGGGAGCAAAGACAGAACTCCTAGTTATCTGAGCTCCTTGCCCTCTGAAGGTGCCGGCCACAGAGACTGGTGAAACATCTGGAAGAAAAATTTCCAGAACATAGCCAAACAGCCCAAAAAACTCACAATAGCTATCATATCCCATCCGTGAAAGGCTTTGAGAATATTTTGTATTAGTTTGCTTAAATCTGTTTACATCTGCATATTGTGGCTATTTTTAAAATATAAAAAGATTTTATAAATCTTTTACATAAACTGTCCTTAAGAATTAAGCTAAGTTTCAGGTTAATTTCAAAACAGTTTAACCTCTACAAAATAACTGCACACAGGAGTATTAAAGCAAATGTTTTCCCTTTTTTGTAAGTGAGGAGAACTATTTCAGCTGTTCAGCAAAGTATCTAAACTATATTTTTACAATATTTTAACTGAAGATTTAAAATTCACACCAAGATATACAAGGGAAACTTGAAACATTAGAATATCATGCAAATGTTCATTTATTTCAGTAAGTCAACTCAAAAGGTGAAACTAATATATGAAGTAGACTCATTACATGCAAAGCAAGATATGTCAAGCCTTGGGTAAAGGTGAAGGTTCCCCCCGCATATGCATGCTAGTTGTGTCTGACTCTAGGGGCGGTGCTCATCTCCGTATTCAAGCCGGAAGAGCCAGTGCTGTGCAAGTCCATGGCCATGTGGCCGGCATGGCTGCAAGGAAACACTGTTTAACCTTCCCGCTTTTTACGGCAGTACCTATTTATCTACTTGCATTTACATGCTTTCGAACTGCTAGGTTGGCAGGAGCTGGGGTTATCAGCGGGAGCTCACTCCACTGCGTGGCACCCGGGACTCGAACCGCTGAGCTGCCGACTTTGCAGTCTACAGTTTCAAGCCTTACTTTGGTATAATTGTAATGATTATGGCGTACAGCTTATGGAAACCCCAAATTTACAATCTCAAAAAATTAGAATATTACATGACATCAATAACACAAGGATTGGAAATAGAACAATATCACACCTATGAAAAGTATAAGCATGCTTATGTACTCGCTCAGTACTTGGTCTCCCTTTTGCATCCATTACTGCCTCAATGCGGCATGGCATGGATGCGATCAGCCTGTGGCATTGCTGAGGTGTTATAGAAGACCACGATGCTTCAATAGCGGCCTTCAGCTCCGCTGCATTTTTGGTCTCATGTCCCTCATCTATCTCTTGGAAATGCCCAATAGATTCTCTATGGGGTTCAGGTCAAGCGGGTTTGCTGACCAATCAAGCACAGTAATCCCATGGTCACTGAACCAGGTTTTGGTACTTTTGCAGTGTGGGCAGGTGCCAAGTCCTGCTGGAAAATGAAGTCAGAATCCCCATAACGATAGTCTGCGGAAGGAAGCACGAAGTGCTCCAAAATCTCCTGGTAGACGACAGTGTTAACCCTGAACTTAATGATGCACAGTGGACCAACACCAGCAGATGACATGGCTCCCCATATCAACACAGACTGTGGGAAATTCACACTGGACCTCAAGCATTGTGCACTGTGTGCCTCTCCAGTCTTCCTCCAGACTCTGGGTCCTTGGTTCCTACATGATATGCAAAAGTTGCTCTCATCAGAAAAGAGGACTTTGGATCACTGAGCAACAGTGTTCAGGAGCAGCTTGACAAGCGGAATATGACATTTAAAGCCCATGCCCAGGATCCATTTGTGTGTGGTGGCTCTTGATGCACTAACTCCAGCCTCAGTCCACTCCTTGTGAAAGTCCCCAACACTTTTGAATAGCCTTTTCCTGACAATCCTCTCCAGGCTGGGGTCACCCCTGCTGCTTGTTCACCTTTTTCTTCCACACTTTCCCCTTCCACATAACTTTCTATTGATGTGCTTTGATACATCACTTTGGGAACATCCAACTTATTTTGCAATCTGTACCTTTTGGAGCTTTCTCCCCTTATGGAGGGTGTCAATGATGGTTTTCTACACAATTGCCAGGTCAGCAGTCTTTCCCATGATTGTGATTCCTACTGAACCAGCCTAAGAGACCATTATTTATTTATTTATTTATTTTATTTTTAAACTTTTATACCGCTCCTACTTCCCAAGCGGGAACTCAGGGCGGTTTACACAAAAACACAAAAGGCAAAGAACAGTAGCAGCGGCAGGGGCAAACTTACAGCATATGGGGGGGGGAAGGGAAAGGGAGGGGGGGAAGGTACTAAGGAACCCTTTGCAGGTGTTATGGATTCATTAGCTGATTAGAATGGGACACTTTGAGCCTAGAATATTGAACCTTTTCACACTATTCTAATTTTCTGAGATTGTGAATTTGGGATCTTCATAAACTGTATGCCAGAATCATCAAAATTATACCATATGTCGCTTTGCATGTAATGAGTCTATCTCATATATTAGTTTCACCTTTTGAGTTGACTTAACTGAAACAAACATTTGCACAATATTCTAATTTTTTGAGTTTCACCTGTATGTTCGATATGGTAAAATGTAGACCTTTCTCTGATTCAACAAACATATTAGTTATGTGAACCATGTTATTACATGAAAACTCATGCAGTGCTTTTGCAGCATGCAAAATGAGCACACAGAGTTCTAGGTACAGACAAGTGGTTCTGCATATGTAGAAGGGAAAGTACTGTAATACAAATGAATCCCCACCTGAAATAACAAAGGACATGTGTACACTGGCCCTTTACAGTAACAGCTGGTGTGGTCTAAATAGGGTCACTTGAGGCTGAGGGGAGGAGCAATATGCCATTTGGCCTCATTCTCATGCCCAAATGACATGATGACCTCGAGTGATCTTCTGGCTCTTTCATTGGCAACTGAACACTTCCACTACCCCTCAAGGGAGGGGAAAGAGAAGCAATCTTTTTGCCTGTGCTAGATCACTGCTGATGAATTGAATCACTTAGGTTAAATTATTTATTTTCTTTGCCTTACTTTTAGTACAAGTCGAGAAACTGCCTGGATCTGTGGTTTTAATCAGCACTTGACACAAAGGCAAAAAAATGATGCTCATCTATATTGGTATGTGTATACACATGCATGTGGATGCACACACACAAACACACACAACACATATAGGCAGATACATAATTTTATATCACATCTACTTGAGAGTTTACTTCCTTCACCTGTAGCATTTGACTTCCAGCCCCATCTCTTAATCTGTAGGGTCGAATAACTCCATCTTCACCAAAGAAGCGAGGAGGACGCAAGCTCATGACATCTTCGGAGGCATGGGCAGCTCTAAAATAAAGGTAACAACAACCTTTATTTAGCCAGTAGAGTCAAGGCCATGAAGCCTTAAAAACATTCATTACCCAAACATTATAATCTGCAATATTATGTGAGCAACTCACAAATAATCTTATTTTTACTCAACAAGTATACTTATTGCCACTTCAATGTGATTTGTACCTAAGCAGCTCACAGTTGTCCAGCCACAGGGATAGAACTTGTGCTTAGAAAGAATTATCAATTTTCCTTTTAAGAGACAAAAAGTAATAGTGGTTGGCTAGACCATGACACACCAGAATGAAAGAAGTTATCTTATATTGATTGAGACCACTAGTTCATTTAAGCCAGTACTCTTGATTCTGACCAACAGGACCTGTTTTGAGTTGCAGGCATGATTCTTTCTCAACCCTGGCATTGCACAGCGTACTTCTTACACACCTGATCATGTTAGCCTGCTATGTCACTCCACTAAAAAATGGGATTATAGCCAATCCCACTATAAACCATTGAAACAAGAAAACAAATAAAGCCACGTAGAATGCACAAATGGTAAGGTTAAAATAAGATCATGCGGCAGGTTAGAAATTATAAAACAGCCTAAAAAGATTACTCCCTAAAATGAATCAAAATATAAACAGATTATAACTTGGAAAGGAATCAGAAATCACTAGCAATCAGTGCATTATTGCCTTTTAATTCCCTGAAAAGTGCTGCTCGCCATGTCAATTATTCCTCCAGTGGGTCTTGCCACAGCTCCTACTAGTCCTTTTCCAACACCTTTGAAGAAACCTGCTGCTCCTTCTTTCTGGGCTCCTGTGAAAAAGAAATAGAGAAGAAAAGGAATAAACATAAACATCAAAAATAAAAACTGTTATTTTCAATATGTACATTATGTATTTACAGTGGTACCTTGTATAAAGGAATTAATTCATTCCAAATGAAATTCTGTTAACCAAATTTTCCTTTATACAAATTCCCCATAGGAATGCACTAAAAACAGAGTAATCCTGAATCACGACAATTTTTATGTTGTACGGATTCGTCCCACAGGCGAATATGTTAAGCAAATTTCCCCTATCTCCAAAAAATTTTATGTTGTACAGATTTTATGTTATACAAGCTGTTTATTATACAAGGGTCCAGTGTATTTATTTATTTGATTTTTATACTGCCTTTCTAGTCCCAGGGCTACTCTGGATGGTTTACGACAAAATAAAATAGGAATTATAAGCAACAAAGGATAATAAAATACAAATTAAGCAACGTTAAATTAAACATAGAACCACGAGAATAAAATAACTATAATCAATTTCAGTATTAATAAAATAGGGTTATGCTGTGAAAATAAATTAATAATTAATAAATGATTAAGACTAATATTTTATGTTTGGATAACAGCCAGTACAGAATGAACTTACCTCTTATTGGCTTTGTTACTATTCCTGTTATTCCACTGACAAAACCCTGTAACGTAAGAACAGGAAAAAAAACCTATGTTATTCTTCAAATGGATTTTAAAATGATAAACATAAGGGCCGGTGTCCTCTTTGAACTTTACATTTGCAGAAGTCGAACTAGGGAAGCTGCCACAGCCATTGAACAAAGTGCTATTTACACACCTGATCATGTAAGCCTGCTGTGCAATCAGGCAGATGGCCAGACACAACTGGCACAATGTCAGATCACTGAGGAAACCTCTACAGTTGGAACACTGTACATATAAATATGGGGCAAAAGACCCCACTCCTTTACTTGAAAGATAGTTTATTTTTATAAATATCCTATAAAATTATCTTGGATCATTCCACAGAGGTACATGAAATATTATTACAAATCCTGATCAACTTCTAAACTGTTAGCATCTATAGCAGTTTATATGCAAGAATACAAAATAAGCAAGTAAATAACCATTATAGCCTGGGAATATCTCTGTACTGACAGCCCAAGACATCGCACCCTTGGTCCTATATATCAAAATCAAAATATTTAAGGTAGCATTTCTTACAGATACTAAGCCTTTTCCTCCACGAGTGATACCCTCTCTGAGACCAGCAGGTTGCCTATTCATGGCCTCCCGCCGCTTCTGCTGGAAATCTTCATCCATTGTGATTGCTGCCACACCTTTAGCCATAGCACCAGTTATTCTTGATGCAGCTCCAGCTAATCCACCTATTATAAGATATTCCAATAGAAAATATTCAGTTCATTTAAACACTAAACATATCAAGATTACTTGAATATTTTAAATCCATGTTCAACCATGAAACCTCTTCTTACCAACAGCCCCACCAACTAGGGCTTTAAGTCCCAGGGCCATTCCTTCAACAAATTCTTCTGGGCCTTGGATAGCTCCCTGGACAGAAGACAAAAGATAATTATGTGAGGAAATTCTCATTCGTATCAATCTAATTTCCCGTATCAATCTAAATGGGAAATCCTCTTCTGTTAATGAGATTGCTTCCTTGTGCATGGGAAGATTTCATGCCCTAGACATGGACTGTGGAAAATAAAGAGAATAATTTCAGTGATTTATGCTTCTGGCGGCGAAGCCAGAAATTGAGAGTATCCTTCCCTACTCTGCCTCCTGGACAAGGATTGGACCCATTGACCCAAAGGGTCCCTTTTCCAACTCTGCACTTCTAAGGCAATGACAATTGTTATTAAGGACCTTGGGCACAAGGTCTGTTTGCTGAGGTGTCTGGAGGGAATTAAAAATCTCTCTTTGGAAACAGCAGCCAAGCAGCCCAAGGTCAGTTTGATGAGGTGTTGGGGGTTGGTAAAAGCCTCTCTTTGCAAACGCAGCTGGCAGGAGCAGCCCCGCTCTGTTTGCTGAGATGTCAGGAGGGGGTTAAAAACCTCTCTTTGGATACGAAATGCAGGCGCCTCAGCAAATAGACCTGGGACTGCTCCTGCCGCTGCGCTTGCAAAGAGAGGTTTTTAACCCCCTCCTGACACCTCAGCAAGCCTTGCTGCCAAGAGCTCAAGGTCTGTTTGCTGAAGTGCCAGGAGGGGGCTAAAAACCTCTCTTTGGAAGCCTGCTTCTCTCAAGAAAAAACTGCAATATACTGAGACTGTAATATATGAACCACGTTGTGCTGGGGACTACTGTATGAAACATTTAGAAATCGCAACCAGTTTCATACAGAGTCAAGGGCTAAAACTGCGACAAATTAACACAATCATAAATAAAATATTAATTTTAATACTTTTGTTGAGAATCCTTTGCAGGCAATGACTGCTTGAAGTCTGGAAAACATGGACACGAACAAATGCTGGCATTCTCTCCTTGTGATGCTTTGCTAGCCCTTAACTAGAGCTGTCTTCAGCTGCTGTTTCTTTTGGGGGTTTTCTGTCTTAGGCTTTGTTGTTAGCAAGTGAAATGCATGCTCAATGAGGTTGAGCACTGCACTTCAAGGATGCTGACAAATTGGAACAAGTTCACAGGAGAGCAACAAGGATGATCAGGGGGCTGCAACCGAAGCCTTATGAGGAAAGACTGAAAGAACTGGACATATTTAGCCAGAGAAAAGAAGATGGAGGAAAGATATGATAGTACTTTTGAAATACAGTGGTACCTCGACTTATGACGTTAATCCGTTCCGAAGGCATCTTCGGAAGTCAATCAAGTTGTATGTCAAACGGCAGTTTCCCGTAGGAATAAATTGAAAATCTGTTCCAAAGGGAACAGATTAATAGGTTTTCTATGCATTCCTATGGGAAGGCTGTCCCAACCCCCTCAATCAAGAGCAGCCTTTGGCTGCTTTCCGCTTTCCTGCCAGATAGCTGACTTTGACAGGTCCCTGTGATCTTCGGGCAGCTCGGGCACCTTGCAAGGCAAGCACTTACCAGAGGTAAGCGCTTCCCGTCCAAACCACCCAGGTTGCCCAAAGTCGTCTTACGACTTGGGAGGTGGTGAGCACTCCAGCACTGGAAGGATTCAAGAAAAAAAATCAGACAACCATCTGTCAAATGCAGTTTGATTGGGATTTTTGCCTTGTACAATAGCTTTGACTTGAGGGACTTTTAGGACTTTCCCAGCTCCAATATTCTATGATTCTGGACGTCTATATTTCATTTCCTAGAAAGTATTCATATGCAGGTACAAGATGTCCTACAATGGGACCAATGAAAACTAGATATTGCACTCACCTGGTAAGGTTCATAGAAGAATGCTTCAACACCTTCAGACAAGTCTCTTATGAATCCAAATGGGTTACCCAAAACATCCAGGCCAAGAATAAGAACATACATTTGTCTTATAGCCTAAAATGAAAATGAGTTTAACATTAGTATGACACTTTAAAAACAACAACAACATACAAATTATAATACATGAATCTGTCCACACAGCTAAAGTTTAATTGCACTGGGTTTTCCCAGATATGCCCCTCTGCAAGGACACCTATTTAGTAAAAGGTTTTTGATCATGCAGAGGCTATAACAAGAAGGGTGTGAGGGGTCCACCGCTGGTGGGGAAGGGTCCTCTAGGCCAGGAAATGTGATGGCCTTGGTAGTTGTTTTATTATGGATGAGTGGTTGTTTCATCAAGGAAAGAGTAAATTTTGAAAATCAAAAGCTGCATCTACACGTGACACATATATTTAACGTCCAATGTGGTACCAGACCCTGGTTAATGTAATTTCTACAGCAATAGGGAGCTAGTGAGAAAATATATGTTGCCATCTACCACCATCTGGTGGTCTATGTGGGATTTAAAAGAAACAACACAAGAGTCTCAATAAGAACCATGAAAGAAAAGTGACAAAATGTCTGTTAGATATCCTTTCTTTTAGATTCGAGGAAAATGAGTGTGTATCTAGTTCTGGAGCAAGACAGTGAAACAAACGAGAAAGGCTTTGTCTGAAAAGGCAAAGGCATTTTTTTAAAATCCCATGACCACTAGATACTGAGCTAGAAAATCTTGTATCAGATGGCCTACAGTTTCCACCACATCAAAAAAGAAACATAGCTTATATATACTGTTCTTATCTGCCTCCAGGATCTGTTTTCTGGACCAACTCCCCTATGAAGAAAGATTAGAACTGTTTATCTTAGAAAAAAAGATGAAGAAAGAAGGGAGACGTGACAGGTAGAAAAATTATGTGTCATCTGGTAAAACTATTTAGGAAAAATAATTTTTGCTCCCTATACTATAATCTGTAGTATGTCTGGAATCAAATGAAAAACAGTCATGGAGGATAAGGCTAACAGTCATGATGGTGCATCAGTGTTTCTTAACACCAGCCGATAGGAACCAAAAGGCATTCTGTTCCTGCTTCTGAGTTTCCCAATGAAAGCTGTATGAAAAATGGAATGTCAGCCTTATTTAGAATTACAATTCTAAAAAAAACCCACACAGCATTTCATATCAAAATAAAATTATACTTACAGTCAACTGACATAATTTAAAAATGGTGTGACTAGCCAAGTCATCTGAAATACATTGCAGACTTTTTGTTGAAATTAGTATAGCATAATCTACATTTAATTATTGGATACAATCTTCCTATAGAGAAGGTTCTACTGTCTTCTTCAATAGAAGAAATCACCTTTAAAGAAATATTTTGGTCATAAAATTCTCACAAACACAACATAAACCAAAATGAGAAAAATGTGAGTGTAATATGGAAATATCACTGCACATTTTAAAAGAACATTATAATCTCAGTAGTATATTCCATCTTCTATTGCAATATTATTGAGCCATATAATTAAATGTGCAAGAACAGAACCTTAGCAGATAATGAACAATTAATTCATATTTATACTAACCTGCTTTGAATAATGCATAATAACTGCCCATTGCAGTTGTTGGGTAGTACAGAAGTGATAATTGAGCTCAAAGAATGCCAACCTAGAATAAATAATTCTCATAAGTAAAACATAAAAAAACAACTGTAATTAAAATACACTTGAGAAAATATATTCCACATACTTAAGAACAACATCTTGCACATCTGTGAGTGTGGCTCCAATACTCTTTAACAAGAGATTCAAGGACTGAACCGGTATCAGTTCCTTGCGCTTCTCTTCCTTGCTGCTGTCTTCTCTGCCAGTGCTGAGTGAAAAACTTAAATGTAACTGAAAAAACAAAATTGAAAAGGTGGAGAACATTCACAGTATCTTAAATGTTATCTTAGTGCTTAAAAGTATTTTTCATTTATATTTTGGTAACTGTTTTCTGACCAACCACAATAATGTAAACGTGTTTTAGATTAAACTTTGAAATGTAGCAAGTAGTCCTTAAGGTGCCGCAGTGTTTTTGTCTTCTTTGCTTTTTAAAATTCTTATTTTGTTTTTTCCAGATATGAAAAACACAAAATCTTAACTAATACAGATTTGTTCTAACCTTCCTTAATATTCTCAAACAATTGAGGAAAAAGATGAGGATAGATTTTTACCTACATGGGTTAAAAATGGAGGGAACCTGATAGAGCAGTGATGGCGAACCTTTTAGAGTGCCCAAACTGCGATTCAAAACCCACTATTTTTTCCCCATAAAGTGCCAATACAACAATTTAACCTGGATACAGGTGACTGTGAAGGGGCGATGTCGGTTACCCACCGAAAGAGCTCCGAGTGCCACCTTTGGCACCTATGCCATAGGTTCGCCAGCACTGTGATAGAGGAAACCTGTTATTTTCCACAGCCTTTCTTTTGAGGAAGACAAAAGTATCAGGTGTCAGTGGCTCTTTACCTCCACAGGACCCAAAATTAAAAAGAAGGCCTTTTTGTGTGTATTGTCATTCTCCCTCAATTTAACCTGGATGTCCCACCTGTGATCAAAAGCCATCTACTGATTCTGCAAACATCCTTCCCAAACCACTGGTGTCTACCACATTTTCATGGGGATTTCAGAAATAGCTCAGTAGACCTTTTCCAAACCACCAAACAAGTGAGAGTTAGAAGTACAGGCAATATGCTGCAGGGCATCTTTTGCATAAGCGAAAGTGTCAAGGACACTCGTTCCCTGAAGTGCTTCATCACCAGGGCTCTCTGGTCTTTTAGTTGACATGACAAATGTAATCATGGAACATCATGGTACTTATTGTGTTGCAATTCCATCCCAATTCTGCAAAACTCTGCCCTCATGCCCAAGTTAAAACAGGTGAGATTTCAGATAACTGCAGCCTTAAAGTGCTATCCTGTGTTTAATTAGAATGAAACAACATTAGATTAAATGGGACTTAATGCTGTGACGTGTGGTTAGGAATGGGCAGTTTGGGGCTTTGGGGGAACACCAACCATAGAATCAGTTTCAAACCAGATTTTTTTTCCTTTTCTCTCCGCCGCCATCTGGGAGTTTTGTTCTATTAGTGTTGCCGCTACCTCTTATTGTTTTTATGATGCTCATTGTTTTAATACTGTTGTCTGTGTGATTGTATTATCAGCTGACATGTTCAGCCTTGTAAGCCGCCCAGAGTTCCCTTGTGGAAGATGGGCGGGGTATAAATTCAATAAATAAATAAATAAATAAATAAATTTCAGGTAGTTTGACTGAACACTTAAACATATTATAAGATGTACACAGGAGACGGGGAGGAGCCAGAAATTCAAAGCACTCATAAGTGATTTTAGAAAGGTGGTAAGAATTCTCTCTTGAGATATGTGACATAATAATTGCAAACTGCTCTGGCCAGGCAGAGGTGTATCTTTCCCTGACAACTTGCTATTGGCAGTAATGTGCCCTCTATTGAGAGGGCATATTGCTACCATTAAACCCCCATTTTGTTACATCGTTGGTAAGATCAAATGTGATCCATTTTACATGATGTAAAAGCTTTAGTGCAGACCAGCCCTGGTCCTGTTCCACTGCTATCCACTGCCACTTTTCAGATGACTGGCAGGGGCTATAACTTTTCTGGAATGAGCATTTTATGTTGGTTTCTGGCAGAGTGATCACAAATATAGCTTGAAATTCAGTGCTGGAACTTTTAGGGATGGATGCAGGAGAGATGTTTATCAAGGATGCTTTTTCCTTGGCTGCACAGCATTAAGTTAGGGCTGGCAAAGTGGAGAGGAGTTGGTTGTATGTATGTATGTATATGTAGGTTTGCAGTGATTGGCTACTAAGAGCCACCTTAAAGGGTTGCTCACTGAAGGTCAAAAGTTACACATATCAGGGAGGAAACAAATGATTGTGTGGTGATGGATGGCTATAGAGACTAAAAGTAGTTAATCCCCTCCCCTCCCCATCCCCCATTTTTAAACTTGGCTCAGAAACTCAGTTTTGACTCTGGCCATTATGTCTTCATTAGGAGGACCTGGGCCCTGTAACACATACCTTGATTGGAGAAATATGAAAATACTCATATAAGCTGATTGTGGAAGTATCTGTTGATGATACATTCTTCAGTTCTTCCTGTACAGATTCTATATCCTTCCTGAAAAGTTCTAGCTGTAAATATATAGCGTCAAAAAAATCTAAAATTAATAGCCTTGTTTATTTATTACATATTACATAGGCAACGATGGAGGGTATTTTTATTAAATCACTAGAATTTCTCACATAATATATTGTATTGGCTGAAATTCCATTGCCAGAAGTTATACTGCACAAGGGTGATAACATAATTGTTTTTACACTATAAGTTGTAGAACAGGTTTTCAGCCATTATATCATATTTACTGAAATCCTATTGCTTTGCCTAGTAAGTTATGCTAGAACAGAACCACTAAAGTGTTGGTGATTGGATCTCGCCTCCAACTGATTCAAATGGATGTATTCTAGTTGCAACTTACTATGCTAAAAAAGTCATAATTAGAACAGGGCCATTTGAAACAATTAAATTTTGAGGAGTTGATCCACTAGATCTCCACTGATTCAATGGGCCTACTCTAGTACAATTTGCTATGCTAAGCAACAGGGTTTCAACCACTATATTATACTAGCTGAAAGCTAGTGCTGTATTAAATTGGTCACTCTCATTGCAACTATATATACCCACTGATGGGCGTGAGTAGCTCAATATGAGCTTGGAAGACACAGAAACAGTGGAGACAGGTTAGCTAGTCCTGGACCAGCTGGGCTGCTACATAATTGCTTTCTCACTTCCTTATTTCTTTGTGCACCAATGGTCTTTTAAATCTGACATTCTTTTGGCTTTCTTCTATCACAGTGTTTCATGAGATATATGATTGAGTATTTTCTTTCATCCAGCGTACAATGGAAAAGTTGCAACACACTCTCCACAGAAAATACATTTTGAGAGAGAATCACTTAACATCTTGAAACATGGCCAGCCCACTGAAGTCATTGCTACTTCAAGACTATGACAATTATTGCCCATTTACATTTGCTCCAATATTTCAGCATCAGGAACTTTATCTTGCCATTTCATATCAAGAATCCTCTGCAGACCAGTAAGAAGAAAATGACTGAGCTTTCTTGCACAGCACTGATAGTAGTCCAAGTCTTCATTAGATAAATTAGAGTACAGCAAGAGTTTTGTACATCTTCAGATGAAATGAAAGACTGATTCTATGTCAGTTCCTTAGCGAGGACTGCAATTATCTAAAGGCAGTGCTGGGTTAAAAATTTGTGAGATCACTTCTTCATCAATGAGAATGGAGCAGAAGATCAAATAAATACATGAAATTCTTTCTAGAGCTATCATGAATTTATCCACTGCAGTCATGTGTCTTCATACAAATGTTTCTTCATAAGATACACCTGACCATGGTTGGTGTAATGGTACATCACCTCTGTCTTGTCAGTATTGATTTTAAGGTAAAAAATGTTATTGATGGAGAAGAACAAATATTAATTTATGATTGTATAGCCATCAAGGGCTGGGGGAACCCTCACACACTGCCTACTTCAGTTACAACTTAGTACTGGATTTCAGCCATTCTGTTACAGTATTTAATGTAATATCATGTTCTGTATTACAGAACATGATGTCTATAGTCCTGAATATAGGAAAAAGGATTCAGAATTGATGTGAATCTGTATAAACATTATATTTCCTATTTCTTATTTGATAGTATTAATACTTCCACAGACCTTTTTTATATACATTCTGGAATAATTATGCCACAGTTTACCACAGGGTCATAAAATTCAGTTCAGTTTCTGGAATAAACACAACTGGCATGTATTATAGATTGTTGTTGGAAGTATTCTTGACATATTAGCAGTTTATACCTCTTGGTCTTTCGGCACTTCATCTTGAAATGTAAAGAAATCAGCCAAAGCATAGAGGAAACCAAGATCTAATCGGAGATCCATCTCTTGAATTAGAACTTTGAAATACCTGCAAAGGATTTAAAAAAAAACTGTTAAAATACCAGTGTTTCTAAAGAAACTCTGTATGAAGACATATCTTCAAAATTTACATACATTTCTCATCATTTTAATAATTTTCTCACAACACAATTCAATGCATTTTTACCTAGCAGTCTGTGTGACTGTACTCAAGAACTCTTAGCATCACAACCACAGTACTATTTAAAGAAAGCATTCATTGCCTCATTAAAGATGGTATCAGTATAGATAAATTAATGTATCTTGAAGCAAAAACAGCAGTGTCTGTAGAGAAGAGATTGGAAATGTTCAGCACGAGGGCTACGTGATATCCACCAAGGCCCTTTGTGATGCCCCCTTGAAGCCTCCATCTCGCTGCTGGAGGTAAAAACCCAGCTGCAGATTTGTGCCTCTAGAAGTCTCCCCTCATCTGGTGCTCGGTTGAATTTTTGGTTGCGCAAGATGTTTTTTTTTTTAATGAAAGTGACATCCAGGTGTCTAGGATATATGAAAGAAGAGGGCAGTGAAGCCCCTAGGCCTCCCTTTAAAGATAATGTGTGTTCACTTGATCATCCAGCACAGGAAGTCTATTTATATGAAGATGCAATTTTTTGCATCTAAAATGTCTAGCTGGAGCGCTTCAGGGAAAGCTATAGCTCTGCATCCTAACAGCTGTCGTCACACAATAAACAAAGCCAAGTGTCAATATTTAGTTTTAATATTTGAATTATTCAGTTTTCAGGATGATCCCATTTCAAACAACTCTCTGAATCACCTTCTGCAGATATGCAATGGACACTTGGTCATAAAAAAAGACTCTCACACACAAATATAATGAATCCAAGAAAATGTACTTACTTTATACGTGATATCTGAGAATGTCCTGCAGTTCTCATGACAATACTGACATCAGTAAATGGTTTGGGTTCTATGAACATTTCAAGTAAAAAGTATGTTAGCACAGATTTGAGTCACATATATGAAGAATGTAATTTCTTCTGACATGTACAGACTAACATATACAAGTAAAATCATTTGCAAAGGATATAATGAAAGGGTTGGACAACCAATGATCAAAAGGGTTAAGAAGTATATATGGGAGCATAAATGGGAGGAAATGAAATCATAATTAAAATGTGGAGTGTACGTTCACAAATATTTTCTATATTCAATTTAGCAGATGCAAACTAAATGGTCAATGTAATGAAATTTCAGAAATTTTCAGATTTCAATTGCACATACTGCCTAGTTATCCAGGTGTCTCTAAAAGACACTTACTTAGGATACTGCGGATAATGCATCCCCCACTAACTCTATTGGACAGGCATTTGCAGATCAAGAATGATCTTCTAGAGTAGACCAAACAAATGCAAGGACAACTTCATGAATCTTTCTAAAATGAATGGACCAAATTCAAGCACTTTCCAGTAAAATCCACTTTATTTTGTAACTTTATTACAAATTTGTTTTTAACTCATTAATAGACTGTTTATTCTTTACTATTACAGATGCAGGAATACAGCAACAACAATGCATTAAATTGTATTAACAAACCTGAATCCAAGGAGATGGACTTGGGAGGTTTAATAGGATAGAACACAAAGGGAAATATGGCTCCAGGAATCTGGTTTTGTATCTGACAAGGGCAATGACAGGACAATATGATGTATGTTAGATGTCCATTTGCAAATGTTCGTTTTTGACCTAAGGTTTCAACAAATGTTCTAGCTTACAAATCATAAGGATTTCAAATTTAAGGAAGAAAGCACAAATAAAAATATTTCATCTACCAAAAACAATAACCAATTTTCTTTTGATTAAATAAAATTTGTATTCTGAAGTTTGAATTAAAATACATTCTCTAAAGTTACATTAAGCAGTATTGTGATGTTAATAAATGGAATTTATATATATACAACATAAAAGAATAGTTCCTATACTTCCATATCAGTATAGGTTCTTTACGATTTTAAAAAATCCAGTTAAAAGATTTCTTTAATTTTAGGAGTATGTCCAGGAAATTCAGCTACTGTAGCTATTACAAGAAAAGCTTTAAAATTTAGCTACATGGACCAAGCAAAGTTCATTTTTAAATAATCTATCCTGAGCTACTTTGTTATTTTACCTTGATTTCAATACTCTAAAGATTCTTTATCAATAATTTTGGCAATCCTAAAACATACCTGTATCCTATAAATCTGGACTCGAAAGGATGACTGATGTTCTGAGGTACTATATTGTAGTTTTAGAGCTGGCAAAAAACTTCTCCTCACAGGGATTTCAGTCGGCTGAAGTATTTTCATGTTATTACCAGTAGGAGTCAAACAAACCTGTTGTTTAAAAGTATTCAAATCTAAATCACACATACCATAAATCTACACACCATTACAGCAAAATCCAGTCTAATTTTACCACATTTGCCATTTTCTAATGCAAATATTTAAGAATACAGTCCATGTTTTAGCTGGAATCACCTGTAGTTATATCATGTGCACAAGCTTTAAAAAATAAGAGTAGAAGAGGAAAGAGAAGAAGATACATACATAAGGCTCTGGTTTCTGTCAATCATGTATTTACTTAGTCCTAAATCACTGAAATCAACGGTGTTCACCTAATAATTATGCAAAACAACAACAAAACCACCCTTGCTTATTGTGTACTATTTCTGACAAGAAAATTAAAAATAAAAGAACTGGTTATTTACCTGTAAATGTAGTTCTTCGAGTGGTCCTCCATGACGCCACACATATGGGTTCTGAGCACGCATGTGTGAGGATCTCCGGAACTTTCTATAGCTGTTTTTTTTACAGCAACCATTAGCTCCTCCCTTCCCTACTGCGTATATATTATCACGCCCAATCTCCACCCTCCACTGCTGGAGAGAGAAAGCAGTGTGAGTGACAGCTAGAAGGGGAGGATGGTGGGACTGTGTGGTTTCACGGAGGACCACTAGAAGAACTACATTTATAGGTAAGTAACCAGTTCTTCTTCATCGTGGCCTCCGTGAAGCCACACATACGGGTGAAGGACAAGTTTACTCATCAGATGGAAGGAAGTCACACTAGAGCAGAGGAGAGGACCGCTCTGCCAAATGATGCTGTGGATCTTGCTCTCCCGTCCATCCTGTAGTGCTTGACAAATGTCTACGGAGTCGACCATGTTACAGAGGCACATGCATCTGGAAGTGAAATACATTTAAGGAAAGCAGCGGAAGGTGTCAGTGCCCTTGTAGAGTGGGCCTAGATAACTTGGGAAGGGTCTCGCTTGGTAAGCTAATAGGAAATTTCTATGGTGGATGATACCCAATGAGAGAAACGTTGTGCAGAAACTGGAGATCTTTTATGCACAGAAGCATAACAGACAAGATGATTTATGTATAGAGGAAGTTCTAGAAATACAGAAGGCAAGTGCTCTTCTAATATCTGACAAGTGCAAGTCCTGTCACCCACTTTGAGCTGAGGTAATAGTTACTACAAAAGGTATGAATAAACCCAAAGAAACAGAAATGACAACTCTATGGGACACAGCCAAGGCTTATTTCAGAGGGTTAGCTTTACAATTTAGTGCACAAAAGAGGAAATAAAAGAAGCAATATCAAGATCTAGTATTATCAATAGAGAAGAGGATATATATATAAATTTATTTATATTAATGTCTGTTTGATGCCAATAAAAGGTTCTGATGATGTTAAATAATGTTTGTTGGAAATGCAGAAAGAACCCAGGGACTTATTACCACATATGGTGGTCATGTGACAAAGCTCAAAAATTCCGGTGGCAGATTTGGGAAGTGGCACAAAAAATTGTGCAAGCCAAACTGCACTTTAAACCAGAAATGCTGTTATTAAATATAATGCCAGAGATTTTTGATAAGAAAATAAAATATATTCTACTGTCTGTATACATGACAGCCAGGCTACTCTGGGCCCAGAAATGTAAGAAGGAAGAAATACCAACTATGGATGGACTGCTGAAAAAGCTACTGGACATTGCAGAAATAGATATGTTCTCAGAAGGCACTGCTGGATCAACCAAGACACTTTGTAAATGAGAGCTGGAAGAAGCTATATAACTGGGCCCAGAAGCAGACAAATAAGTAAAGGAAGAAATAGACATAAGGATGTATATACTTGTTGTTGTTCAGTCGTTCAGTCGTGTCCGACTCTTCGTGACCCCATGGACCAGAGCTCGGCAGGCCTTCCTATCCTCCACTGCCTCCCAGGGTTTTGTCAAATTCATATTGGTTGCATCGATGACAGTGTCCAACCATCTCATTTTCTGTCTTCCTGTTTTCCTTTTGCCTTTGATCTTTCCCAGAATCAGGGACTTTTCCAAGGAGTCCTCTCTCCTCATGAGGTGGCCAAAGTACTGGAGCCTCAGCTTCAAACTCTGTCCTTCCAGCGAACATTTGGGGTTGAGTTTTTTCATGATGGATAGGTTTGATCTCCTTGCAGTCTAGGGGACTCTCAAGACTCTCCTCCGCACCACAGCTCAAAAGCATCAATTCTGCGGTGATCAGCCTTCTTTATAGTCCAGCTTTCACTTCCATACATCACTACTGGAAAAACCATAGCTTTGACTATCCTTCTTGACCCTAGTTGGCAAAGTGATGTCTCTGCTCTTTAGGATGCTATCTAGGTTTGCCATTGCTTTCCTCCCAAGAAGCAGGCATCTTTTTATTTCGTTGCTGCAGTGATCAAGGAGCCCAAGAAAATAAACTCTTTCATTGCCTCCATTTCTTCCCCTTCTATTTGCCAGGAGGTGATGGGACCGGTGGCCATGATCTTAGTTTTTTTGATGTTGAGCTTCAGCCCATTTTTTTAAACTCTCCTATTTCACCCGCATTAAGAGGTTCTTTAATTCCTCCTCACTCTCTGCTATTAGAGTAGTATCATCTGCGTATCTGAGGTTGTTGATATTTCTTCCGGAAATCTTAATTCCGGCTTGTGATTCATCCAGACCTGCCTTTCGCATGATGTACTCTGCATATAAGTTAAATAGGCAAGGTGACAGTATGCAGCCTTGTTGTACTTCTTTCCCAATTCTAAACCAGTCAGTAGTTCCATATCCAGTTCTGACGGTTGCTGCTTGTCCCACATATAGATTTCTTAGGAGACAGATAAGTGGTCAAGCACTCCCATTCCTTTAAGGACTTGCCATAGTTTGTTGTGGTCTACACAGTCAAAGGCTTTGGCATAGTCAATGAAGCAGAAGTAGATGTTTTTCTCGAACTCTCTGGCTTTCTCCATAATCCAGTGCATGTTGGCAATTTGATCTCTAGTTCCTCTGCCCCTTCGAAATCCAGCTTGTACTTCTGGAAGTTCTCTTTCCACATACTGCTGAAGCCTGCCTTGTAGAATTTTGAGCATAACTTGCTAAAACCCGTGGAAGACATGCAGATGGCCGGACAATGACGAAATCCTTAGTC
This sequence comes from Phrynocephalus versicolor, assembly GCA_023846285.1. Lineage (NCBI taxonomy): Eukaryota > Metazoa > Chordata > Lepidosauria > Squamata > Agamidae > Phrynocephalus > Phrynocephalus versicolor. Next base: position 36,061,938 of record JAHTLZ010000237.1, on the reverse strand, counting down.
ATTTTGTATAGTATGTGGATAAGTGGCTAATCACTTCTAAGTCCGTTTTTTTCATCTTTTTTATGAGTATGTTTCGTTTTGTTGCCTTTGTTGTATGTAAATAAATACTATTAATTAAAAAAAAGATACTCACTTTAAAGAGTTTGTAGGAGGAGTTTTCTGCTGCGAAGGCTACAAATCGTTTCCATTTATATTCATAAAAGCGTAACATGATGGTTTTCTAGCTGCTAATAAAATGTCCGGTATCAGCTGTGAATCAGCCACACTGTGAGGCATAGACTGTCCAGATCTGGGTGGTAGAAGGTTCCAGAGATCCTCGCGTGTGTGTGGCTTCATGGAGGCCACAATGAAGAATCTACTGTACCAAGACTAACTTTACCCCCCCCCCAAAAAAAAAACCCAGCTACATTCTCTCAAGTACAGTTACCTGGAGCATGTTACATTATAAATGTTCAGTGTGCATTAGCCTGGTATACAACAAAAGAAAGTCAATTTCTGTGCCACCATAGCATATGAAAGTGTTTACCAGTTCCCATTCTTTGCCAAATGAATAATAACAACAATCTATTATATATTTATTCATCCTACTAGTTGCACAATGGATGTCTAGAATGCGCAAAGAGATTTCCAGATCAGTCTGGAAGTTGAGTCGTGGCAACTGGACTTCTTTTTCTGAGAGATCGAAATGAAATCACCCTGGTGAAAAGACTGGTGTGGGTGATGTGAAATTAAGGTGAACAATAAATTGAAGGCCTTTCCACTAATTTTCGTCAGAGTGATGAAGCTGCTTGGATGAGTAGTGAAATGTTTCGATCTCTCAAGAAAAGAAGTCCAATTGCATGACTTCCAGATAAGAGAAACCATTATATCAAACACCTGAATTCTAGATGGTAAAAAAAGAAGAATCCTCTCAGAATTACCGGAACATTATCATCCAACTCCACAATTTTATTTTCTGTTGGGGAGCAATCACAGTATTCATTAAACTCCTTTTCCAGCTTTTCTGTTTGCTTGATGCTCAGCGGCCTCCATCTTGACTTCTTCTTGGGTTTTGTTTCCCAAATTACATCCGAACTTGCAAACAAAGAATAAGATTAAAAATAAGATTATTTTTCAATCCACAATATAAATCCTGTGAATAAAAAGCACAATGATGTAACAACCTAGTAAATAATTAAGCTTCATTATACCCCTGAGATTTCACTATTGCTCAGTATTTACATTATTGGTAGAAGTATAAAGGACTTTTGTTCTCATGTCCACGATGTTTGAAGCAATTATTCCACAATTCTACAATTTTCAATTTATTGTTTAGAATTTTCAGCTAAAATAGCAGATTTACTCATTTGCTCATAATTGAAACTTTACTTCATTTATACTGAGACTCTTCCAGCCAGAGTTAAATATTTATAAATCCTCTTTATTTCAACACAACACTTAAGCATCGAAATGGATGGAACTCTTGAGTTCAGTACTTATCACAAGAAGTATGATCTTCTGAGTAGACATTCACAGGAATGGACTATTAAAAGAGCTGTGGTTTGATTAACTTCTGCTTACTGATTAGATATTTTCACTCATTTCTGGAAAATAATGCATAGGCCAGAATCCAAACGATCACAACAGACTGTCACTATTTATTAAATGCCCACTAGCATTCCTCATCATGTGTGAAGTCATATGACCACTACATGATGAAGACTACAAGCAGGACCTCATTAACTAGTGATAATTCACTGAAGCCATTTACACTACTGCACTTACACAAGCATTAATTACTAATAGAATTCTGGCCATAGTTTAAGGAGAATTTTCTTTCAGCTGTCCACTCAACATATTGATTTGTCTTGTACTTTTTAAAGTTTATTTAACAGAAGTGATGATATTTTCAGCATTTTACCTTGTGATTCCAATGTAAGCAACTTCCTGTTTTGCATAATTATTTACTAAAGAGATCCCAACATCTTGTAAGGAAATGATGATTTCTTGCTCTGCTAATTCAACTTTTTCACTTTCATATGTGACTTTGAAAACTTTTTCATCTTCCGTAAACAGGATAATACGTTGCAAACCTTCAAAAAATGAAACTAAATAAATGTTCTTGCGTCCGACTTGGATACATGTCATTAAGTCCTAGAAACAAAAATAAGAAAATATTAAATTTCACATCTCAAACATACCTACAGTCCTATTGTAATCATCTTACTGTGAAATAAGTCCTATTGATTACAATGAGACCAATAATTATGTACACGCTTATGCTTCAGATCTGCTCTTCTGATCTGGCTTCCAGTTCAGTTCCGTATCAACTTCAAGGTCTTAACTATGACATACAAAGCTCTAAACGGTTTAGGACCTTGCTACCTGTCAGAGCGGCTTCTTTCAATGAAATCTGCGCATAATACCCAATCTTCCTAGTCTAGACGTTTGAGGCAATTAACACCATGAGAGGCCCGAAAGGAAAAAACTAGAAATAGGGCCTTTTTGCCATTGCCCCTCGCCTGTGGAATAACATCTGCCTGGCTCCCTCTTTGGCTGTTTTTTTTTTAAAAAAAACTATTGAAAACCTGGCTATTTAAGCAGGCATTTCTTCAAATTTAATATAAATCTAGTGTTCACCCACTAAAATATGTTTTTAACTGATTTGCTCACCAATAATATTACAGGTCTATGGAAACTGTATTTTATTTCATGTTATTTTGATTTTATTTTGATTATATTTACTGTACTTTTATGTTTATTTTATTTTATTTTATTGCATGAACTATATGAGTTTTTATTGGTATTGATTAATTGTTGTTAACCACCCAGAGTGGCCTTGCTGCCAGATGGGCGGTGTAAAATGCAATAAATAAATAAATAAATAAATAAATAAATAAATAAATAAATAAAT
>JAHTLZ010000237.1:36034505-36059035 GCA_023846285.1 Phrynocephalus versicolor | reverse complement strand
AATAAATAAATAAATAAATAAATAAATAAATAAATAAATAAATAAATAAATAAATAAATGCATCAAAGGAGGTACAGTGGAGGAGCCACAGACTTAAACTGCCAAGCTATCCAGATGTTCTGTTACCTACAGAATTAGATGAGCTTCCAAGCATAAGTGAATTATCTCAAACAGCATAATCCCTGATTCTGCTGTTGTAAATTTAACAGCTACACAGGACTTAAAAGAACTTGAGTTTGCATAGTTGTGTTAGGAAACATATTAAAAAACAAATCTTGAACAACTCATCCAATGTCCATGGGCAATGAGGGAATTCCTGCTTTACAAGCTTATGCAGAGTATTAAATAGAATCGGCATTAAAAATACAATTTAATCTCGTAAAAATATTTTTTTATAAAAGTGTGAAATAGGTGCCTTTTAATCCTTTTCTGTTCTTCTAAAGGCAGATTTGCACCTGACTCTGACTCTTTCTGTGATTTATATTACAACAGGAGAAAGGTTTTAAGTAGGATAAAGTGTAATTTTTTTCTTTTCCCCAATAATGAAAAGTCACATGCACACTACCCACAAGAACATGAAAAGACTCATGTTCAAGTTTGGTTGATGTCTTGACCAGGATACTCTGCAACTCTGCAATTTTTTACAACTCAGAAGTTACAAAAACTGCTGTATAAATTAGACTTATAAGCTTAAAAAAACTTCAATATGATGTAATATGTTGGCTCTTGGCTTGCATCTGCCTGACGACCACACATTTGGATAAGCTGTTGTTATCATGGCTAGCACATAATTATTGAAATACAGTCGCACAACTTAAGCCACACCAGGTAACAGTAATTTCTAAGAAATTAAAATTTTCAAAATCCCAACAGTCACGAGGATCCCCTTTTCTGTAGGAAAGCCATTGAGGGCAGTAGTGCTTGGAAGGTGGGTGGATGGGATCAAGTTTTTAATTTCCAAAAAATTCTGCCAACAATAAGATTTCAGCCTATGGGTGTCTGGTCTAGAATGGATCAAGACCAATCTGTACACACCCAATACCTCGGTCTTTTGAGATTCCATACTATCAAACTACAGTAGACCCTCGTATAACAAATGGTTTGTATAACATATAATCTGTACAACATAAAAAATTCCCGAGATAGGGGGAAATTGCATAAAAATGGTCGCGATTAGGGATTACTCTGTTTTCAATGCATTCTTATGGGAAATTTGTATAAAGGAAAATTTGCTTAACATAATTTCATTTGGAATGAATTAGTTCCTTTATACAAGGTACCACTGTAGTCTTAAATAGTTACCAACCCAAGTTGCCAATTAACTAGTTTTATTACCTTAAAGGTTAGGTTAGTTCTACTAATCCCAAAAGCTCCCTAAGCACATCCGATCTCGCCTGATTTCAGAAGCTAAGCAGGGTCGGCCCTAGTTAGTACTTGGATGGGAGACCACCAAGGAATACCAGGTGCTGTAGACACCTGGAGTAGGAACTGGCAAACCACTCCAGTATTCCTGCCAAGAAAACTCCATGGACATGGAGTCACAAAAAGTCGGTCACGACTGTAATGACACAACACACACACACACAGTTTAGTCCAAACCTAGTTTAACTGAATTTCTCTTACATCAGATATCCATAACCCATTGTCTCACATTGCTAGATTTTTCCTGCACATTGTGCAAAAATATTGAACTCAACAATAGCTTGTTTGTCTAACAGCCTTTAGACAGCTTAGGATACTCATTAAATCCATTGTTAAACATCACAAAACTGGTCTGAGTTTTATTATAAGCAATATACATACATCTTTCTGAGTTAGTTCCCCACTGCTCTTTCCACATTTCCATTTCAATCTTCTAGAGCCTACTGGGTCAACCCACGTGTAAAGTACTGCTTTATTTGGTGTCAGAACATCTTCCATTACACTGAGAGAACTGCAAACAAAAATATGCAAAAATGTCATAAATCTCAGTATCAATACAAATTCTGTTGTGCTTTTCAAAAACATTTTCCCAATTGTTTTTCCAGCATTAGGTTTTTGTTTGCACTGTTTAATTTAAAACTGACCCACGTATCTCCTTCAGTATTCAGTTCCTTTCCAGTGCTTGGTACATCTTTCACTTGTACAGTAGCACCCCTGTATCCGCTGATTCAGTTATCCGTGGATGGCGAGCAGAATTGCAAGGGTCCGGGCCAGTGGTGGTCCAGGTCCCAGGCAGCACTCACTTGGGACATTGGCAGCAGTGAAGAAAGTGGCATCGGTGGCAGCGGCAGTGGAGAAAGCTGCCACATGGCCTGGAACAGCCTGCCCACCTGCGGGAGAGGTGCGGGTGGTTCCAGAGGAAGCGGCCGCGCGGCCAAGAAGACTCTGCTCACCCCCCTGCCCCCTGCAGGAGAGGTGCAGGTGGCGCTGGAGGAAGCAGCCACGCAGCCCAGAAGGCTCTGCTTGCCCGCCTGCCCGCCTGCAGAAGTGCAGGTGGTGGTGGAGGAAGCGGCCGCGTGGCCCAGAAGGCTCTGCTCACCTGCCCACGGGAGAGTCACGGGTGGCGGCAGAGGAAGTGGTCATGCGGTCCAGAAGATCCCACTCGCCCGCCTGCAGGAGAGGTGCGAGTGGCAGTGGAGGAGGCAATTGTGCCCAGAAGATTGTTCGCCCACCTGCAAGTTTGGCGGTTGCAATGGAGGAAGAGGCAGCCGTGGGTCCTGGGAGAGCCCGCCCACCTGCAAGGTCAGCAGAGGTCCTGGAGGTGGCACAGAGCCATGGCTGGGTTCCCCAGGGTGCTGCCAGGCTCTCCTGCTGGTTTTACCCTGGAACTCTCAGATAAGAGTGTTTGCTCTTATCTGTGGGTTCATTATCTGCCGGGGGGGGGGTCCAGGAACCAATCCCCTGCGGATATGGAGGTCCTACTGTACCTTGCTTTTTTGAATTCTAGGATACATGAGTGACTGCAGAAGGAAAGACGGTAAAGTTGGCTCAAAAGACAAAAGCCATGAAGGGGCTAGAGATGTAAAGGCCCAGAGGGAAAAACAGAAAATTTGGGGGGGAAACGATTCCCCCCTGTTTTTTCCTGAAGCCTTTTTGTTTCCACAACCACCACCCCGCCAAAAAAATTGGAAAAATTGGAAAAGGAAAAAGAAAAAATTATTATGGAACATTTTATTTTAACATGATGAACAAAATATTTTAAGACAGGGTGTTCAAATATTTTCCAAATCATTTCTAAAAATATGCATAATATCAGTTTATTCTAATTTCTGCGCACTAAGGACAAGCAAGAACTAGGTTAGAAACTGAACTCTCCAGTGCAAGAACAAGATGCATTTCTTCCTTTAGGAGGTGCTGCTATTTCACAAGAAAAAGTTTTCCTTTTGTTTTTGCATGTGAGTGGGTATGTTTGGTTCTACTCTGTCCTCTTCACTACCACTCCCTTCTATACAGCCCCTTAATTCTTTTTATGAGAATGAGGTTTTTATTTTATTTTTATTTAATACTATGGAGAGGAAATACAAATAATTGCTTATTCTGGATTTTTAAACATTGTTTTGTAGAGTTTTTTTTGTTCCATATAAACTAATAAACAGTTCAGGAGATCATTCCTCCAATTGTTACAATTACAAAAAAAATTATTTTAAAAGCAAATTATGTTTTTAATAATTGTTTGGATACATTCTATTTTAATATGCTAGTTGTAATAATTTTATACCAAGTTAAATTGTTCATAGTCATATTTTAAGTTCCTAAAGTAACATAATGACTTTCAATCTGTAAATGGGAGGGGGTGCTAATGTAGCATTTTTTACAATTTTTCCAAAAATCTCTGATTTTTTCAACAAAAAAAAGACCAGAAAAAAAGAAATAATGCACTTGTGAAGGAAGGAGAAAGGTTTAAAGATGGCGTCTGTTTGGTTCAATCAATGTCTGTTCAGTCAGCTAGCAAGAAGTCAGTCAGCAAAAAGCAAAAGTCTGTGTCTGTGTGAGAACAGCTAGATTAGGCTGTGCCATGCTCTTTTGATCAGCTTCACAGGTGTCTTATCAACTGGGAAACCAGAGCGATGGAAGCATTGTGGTACCATTCGGAGGCCTGTGAAGACACAACACTGTGCCAACGCCAATTAAGGAATAACTGTGAGATGAACGCATGGGAATGCCTGAGAACATGGACAATAATTGTTTTAATTAAATCTAGCCATATGATTGGACAATGGGATGGAAAGGATGAAAGAAGGGGGGCAACTTGCAGAGAGAAGTTAATGCTTTAAATTAGAGACATTATTATTAGTAGTAGAGTTTTTTGTTCCAATATGCTTGCATAGAGTGTAGATGCAGTTACTCAGAATGTCCAGTGTAACTTAGACAAGATGTATTCAAATAGATTTCTTTATTTTCCTGATTGCCAAGAATTGAACCATGAACTGTCTCTGAATTGGCTTATTTTTGTAACTCTTTAACTTTCTATTTTTAATAAAAATAATAATTTGTACAAATGGTTTGTTTATTGCCCAACATATGGGAGAGGCTGAATCCAGGCCTTAGAGCTAACAGTTGTAATTCCCACAAAAGGTGGAATTTAGGCTGGTGTATTTTAAAAGTATATCGCCTGTTAAGATCTTTGTTACTGGTTTTCCAGAGGTGTTCTGAGGAAGCTTCTGGTGGAACGCCGAGCCCGTTCCGTATAGCACTAAACAAAAACTTATCTATTAACATATTAATCACCATTCACTCATAAAGTACTGAATCCTACAATAATTTTCATTCTACAGACTTTGCATGAAAATATTGCATACATACCTTTGCCCATATTCAATTATTTCTCCTTTCGTATGATTAATAATCAGGAACGGAGCTGCCCCATCATGATAATTCAAAAATGTAATTGTTGTTGAATGTTCAGCTAGTGTAACATCCACAATAATGGCTCCGAGCTAGTAAATATGAAAATAGTAAATGAATGTTTATTTTATTTATTTTGAATATTTTACCCCACCTTTCTCCTTGTAAAAGGACCCAAGGCGGCTTACAATAATGAGGGGCAATATACAGCCCAGAACATTTAAGACATATTCAAGCTATGAACAGTTTAAACTATTAATTAATATAAAGCACAATATAACTATTATCAGTTTAACTTGTAACAGCAAATTAATTTCAAAAGATTAAACAGCATGATGGAATATTTTAAATTATTCAGTTTTTTAACCCGAATCCTTTTTAGCTTCCTGAATTTTAAGGAAAGAAAAAGGTAGGATATGTACCATATTTAGAGCTTAACCAACCAAACAATATTACTCACCCTGTTGTCTAAGTGTAGCAACAAACTGTTTTCTTGCTTATCATAATGTATAATTTTTGGTGGAATGTCAGAATCTTGTACTCGAACCTGTAACTTGCTTTCATTATTTTCAGGCCAAAAAGGAATACACTGGAAAGCGGGGGTGGGGGGTGGGGGGGAGAGAGAATGACAATTATTAGTAAATGAAACACATAACTGACATTGAATTGTAATCTTGAGAAAACAGTTCAACCTCTTTAGACTAGTGTAGAGCAATAAACAATAATGTGAACCAGTAACTAAATATCATTAAAATGCAAAGGAATACAACATAAATGTCAAATGCATTCTTGGTTCAAGAAATCTCCATGAGTCTGTTATTAAGAACATAACATGGGGATGATGTGGAAGTTTTCTATTTTATATCAGTGGTTCTTGGAATGTACTTCTGAGAAACCTTCACCAATAGTTGACTTGCAGCTCATCCTTTTCTAGAACTCTACCCTAAATGTCAACATGCTAAGTATCATCTAGAGCAGAATCTGCTTACAGTAATGCCTCGGTTTAGGAGTACCTTAGTATGCAAGTATTTTAGAAGAGAAGCAAACTTTTAAATAAAATTTTAAATAAAATTTTGCTCCACTCTTTTTGCCATCATATCCACTGCAGCCTCCACTGACACTGTCAAGAAATATTAAAAATGCAACACTCTCTGGTATTTTTTCACTAATACTTAATTAACGTTTGGGACCATTGGTGTGTGTAATAATGAAGCTCAAAAAATTAGTATGCATATGTAAAAATAAACAACTAGAAGATAATTTTATAGGGTGATGATCTTTTGTTGTGTATTACCAAAATGAATCTTCTATATTAGAGCTGAAGTTATGCCTACTGGAGCTCATACCTTATCTTGATTATTCACCAATTGGCAGTTTCACTGGTGTCCAGAAGCTATCAGATATTTAGACATACTAGATCTTTAAGATGCCACTCAAATTATTACTATGTATGCCAGCATCATTGAAAGATATTTTTTTTAATTTGGACAGATGTACATCTTAGATTAGATATTTCAGGTGAGTTAAATATAAAATGAATGTATTGCCATAGATACTTTGTGTTCATTGTACCATCCTATATTTCTCAATATTAATTTCAGAAAATTAACTCTGTATTTAGTAAATTTTTATGGGGGGCGTGGTAACGACTACCATGCAGAACCCCCAGTTGTTTCATGGACCACTGACCTGCACTCGCTACCTATTTAGCTTTGCTTCTACCATACAGGGTATCCCAGTTTAAAATAACAGAGTCCCAGTCAAAGTGTAACGTGGAACCAAATAAAATAAAGTTTATTGAATACAAAGTCCAGCATTTCAAATCCTTAGCTTCATTAAAACTAGATCTCTTTCCTTTTCTCTCAGTAGTGTGTAATTGTGGTTTGTCAGATCTGTGGTCTATAGTCTATACCCTGTGGATGATTCATTCTATTTGGCACGGGTGTATATCTCCCCTTTCATCTTGGGACTTGTTCTTATGATTTTCATAGCCTTTCCCACCAAATCTTGGGTCATCGCCTGGCTTAAATTCTGGAAGACTCTTAAGATCCCACTTAGTGTTATTCTGTTCTTCAACGTTTGAATTATTGTTATTCTGATTTCTCAAAGCCTCAAACTCTACCCTATGCATTTGTAATTCGAAATCCATCTGTCTCTGTCTAGTTTCTTGTTCAATTTGTAACTCTCTCAGGCCTTAATCCTCAATGAAGTTTCACTTCAGTTTCTCAAAGGTTTGACCTTCCACCTGTCCCAAAAGCTACCCTCGCCCTAAGGAACTCTGACCACAGGCTAGTCAACCTTCCTGAGGTAACTTCACTTTTAAAAAGACACACTACTATTCTTTTCTTGCCAAGTTTTCTCCAGACTTTGGCCCAGGAGTTCTGTACTGGTCTCTACACTGACCCTTCAAACTCCTCTCATCAAGCCACAAGTCAAAAAAATCCTTCAGCCTGAATAGTTTTACTTTTTCTTCTCAAATCAGCTCAGGACTTGCTCCACAAATGTGAAAACTAGTGGATATTTTATTCAGGGTAAGGCAATCTCCCTAAATTTACCTTTCCCCTCACGGGTGTATTACCCCACACACTACCGCATGCCCACTACTCCTAACCTAAACAAAGACAGATTGAGGTTTCTGACAGTTTTTCAAAGTGCTCTTCAACTGCTTGGCTCACATTCTTCAATTTCTTCTTTGGACCATTTGACTTTCAAAATCCCACTGCTGCCACCAATTTGTAGTGACTACTGTGCAGAGCCCCCATTTGTTTCACGGACCAATGACCTGCACTCGCTACCTATTTAGCTTTGCTGTCACCATCCATGGTATCCCAGTTTAAAATAACTGAGTCCCAGTCAAAGTGTAAGATGAAATTAAATTAAATAAAGCTTATTGAGTACAAAGATGCTTCAGATTCAAGTTCACTGGTGTATAAACACTTACAAGTTCTCAAAGCAGTAACACTCAAGCTCTGTCTTTTACTTCAAACCTCTAACAAACTCAGCCCTATCTCGCTGGATGAATGTTCCCTGACTTGCTAGATGAATGTTCCCTGTATCAAGTGTGCAGTTTCCCTATCTGACTAATGACTCCTCAGGCTGAGCCTTTTATGCACTTGAGCTCCGCCTCCACAATCTTTATTTCATACATGGTGTTAAACCTTTACCCCTCTCTTGTTTAGGTACTTAAGTCAGGAAAAGGGTGAACGCCATAGCCATCAACATTGTTTTTACTAAAGAAGTTAAAAGTGCCATTTTTGGAAAGTACATTCAATTACTACTTTTGCTATACATGAATGTTTATTCTGCAAACTTCATACAAAATCTTTTTTGGACACTTAGTCGGCTTACATTAATTTATATGCCTATTATTAAATATTATTAAATAATTAAACAACAACCATAAGGCAGTAAGGTAGTTTTAAGGATTAATATGCAGTAAATGTCATTTCTGCAGGTTATTTCTTTATGAGAACACTATTGAAGACAGATAAGCTTACCTGTTGCAGATGTATTGGCATCCAATTTTCGTTACCTTCTTCTGCTACTTCTAAAGTATATGTACTTCTGTTTGTGATCATAAAAAAAGGTGTGAAAGTCACTAATCTAGTGATGTTAAAACTGCTGTTATCTATTTTGACACCAACCTAGGAAAGACAAAAATTATTTAGTATGGATAAATCTTACTACTTTTAACAGTATCAGTAGACTGGCAGTCACCCACCTCCCCCAAATCTACTATCTTCAAGAGGGATTACAGTAAGGATAATACACGTTTAAAGAACACTGTTAAATCTGTACGAAAGACCCATATGACCAGCATCTCTTTTCCTACCTGAGTTTACATAAATATAAGCACAAGAAACTGCTGTATCTACCAAGCCCAGTACTGTCTACACAGCCTGGCAGTAACTAACCAAGATTTTGATAGATGCCATTTCTAGTAATTTCTGATTGCTAAGAATTATTCATTCATTCATTCAACTTTTATGCTGCCCACACTACCCGAAGATCTCTAGTCACTATGCATGCAAATGTATGTTCTCCTCCACAGCAACCGATTCCTTGAAACTTCCTTTCCACACAGATCAGTAACTACTATGTAGTTAAAATATCTAACCAGCAACTTTCTTGCTCACTAAAACAAGGATTGTTCTGGACAAGGATTTTACAATTATCCTTTTCAGCAAGAAGGCTGTTTTTGCTAATATAATGGATAGTTGTTCAGTTGTGTTTATTATGAAAACTGGTAACTTTGTACAAATATGTTATTGATATTTAAAATTTGGTCTGGCATACTTAAGAACAAAAATAGAATTAAATGAAGTGCACGGAGTGAACTGTTTTGGTTGCACATTAATGTTGCAGGTAGACATGTACAAGTTATCTTGCAAAAGATATATATGTAAAAGATAAAAGAACTCACTTGGTATTCCTTTTTGTGGCTCTTACATTTAACAAAACCATGACTGCCAACAGTATCCAGAGAAAAATGATTAGAAAGTTCACTGTCTGTCACCATAAGCTGAACCTGTAAGAACAAAACTCTTATGATCTTTTAATTACTAACAGAATGAAAAACAAACGAATATTGGCCATCATTTGGGAGATGAACAATAAACACTAATGAGAACCATGAAGCAAGTATAGCAATGGCTATCATTATGGATGCCTAAGCAAAACCTCTGAGTTGGAGAGAGAGGCAGGACATCTCTCAATGCCGTTTGCAGGAAATCATAAGCAGGTGAAGACATCTGCTTGGGAATGCCCTGAAGCAAATGGTGAGCCACTGTGTGAGACACAATGCTGGACCAGATGGGCTGTGGCCTGTTCCAGCAAGGTTGTTCTTATGTTCTTAAGTAGCAAAACCTCTTGCTCCATGCTCTAGGTATCTACCTGCTGTCCAATGAGGTTCTATCTACCCTTTATCTACCTAGATATCAGCATTTGTAACTATTGAACATATCCAATCTTCATTAGCCTGCCAGGGTGCAAGGCTTGCAACCTTTCACTTGACTATTCCAAATACTACCTTCTTGCTTCTCAGTAGCTCCATTTTAGCTGATTAAATCTTTTAATACACATAAATGCTATCTACCAAATGCAAGAACAAGAAAAGAAAATGTTTGTCTTCATCATGGTATTATACACAATAAACACACTTTCTTTTACTCTGAACAATATGAAATACGAATAATGCATCATCAACTATTGATATTACTTTCAACATTTCTACCATCTTGTAAAAAGCTGCTCACACCAACTGTTACAATGATCTAATAATAACAATTGTTTGTTACAATAATAATAACCCACTGAGCTATTCAGCCAGCTATTAATTTACAACACATTGATATGTTTAACAAAGTTAAAAGCAAAAATTGTCATACTTTCATGATCACATGCAGAAACATAAGCAACTAATGATTTGGCACTAACCAATTGCAAAATTAATTCTAATTTCATTGAATCAGAATAATATACTTGAAGACTCAATTCAAGGTATTTTCCAAGACATACCTTGTTATCATGGTAAAAGTGTTTAGGCTGGAAAGAAAACAGAAGTGGCATTTTACAGTCAGGTGGATGCTTGCGGTGGATGCCATCAGCCTTGTACTGCAGCAATCGACCAGTCTTATTCATCATCCAATAGGGACTGTGAATTTCTATAATCATTTGTCCTGTGGTATAGGTTACATGTACAGCAATATCCAAATCAGTTTTGTCGACGTCTGTAGTGCATGAAAATGTGATGAAACTAATTTCTTGCTGGTTTGTTTGAATGTGGTACTCAGCAGTCCAATCTTTCTCAAGATAATTATGTAACTGTAGCTGCAGTTTGTTCTGATCAGGTACCGCATTATGAATCTGAGCGGAACATCCATCTTCTAGAGTTTTGGATGTTGTACTGTCTCCCTTTGAAGAATTGGCATGGTAAAAACATACAGTTAATGCATTTAATAAAGTTAAACAATTTCCTGTCAAAACAAACATGGAAATGATAAATCATTTATTAAGCAACACAGCTATTGTTTTAAAATAACAATCTCGTATGATGTCTATGCTTATGGCTACAATTGGGACTGGCAACTGGATTTGGATCACAATGCCCAAATCCTGTTGTCAACATAGTAAATTGCACTACAGTAGGTCCACTGAATTGAGAGTCAACTCTTCTATAAATTCCATTTATTCAATGGGTCTATTCTAACTGCAATTTAATTTACACATTGAATCAGAACTAAATCCCTCCAAATTCAGTGAACACAATTATGTTGCTTAGTGTAATAAACTACAATTAGGCCTGTTTGAATCAATGGAACTTATAGAGGAAATGACTGCAAATTCTCATTTATTCAATGATCCAACTCTAGTATGATCTACTACATCAAGCAACAAGATTTTGGCCACTATTTCTCCCCCAAGGACAAGATTTTAAATAGCTACTTTCCTAGTTCTACAATTTTATCAAAAGAAACATATTTCTAATGCAGCAGTGGCTTAATTATGAAGTTAATCCATTTCTCACAATGCTTCATATCTAGAAATTTTCATAATTTGAAATCAAAATAGGGCGCAATGCACCCTGGGAAAGGAAGCCTTCTGCAATTCTGCTTTATCTCGAGGCATCCCATAGGACTTTTTTTTTGGTATCTCCAAGTTTTCACAGAAGACTTCAATTCCCAGGGTGCATTGTGCCCCGGACAGATTTCCCTTCATATTTCAATTTTCGCTATTAGGGGCATATGTAATTCGAGGCACCACTGTATATATTTAAAACAGAGAATAAATCCAAATACTTGACTTATAGGTTAAAAAACAGAGTTTACAATAGATTAATTCTGAAAACAAAGTCAAACCCCAAACAAATACAGGAAAGGAACAAACTGGCCAGATAGTGGAACCAATTGAGAAACTAAAATTCCAAGGTAGATTTTGTACCTTCTGCAATTTAAAACTGTGGAGTGACCACAATTTGGTGGACCACTAGCATGTATAATATTTATGGAATGCATAGCATGAGTAAATTTATGATAAATTCATATTATATGCTCATTAAAATAAAATTTGAACCCAGCTCCACAAACAGAAGGATACCTCTAAGGAATAGGTGATCCGATATGGAAGAAGATTGCGGAGAAGAATGGAAGGCCATAAATGAACAACATATGGTAAATCCCACTGATCGTCCATGCAAACTGAAGATATCAACGTATCTTGCATTGGAACAATATTGATGATAAGTGGATGTTTAGCTGATTTGGTAGGTAGGCAATGCTTTTGCAACACTTTGTCAAAATTCTTAACCATTTCATCAAAGCTGATTCCTTCACTTGATGCATACTCTCCAGAAATTTCATTCTCATCAGTTATGGGTCGAAAAAACAGTAGTGATCTGTAAATGAAAACACCAATCACTACAATTCTTATTTTGCTTTTGTTCAGTTAAGTATTCAATATAAAACCCAACAAAGCAGCAAACTCCCATTAGAAGTTTGTTAACCACATCTTGACTGAAACTCTCTATGCCCCATAAGATGTTCTTCTAGAGCAGTGGTTCTCAACCTGTGGGTCCCCAGATATTCCTGGACTGCAACTCCCAGAAGTCTTCATCACTAGCTGAGCTGGCCAGGATTTTTAGGAGTTGCAACATCTGGGAACCCGCAGGTTGAGAACCACTGTTCAAGAGGGTCTGTTGATCTTTAGGAGTAGTTTAGAGGGGCACACAGAGCTTCAGGAGTCAGGACAGCCAGAATACATAACTAAGCTTTCATTCATCTGTCTCCAACCTGTAGCCCTCTCAAAGCTCAGATTTCAACTCACAATATCATGCACTTGGATTCTGAACACCTTTATCCAACAGACTGTTGTGCAATTTATATTCTCTCTCTCTCTCTCTCTCTCTTTCTCCCTCTCTGCAACCTTAGCTCTTAGTCAAAGAAAGTAAAATATTTCTTTATAGGTAAACTATTGTGGGCCGATGTAGCTGCTATCTCACTTGTAATTTCAAGGTTACTCTAACTTGCTTCTATCAATTCAAATATACTTATGAATTGAAACAGATTGGGAACAGTACCACAGATTAAGGACTGGAGGAAGATAAAAGAGCTGCAACACTGTGTTTGCCACAAAACACTGTGTTGGTGGTCTTGAAAGCTAGGGACTCATCCAAAATGCAGCTTAAAACATCTCCTGCTTTAAGCTAACAGGTCCTGTACATACTTTTACTGCACACATTATCCAGACAATGTATTGTTTATACCAATTGGAGTGAATGTTTCCTTACGATCGCCCACAGCTCTTTTCGTTCAGCTTAGCTTACATTTTATGTTGCTATTATATAGTATAATGCAACATAGTAGCGCTTTGATAGGCATACAGCTCATAATGTTTCCAATGAAATGAAATGCAGGACTATCTACACTCAGTATCCTCTTTTACCTCCTAGCAGTATTACTTCCTGAAGTCTAACAATGCACTTTTAAAATCTGCATTTTTTTGCAGTCATGTTAGTGTTAGAAAGCAAAGTACAAAGTAGTTTAGCAGCAAACTCTTAACTCTTAATGATCTAGCACTGTTTTTGTTACAGTAGAACACCACATACGTCCAATTGGCTGTCAACCCAATTTCACAACTTTTTAAAAACTGAAAGCACAGAAACAGGTTTATCTAAGAACAGAATGGCAAATAAGTGAAAGGGACTGGGCTTTTAGTATTTACTGGCTCTCCACTATTTGTAATTTTAACACTAAGTTGGTAGATTGCAAGGAATGACGCATTTAACAATTAGATTGGTCAGAAAGCCCTTTAAAAAAAGGATTTGCTCCAAATAATAATATACAATCACCAAAAATATTGATTCCTCCTAACACTGTAATAGGGAGTGGCCTATGTGCCAAGGCTGGTGTGGGCAGAGAAGCAAATTAAAAAATGGTGTCAGAGAGTGAAAGAGGTAGTGAATAGAGCAGAAAAACTGGTGGAGGAAGAGGAACAGAATAGGGAAAGGGGAATGAGAGGCAGTGTGGGCCTCTGATTGTACAGTGGCTCTGGCGTGCCCTGGTTTGAGTCAGCAGCAAAAAACAGCACCACTATGAATTTCTTTATTAATCCAGGCTATATTCACCAACATAACTGTTCTCGTATAAGTTAAGTAACCTATCCTGAATGTTCCACTGATATGCACTCAGAGAACACTTTAACAAATTGGACGGAAAAGATAACGTGAAAGTAGAATAAAGTATGGGAAAAACAAACAGTTCAGGCATTATGTGGTTGGAAGGAAATAACTTTTAATTTTAAATGAAGTCACCTGAAACACAGTAAAATAATAAACATTTGGTCTACCTGCAGACTACTGCTGCATTTAAGAGAAGCTCATAATGATATTAAACTACAAACTTAATTTTATTATGGTGTTTCACTGTTGTTATATCATAAGAAGTAGAAATGAGAAAAGAAAAGAAGAATCACCTGTATGAAGTCAATGGTATGCTAAATTCATCCGCTGGTAAAGCTGTTCCTAAACATTTTCCATCTTCAAATATACTCAGTGGTATTGAAAAATGATTTTTGATCTATGTGGAAAAATCAAAAGTTTACAGGTATATGATAACAAAATTTTAAAACACCATACACATTTTCGGGATACAAGCAGGAAAAAAAAATCACTATTTTGAGAGTTGCAGATCATAAGACCTATATAACTTTGTAAAGAAATACAGGGCACAACTTTGTAAAATGTCTACAATTTGTCAGTACTGTATATTCAACAACCTTGGTTGAAAGCAGGTCAGTGTATCTATAATTATGTGCACAGTAGCATTATTCTTAGTAACAGGATGAACTTGTAATTCTTGCTGATCTTGGGAAAGGTACAATAGAGAGTCTTATAAAACCCTATTCAGACACAATTAAAGCATATGGAGTCTACGTGTGATGAGGGGAGCATGCTAGCTCCAACCATCCAATTTCCATTATTGTTTCCTAACACATAAAAGCAATCGTCTGAAGAGTGAGATCCTGTTTTATTTATGTAGGCTCTCTGCCTGAACCAGAACGTGAATAATTTCAGATTATGCTCACATGTTCTCTTTAGATACTCACTTCTGCATGATGAAAGTTTTGCCAATGAAGGAGGGGGGACTAGCATACACTCATCATTGTTCGTCAAGTGCATAGCCTTTCATAAGGACTGAAAACTCATCGGTTTCAGAGCAGCTCATCTTGTTCACCAACTTTTGAACAGCCTTAGTGAATACAGCTACCAGCTCTCCAACTAACCTTGTTCAAATTTTCAAATACATTAATGACTCTCACTCGAAGCCTACACAGGAAGGTTAACAATCAGGAACACCATCCCATTGCTCCATTTACCTCTCTCAATGTTCCACTGCTTGAGCAGAGACACTTGTATGGAGCAAGCATAAGGAGATAATCGATGCATCTTTGCACAAGCAGAAGCTCTTTGAAACCAAGAGGAGCAATTTCCAGCTTGCACAACAGCAATCCAAACTAGAGAACAATGGAGGCACAATGTGAACCTAGCAGGTAGTGAGTTGTGCCTCTGGGATCCAGAGCTCTGAGTGAGCTCAGATGCCCATGCCAAATAGTGAAAACTGGGACTGGGCAGCTTGCCCATAACTACACAGGCTGGAGCTACTCAAAGGAGGCACAGCGAGGAACCAAACTTGAATTAGGCTTCCAAGTTTGCTTGTTTTTGCCTTTTTTGGTAAGTTATCGTTCTATTCCTTTGCTTTCTAGAGGCAGGATCCAGTTATGATACAATGTTCTCTATTCAGTAAAACCAACAAGTTCCCAACAAGTTAAATTTATGCATAAGAAATATATAAAGATTTTCACAAGGAAGAAGAAAGTAATGGTTTCCAAATAACAAAACAGCAGACAGATACTATATTTTGTCTAACAACACCATATGAATTAATGACACTTTAAAAAAATACCTCACCTGAATAGGAGAACGTACTGTTATCATCTTGCTCCCTTCAAGGGTATCTATTTGACAAACAATAGATCTCACAACACCTGAGTCATTATGTCTTACTCTGTAAAGACTTCGTCCCACCTTTGTCAGTGGTATCTTGTCAGTACTGGAATGATTCTCAGGAGCTAGACATCAAAGACAAAAAATGAACCATCTATTCATCTTAGCATATCAAAAGAGAGCAGCTATACTATATTCCTGCTCATGTACATGCATATGTTTTAAAAGCAAAAGTGTATTTGTACACCTGACAGAAGTGTACGCTGTTTGTAAAGTATCAGAACTACATGAAACAAGACTGTTTATTTTTGAGAGAAGAAAGGTTAGATTTATTTAATTTTGGATCCTGGCTGTAATAAAAAGAATGAAGGAGGTTAAGCCATTTTGATCCTCTGCTGATTTCTCAAAGCAAGTTGTCCCATCTACAGCTGCTATTGGCTCCCATTCACCCTCATTCAAATTGGACTGTCAAGTGCTTTTAGAAAACTATCAATCAGGAGATTCAATCACATATCTTCCACTATGGACTGATGTGAACATGACTGAATGCTAACTTATACATCTCCTGATTTTAAAAAAGCACACATGGTGGTGAAATTTACGGGAAAACCAAATAGAGAGAAGGGACTTTTATCCACTGGTTTAAAGAAGTTGTATAAAAGTGAATAGAAAGACAGCCTAGACAAGACAACATTACTTATTTTTATTTATTTATTTATTTATTTATTTATTTATTTATTTATTTATTTATTTATTTATTCATACTTATACAGAACTTAATTCTTAAAATAACTGAAACATTTAAATTAGTTTTTAACTCTTGTTCCATCACTATACCCAATAGCAAACCGATCTTCAGATCTATATGCAGAATCATTTTATGCCAACTTACTGAGCCAAATGTAGAATACTTTGCTGCTCAAGGTAGTCATTGCTGTGAACTGGTCTTGATCACTTTTACTTCTGACATATTCCATACTCAGACTTTGTCCATCTTCAAGATGAAATGAATTTCCCTTGGATTCGATGTTAAGAACCCTGAAGGAATCACTAGGCAAGACTGTGGTGGAGACTCCTAAGGAATTTCTCAACACAAAGGGAGCTTGATCTTTTTTGAAGATTTCTGAAGTTTGTGTAGCTGCTTCTGCAAATGCCTAGTAAGGTTTTTCAGAAATTAACTCAATGATATTAAAGTTTTGCTAAATAAAAAATAACAGCATCCTACATATGAGTTTCTTCATTCAGAACAGTGGATCAAATTAAAGCTCCTCTTACCGTGCCCAGGTTACTCAACATTAGCAGCCCACACTTCGACAACGTAATGTTCAGCTGATCTTGAGAGTAAATTGTTATCACTGTTTTGTACTCGGGCACTTTGTAGTGTTCTTCTTCTTCTGTCTCAACTAAAGATTTTTTGGCCTTCTTCTTCATCTGTAAAGAAAGAAAAGAGAGGCTAGCATCAAAAATAGAAGACTATTCTTACTCATAGAATGCTTAGAATATAGTAGGAGCCCCGGATCCACTGATTCATTATCCACGGTTGGCAGAGGAAAAAATAAATAAATAATTCAGCAGCCGTAAAGCAAGCTACCGTCACAAAGAGCAGCTGTAAAGCAAACTGCTGTTGCAAAATAGCACCTGTAAAGCAAGCTACTGTTGCAAAACAGGAGCTTTAAAGCAAGTTACTATCACAAAACAGCAGTTTTCGGGACATTTTGGCATTCTCTCTTATCTACAGTTTTCATTATCCATGGGAAGGCTAGGAACCAATCCCCAGCAGATACTGGGGTCCTACTGTATTTGAAACAGTTAACAGTCAATGATTTTTAAGTACCACTGAATCCTAAAAACTGAGGTATAACGACAAGATAGTGAAACAATAAATAAATGAACATATAATAAATAACACAAATGCAACAAATATCCTTGTGTCCAGCAAAGCTTCTGTGTCACCAGCTTAGTAATACAAAATCATGCCTGCACCATCACTACCACAGTGTAAAAGGTGATCTCCATAAAGAAAACATCTTCTGCTTGCCAACAGGAATACCTGCATGGGCAATGCAACCTCAGTCAATGATTTTTAGTTGTAATTTCCACTCACTGGAAATTCACCAGAATACTAATTACTGTCTGATGCATTGTTCTGCTTCAGCTTCACTAGAAAATAACTACTGAGATGTGTGTAATAGAGAGACAAGGCTGACTGTTCTCATTTCCAAGCCACCTAGTGTTAATACAGAGCAGGACTGGGCAGAGTGTGGGCACCCAATCCAGAATGAAAGAAATGTTTGGGCCATAAACATGACAAAACCATAACTTTTAGGATATTTTATAGGGTGAAACTGAATGTTCAAAGACATTTGTCCCATCATGGCATAGCTGAACTATCTGTGCTTTTTTTTAAAAAAGTCAATTTCATTTTTTAAAAAAAAACAAAACTTGAAGCATAAATGGGAGAACCAAAAGTGGTAAGTATATGCTGTCTGTGCGCCCCTCCAGAGCCTTTGGAGGTCAGTGGGCCTCCTACCTCCTAGGTATGTCCGCTTTGGAATTAAGGGAGGGTTTTGCTTTGCCCGTATGTTCCTAACTACACTGTACTGTTTTTCCCAGTAGGTCTGAATCACCCCTAAGACTTAGTAGTATATTTGTCTTCTTTTTCTTAGCGTTTGTATATTGGTTTGTATGAAACAAATGGGTACAGTTGTGGGCACACTGCATATTCCATATTTCATATCACTCAAAAGCACAGATCATTTCAATCAAAATTATATGCATGTGCCTCCCACACTCTATCTAGAACAAATGCAAACCTTTAAAATGAATGGTTCATTTGAACTTTATTTCAAAAGCTATTTAGTTACAGGTCTAGTCCCAACCGCTTCATTACTAAACAGGCATCAAAGTTGTATTGCCCATTCTTCTGCAACAAGGTGTACAATTCTTAAAAATCACCACTGTGAAGCAAGATCATGTGCAATGCTACGATGAATGAATAATATTTCTGTAAGCATAAACAAGCCAAAGACACAGAGCAGACAGGAACAGCTGCCTTTCCCCAGACATCTTTCTTTATATGTCAGAACACAACCAGCTTTGGGGAGAAGATAAAGTAGATGTGCCTGGATCTATTTTTAAAATCTGTCTTTAAAGATGGAAAATAATCACAAACAAATCTTTCATGCTCTCCTCCTTCTTCAAGTGATGATAGATTTCTACTCAATAGGAAAACTATTACCCTTCTCAAATAATGAAGACTTATACATTGTGGCAAGGACATACATTCAAAACAATATCATGAGGGAATATAAACAACAGCTGTTAAATCTGTTAAGTATATCTACCTTGAAAACAAGTCAGTTTAGACTTCTAAGATTTACCTTCAGTTCTAGAACCCACGGTCTGAACTCATCTGTGTTTTCAATTTCAAGTGGTTCAAGCAAAGGCTCCCAAACACCAAACATCTCATTGTAATAATGTACCTAAAATACAAAGCCCAATTACATGTACATTCTGTGTGGTGTCCATAATGAAGTCATTGTTCCATGATTACTCTTACTAATAACAATAAAGTTGAGAAATAACAGTAAAAAACTCTTTAGATTTAAGGTACACTTCCTGTGTCTTACTTTAAGGGGGAAGTGGGAAGTGAACGACTGAAAAATGGAAGAGTTTTTCCAGTCTAGCTTTGTGTTTTTCTAGCTTCATGGGAAGGACTGGGAAGGCCCATGGCAGGCCCAGTAAAGTGAAATTGGCTGCCAGGTCCTTCAAAACTGGTTATACCCTTCTACATTTCTGTTTCTAACACCATATTGATTCATTTCAAGGGGACAGGTAAATACACTATAATGCAGTACCACCCTTGAGCACTGAAATACTATAACAAACTTTCAAGTGTATAAGATACAGATGAGGATTGCAGATCTGTTTGAAACACAGTAAACTATTGGGGGCAAGGAGAAATATAAACCGAATATATTGCAATGCAATATATATTGTAATCTTTGTGAATGCTACTTTGAATATTACACTTTACTAATACAGATTCTTTTATGAAATTATCTGCTGGTGACAGAAACAAGTCATCATATTTGAAGCATTGAGGTAAAGATGCACTCCTTACCCCATGCCAGATATCAAACACTATACATCTAAAGTGAAAAGGTTTCTACATTTTGGCTACAATCCATGAAGCAACATTAAAAATCCACAATGTTCCACCATAGTAACAGAAATATCTGTTCACCTCTAGTTCAAGGCGAGATCCAAGATTGATCAAGCTACTCCAGTTTTTCACTTCTCCAGAAAATGAGGATTTTGCTAAAAGCATTGGTACTGTTCTATGACCAACACCAGCTTCAAGAGTTATAACAACAGTTTCTATCCTCATTTTCAATGTCTCTCCTGTAGGAACCAACTCAGTTACAGAAACAGTATCTTTATTTTCACTTGGCTCTTCAAGAAACCACATCTTTAGATTTTTTATATCCTTCTTTTCCCAAAGATCAGGGGGAACTGGGCTAATGTCTTTCTCCGAAGTCTCTGCTGTTGGAAAAAGGGCCGAAGTAATGGTCATGACTGTATTCAAAATAATGGGTGACACCTGAGGTTAAAACAAAAGACAAGAATTTACTGCATTATGAATAAAAAGCTACTGCATCTTAGAAGCTATTATGCATCGCTGCATATTAGAAGCAGTACACATGCATGAATAGGTGAGGTAGGCGTTATTTAAAACAAAATTCTATTCTCTTAATTATCATAATCCGAGTCTTGTTTAAAAGAAGAAGTCTTCAAGCAATGCAGGAACAGTGATAGAAAGGAGATATAGTTTTTAAGGCATATTCAGCTGCCAAAGTCCTCTTGCACACTGACACCAAAGCTATTTTTCAAGCACAATCTAAGAAGAGATCCATCAATTGCAATTTATAAAGAAATATACCATGTTTAGATAGTTGATGCAGCAGATGCATAAATGTTTGACATACCTTAATCATTATAGATTTAATGGAGAGATCAGCTTTCTGAGGTTCTTCATCTGACTGTGTCATGTCAAAAAACAGATCACAGGGCTGCAATATCTGGAAACAAACAAGCAAACAGGGATTTGCTGTTTAACATTGACTAAATATAGCCCAAATTCTGCAAGCTTCCCACATATAACAGAACTATATCCTGTCAAACAGATGAAGCTACTTTAATTTGTAATGTGTCTTGGCTTTTTTTCAGGGCATGCCATCTTTATGGGGGGGGGTGCCGTCTGCATATACAGAAAGGAGCTGTCAGTTGACCAATCATATGGTGAATGTGCTCTGAGCATGGTCACTTATGGGCGATGCAGCAGCCACTAAATATGATGTGGCATTTAGGAAACACACTTCACATACAGTAGCAGTAGAACCAGATGGGATTTAATTAGCAATAAATTAGGACTGGTTGTGGTTGGCCCGCAGATTTTCTCAAGGACAGTGTGCAGTTTCAAGCTACTCCTGTAGTATTATGAAGTATCTGAGTGTGATTTGTTCGTGAACGGGTGAGTAAAAGCATTTTTAAAACTGCCCCTCATTAAATAGTTTGGATCATTCCAGCTGGCTGCATATTTGAACTCTTCTAGGAAATAGCTGGCTATGAGCACAGACCTTATACCAGTGCCTGCATGGGACCATTACTTACATCCTATAAGCACTGCTCTTCCATTCAGCCAGCCTTACTGTCTATGATGTTATTTCATTCACACTGCCTTCTGCTACAAACTACACATTCCATAGGTTTCATTTTCACTTGCATGCTATTATGTTATTATGTAGGATCACAATACTAGAGCACATATTTTATATCTTACCGTAGTAATGCTGCCTTTTCTCATATCTGGAAGAAATGGGCAGGCTTTCACATCTATGCCTTTAACAGCAGCAGTCATTTTGGACATATCAGGGCCACTTTTCATTGAGACTTCGCACTGCGCAGTAGCCACCAATGCAGGAGCATCACTTCTTGTCAAATCGGCTACAAATACAATCTCGGGGTTCTTAACCACAACATTTATTTCCATGGTAGAGGCTGTCTGTATAGGAACTGAAAATGGGATGTTCTTACTCATTAAGCATTTTAAACAAAGTTAGCATTAAAAACATAATAATCAATAATCTCTTTAGCTTTTGCCATTAAGTAAGTGTGGATCTCTGTGTTGTCACAGTAGGAAAGCTATTATCACCCAACCATGGTGGCAAATAAATAAGATAAAAACAAGTTGGACTGTGGGTGCACTTTTCACGGAAATTAAAACTTCTGGGAATGAATATAAATGTTATGGTATAGATTGTTCGACATAACCCACCTCCCCATGCCCATATAATCGACTCTTGAGGCATATGTCTAATTTGTACAATGAAATTACAACAGAAAGGAAAAAAAATAATCAAAATGAAAAATGATGTCTACTAATCAACAAGAGAAGGACAGATTACACATATGCAACTGCAGTCTTTTGGTTAATTCACACACAAGGGTGTTTTTGCACCTGCACAAAACTCGTAACATTCTAGAAGTTAAATAGCCATTGAAATAACCCAGTACCACTAATCCACAGCGATCCACAGTACTCCCCTAATCCACAGCAATCTGTCAAATAATTTAGTAGGCACTACAGTTCAGGGAAGGAGGGGTGTCTGTAAATTCACTGATAATCACTCCAAGATCTACAGCTACAGGCAAATAACCTCTTCTTTTTTCTTCTTTTTTTTTGGTCCCTGTGAATCACAAACACGAGGGACTGATAAGCTTCCTTACAGACTGGTGAGATGTGGGGCCAATACAGTCAAAATCACTGCTCTGGCTTCTAGCTTAGCCTTGACATCCAGGCTGCAATGTCTGATGAACACTGAGGGTGGAGAGCAGGCTTACAGATGTCTCTTAACTGGGTCCTGTTAAGCAAGGCTGTTGAGGCAGCAACAGTCCTAGTCAAGTGGCACTTTGAAGATTCAAGGGGTGGTCTCGCTAGCCGGTAACATAGCTTGATGGTATTGAGAGGTCATTTAATAGGTGTTGGGAGGTGCTATTTGGGCCCATCCTTTGAGTTAGAATAACTATGAAACAGATTTCCAAAAGTGCTTGGTCCTTGAAGCGTATAATACTAGGGCTTGATGCACATCCATGTCAAGGTCTGAAGGAGGGCGGGGTGGGGGGAGTTGGGAGAACTAAACACCGAATGAAGTGGAAATCAGAAAGCACTTTGGGCAGAAAAGACAAATCAAGAAAATGGCTACTTTATTCTCGTTTGGTATTCTCAATAACTTTGGAGAATTCTCCATGCTGTCAATCTCAGCCTAGGCAAATTTTAAAATGCAGGGAGGCTTTACCACAGCAAGGGTAGGAAGTTAAAGAAGGAGGCACAGAGAACACAACTAAAGTAACAAGTAATTTTTTTCTAAGGGGAAGATTCCAAAATGCAAGACTAAAGGCAAAGGACTTTGGGAGTTTTGCTCCAAAATATCTGGAGGGCTGAAGGTTCCTCATCTATTTTCTAGAATATTATGATGAATTTTGTAGAAGGCACAGAAACACCAATAGATCTGATTCCTGGAGACAACAAATAAAATATAGTTTAAAATTTATATCTTAGTGTCTAGTGCAATGCACTGATACCAATTACCAACCTTGCTCCTTAACAGCCAAAGTTTGCTCGAAGTTTCTCTCTGCAGCAGCACTTTCAGCAGTGGCTTTTAGGAAAACATCGGCTACAGTAAGCAGAAACTCTACACTAGCACAGAGGTACGTATCCTGAATAACTGTGTCAATAGTGGTGTTACCATCTCTCCCCTGTTTGTAACTTATATCCATCATTACTTTCTTTTCTGATCCATGCTTCATTTCGACCATTCTGAAAGACAGGTTAGCAGAACAAGGAACATAATGTGAAGCACATTACAGGCCAGAGATTTCTTTAAGCACTGTATCTGCCTTCATTTTGACGAAGATGTCTTTGTCTTTAATATGTATGTTTTTACTCATCACAATTATATAAATACTGTAGAACTTGGTAAGAGCTTTATAAAACTATTCCTCTTTCATCAGTTAGACCAGTTGTTCCCAACATTGGTTCCTCAGATGTTCTTAGACTACAGCACCCTGAAATCCTGGCCAGCACAGTTAGGGGTGAAGGCATCTGAGAGATTTAGTCTAAGAATATCTGGGGAACCAAAGGATGGGAACCACTGAGTTAGACTACTGGTAGGCAAAGGGCAACATGAACACTGTCTGTAGAACAATGGGCTCTCCGGGACCTTCAGAGAACAAACAAGCAAACAAACCTAAACTAACTGTATATATGTGGATGCATTTGGAGGGCATGATAACCCATTTCTAGGCCAAAATGTTATTTTGATTTGGGGTATTGATTTTTTTAATGGGCACGTATAGTTCATACATGTCTAGGAAAGGATAAAAATATCACCCTGACCCAATGATGCTGGCTACTACTGAGTTAGGCTAATCATTCTATAAATATTTCAAAGTTTTAAAAAATCTTAAAACATCTTGGGTGTTCAATCCCCTCTATTCCTCCTTGACATGGGCTGGACTTGATTATTCATTGGGTCCCTTCCAGCTCTGCAGTTTGATGATGATGATGATGGTGGTCGTTGTCGTCGTCGTCGTCGTCATCATCATCATCATCATCATCATCATCATCATCATCATCATCATC
>JAHTLZ010000237.1:36020656-36034495 GCA_023846285.1 Phrynocephalus versicolor | reverse complement strand
TCATCATCATCATCATCATCATCATCATCATCATCATCATCATCATCATCATCATCATCATCATCTGTCATGGTTTTCTTCCTCTTGTTTTTTAAATGTTTTTATAATCAAAAAATGTCCTTTATAGTTTAAAACTTAGAATACCTCATAATCCTTCATGTTTACATCTACTACCAAAAACATTTTCAGGAAACTTGTTGAAGATATAAACATGTTGAAGATATAAACACTACTTTCTGCATATATTTTTGGACAACTCTTGTTAATAGAAAGACCAGAACCCAGCTGGTATTCACATAAGGCTGGTGTAGCTTCTTGTGGTAATAGATGAGAGGTGCTGGGGTACAGTATGAAAAAAAATCCCTTGAAGTACAAAGTGGGGTGGTGGATTGAGCTGTTTCTACTACAGAGCCAACTTTCCGAGCATAATGTTATCCAACTTGAGGGCCTGGACTAGATATCTTCTAAAGGCACTCGTTTTTTCCAATACCCTACTTTGTGCAGTCCAGACCTGGGTGTCACAGGGTGTCACCCTTGGAGAGAAAGCAAGAAAAAAAAGTCATTCTTTTTGTTTTGCAGTACAATTTCTTTGGTGTGCCCCCTAACTCCTGAAACTTCACAGGAAATTTCATCAGATTTTTTTTCTAAGTGCTTATTTTTTCAGGAAGAACTGCTAGCTGTACATTATCATTACAATTCCTGAGTAGAATGGCATTACTGTATTCATGTGCCAAGAACACCACGAAAGGGCACAGGACACAGCAACTTGGACAGGACAGTCAAAAATATTTGCCCCAAAAGGCCTATTTCCTGTCTAGAATTTCAAAAAAAAAAGGCATGGAGTTGTGGTAAATCTGGTGGTTTGTTGTGCAAAACTGGAAACAATGATCAATTCTTTTTGTTATCCCTCTGCCCCTGCAGATTCCGAAGCATCTCATGGACCCCTTTGACCTGGGAATGCCTTTGAGGCTCTGACTGGGGGAACATCCAATATCCAAAACTCACCACTAGACTTCTGGACCTCCACCATGATTTAAATCACTGTGATGATTTTTTGATATTAAGGACCCCCCCCCCCCATCCAAGACCTCTAAAGGCTTCCCCAGAAATCCTTGTGGAACTGGAAGGGGAAAAATAGGAACCTTTATATTAAATTAAACTAAATATTAATATCATAAATTGATGAAAGCATTGCTATTAAACTCATGTAGTTATGCCTACAAGATTCCAGTTAACAGGCATAAGCTCCTAAGGACTTCTGGGGAGTCTGCCATATCTTTTATTAGATTTGCTTGCAGTACTATGAGATACACTTTTGATCTTCTCTGATCAGCAGCTTACAACTAATTTAAGGGCTGCCATATTTATACTAATATTATGAAAATTAAGGAAATAATAGGACTTGAAGAAGTTCATCAGCTAATTTCAAACTTGCTTTCTGTTTTTTCTTTATACTACTCTGCAATTAGACTAAGTTTTATGCATTTATTATAAAATAAGAAATGCCTATTTACATTATGAGAAAATGGATTAAGATGCATATGAATGATGAAGAAAGCTCTCATGTACAGTTGAACAATCAAATGCATTCAGATGGCATTAACAGATGAAAAGGTGTGGTAATACAATGA
Organism: Phrynocephalus versicolor; assembly: GCA_023846285.1. Lineage (NCBI taxonomy): Eukaryota > Metazoa > Chordata > Lepidosauria > Squamata > Agamidae > Phrynocephalus > Phrynocephalus versicolor. Next base: position 36,032,864 of record JAHTLZ010000237.1, on the reverse strand, counting down.
ATGATGATGTTGATCTATTAACAGTTCACTGTGCAAAATATACATCAGGGGGAAAAGGAATGTTGTTATTAAAATTTTAAAATCAACAAATGGGATAATATTGTCAAAATCATATTACCTCACTGTGTTATCAGAAAGTTTCTGGAAGAGACAGTGAAGATAATGGGACAAAAGGAAAAAAACATAAATGGAAAAGAGAAGGGTCTGGGAAAGAGGAGAAAAGAAAGATACAGTATGTTGAAATATAATTTAAATAATTAGTTAAAACCTAAATATGACTCTAAAAATTTGAAACTAAGTCTATGGGTGATTAGAACAAAAAGGAATGTGCTTTTGAGTTTTCTGTGTGCTTTTAAGTAATGTATCACCACATACACGTACATGTGTCGCTGCCACAAAATGTTGTAGATAAACAAGGTAATTTCTGCCCATTTTTTCTTCCCCTGAGAACTCCCTGAAAGGGCAGGAAGATTTGCAAAGATGACGAAGCAGGCTGAGGGAGAGGAACAGCAGAACATCACCACTGAATCATGGTGTTTGTTCATTCACAAAACCAGGATTCTGCATACAGCTACACAAACCTATATAGAAGCATTGTCATTTCAACAGCCATTCTACAATTTTTTTATTAACTGTATACTTTTGACCTATATATCTATATCCATATAAGACCTGCTTAGCAATCAAGACTTAAAACCAGCATACGGCTGTATCTGTATTAAGATAAGTACAGTTTTCACTGCTACCACCAATGAACTAAAGTCTGCTTGCCTCATCTACTTCAGAATCTAACAGCTATTATAAAGCAAGGGAAGTTCTGAATACACACAAAGCGCATATCCATGCTTAAAGCAGCCACTCTGGATCACTCCCAGAATTTACCAGCAGACCCGGTAGTACTGCCAGCATTTTCACAAATTGCCCCATCAATAATTCAATGTTTTAAAAAGTAACTACCTTGGTGTAGCTTTCTGGACTGTCTCTCGTTTATCATCTAAAGTACAATTCGTTAACCTGACCGAAGCATTCATTGATCCATCTGACAACATTTTGAGAGCTGCTGATATTAACAGCAATTTAAATTCTGCAAGTTTTAGATGACCATCTCGTTCATCCAGAACTGAAAGCTGTTTTTGGAAAGAGAATGCATAGTTTAGATTAGTCCAAATTAATTAATTAAATAAGGTACTTCTGCAACTAAATTTTCTACCAGAGACTTAGAAAGTCATACTACGGGTTGACTCCAAAGACTACTAAATAAAACAGGCTTATTTGTGAGAGCTCAAACTGTATGAAGTTTCACTAGCTTTAAAGAATTTATGTACTGTAATTCTTTTTTAAAAATGGCATTCCTTTCTCACACAGAGATATAGGATAGTAATAGGGCCGTAGCCTAGTTCTCTACAGTCTAAGAGAAACAGTCTGTTCTTACCTTCAGAATTTAAAAAGTTTAAAATCAGTATTTACCTAGTTCAACACAGTACATTCCTCTTACAAACACAAATCATATTCTGGCCATTCATCTTTAACTATTTTATTGTGAAAGAAACATTTGAATCCACAATTGCTTATTTGACCATTTTTTTAAAAAACCAACATTTTTCACACATTTCTCATAATATTGATAATTTATATTCTATATAAAAGAGAAAACATTATTTCTTCAGGAGCAATTTCATGTATGACACCATACTTTGAAATTCTTGGGATAAGATCCTGCACATTTAGGAGACACCTAAATCTTTGAGATTTTCTGTCATGGCACTCCTCCTTTGGTGACTCCTTTTATAAGGTTTTGGTATCCTTAACTTTAGAAGACAAGTACCGTATGTAAAATGCTTCCTAATGAGGCAGGTCTTGGGAAAATATTCAGGAAACTTTACTGCTTCATGTTTTGTTCCCTGCCTCAAGCGTGGCAAAAGTCTCAGCAACTATCAACACTAGTTAACTATCAACAATCAGAATGGGCTGGATCTCCGTTCACCTTAAAGTGATGAATTTTATCAATGTGTCCAAAGAATTTTTACCTTTTGGTTTTCAAAATAATTAAGTTACAGCTTGTTTTTGGACAATCATGCACTATTTTTCACCTAATGAATTGGTTACATGGATGAGTAGAAGCAAAATACAGTGGACCCTTGTATAACAAACAGTTTGTATAATGTAAAATTTGTACAACTTAAAAAGTTCTGGAGATAGGGGAAATTTACTTAACATAATCGCCTATGGGGTGAATCTGTACAACATAAAAATGGGATCACTGTGTTTTCAATGCATTCCTATGGGAAATTTGTATAAAGGATAATTTGCTTAACATAATTTCATTTGGAATGAATTAATTCCTTTATACAAGCTACCACTGTACTGTAATAATAAATTTAAAAAATCCAATTTATCCACTGCCCAACCGCTGCTCCTCACTTTAGATTCCTGGAAAGGACAAGCTGCTTCCCTGTAGCAGTGGCTAATCAAGTCGCCATCTGTGAACATCACTGTATTTAGCACCGGCACACAGCCATTTTCAGAACCTCTACACTACAGCCTGATAGTTTTCTCCCTCGGATCAGACCCCATGTCATTGCTCTGCAGATATTTATATTTATATTTATTTACTGGATTTCTATATTGCTCCTGTTAGTACCGTAGGCATTCTTCTGGGCGGTCTTACAAATATAAAACTTAAAATGGATAAAACATCAAAAGCATTAAAAACCACAACAATAACCATAAAAGGGGAGGTGGTCCAAGAGGTAAAATCTCTGGACAGAGGGTTTTCCAGTAGCCATTAGGACTGCTAGAAGGGAAGGCGAGGTGACTATGGAAGTCTGGTTCATGAAGCAGTGAATCTCAAGGTGGCAATGTCTTGGTAGTAGACTCAACCATTATGGCACTGGGATCATATCCGAATGCTGTGGAAGCTGCTAGCATTCCCCTTGTGGAAGTGTATAGAAGATGGAAAAGCAGACTTGCCTTGGCCGCCACAAAGTGAGAAGTACTGTGCTGAATGTGCCACCTTCCATTTTCGCCGATCCTTTGTGCACCAAAGGGAAACAATGGAACATATACATGGGCTTGGTAGTCGAGTCAAGGAGGAAAGCACCCCCAAGTAAATGGGACCCTTTTCCTACTTTGTTGCAGAACAGGGAGTACTTGAATGCAGAAGGGAATAGATCTAATTGTGGTCTGCCCTATCTGCAAATCAAGTTGAGGGAGGTACTGTAGCTCAGTTCCTCTTCTTGGAATACCATATGATGGTGGCTGAGGGCATCTGCCAAACAGTTTACTTCTGGCAATGTGAATGGCCAGCAAGATGATCTACCTGGGCATATCTGTCATTCCAAGATTTTGAGGGCTAGATGAAAAAGTATTATGCTAGGCTCGTTAATGTAAAACACGGTGGTGGTTTTGTCTGTGGCTGCTTGAACAATCTTACCCACCACAGTATCCTCAAAGTCTTTGAAAACTTTGTAGATGACTAGTAGCTTCAGAGCACTGATGCGGAACAATGATTTCTAAGCAGACCAGCTGGCTTGAATTCTTGCTCTGCAACAATGTCCCCACTGCTCCATTGCGGAAGTGTCTACTGTTGGAGTGTCTGAGAAACCAATGTTGTAGATCTCTGACATATGGTACACCACAGCCATGGTGGTCAATAACAGCCCTAGCAGCTTTTGTAATCCTAGAGCTGTGACACATCTTTTTAGGTCACTGATGCAGCCGATGACACAATTTTCATGCACCTGTCCTTCAGGAAGAAGGCTCGAGCAGGACAGGCATTCTGGATTGCCCTGATGCCCTGGGTGAAACCAGGTAGGTCAGAATTGAGCAGAGACTCAGTTCTTGAGGCATACCTCGGAGAAGTTTCTGCATAAACTGCACTGAGCAGCAAAATAGCAAACTAACCAACTCATGTTTTACAATGAAATAAAGAATGAAAGAAGTGATGAGAAGCAATAAGAGAAGTGATGAGAGGAAGGAAAAATTCTCCAGAAACTTCTCCATGCAGCTACTGGCCTGGAAAAGATGGAGCTGAACAGGAGAATGTTGGGTGCTGAGTAGCAGTGTGGAGCCAACAAAGAAAACTATTAAATTCCAGAAGTTTCTGAAATGGCTTTATGCAGATGCTAAATATTGGGGTGTGACTCACAGAGGCCACAAAGAAAAACAATCCTTTTTCAAGTCCTAAGAAGGTTTGATTATATAGATCAGGCATGTCCAAACTTCGGCCCTCCAGATGTTTGGGACCACAACTCCCACAGTTCTTTGCCATTGGCAATCTAAGCTTAGAATTCTGGGAGTTGTGGTCCAAAACATCAGGAGGGCCAAAGTTTGGACATGCCTGATATAGATAATACCCCCTATGTCTAACTAGTAATAATATAATACTGAGGAATAATAGCCTATTCAAAAATTTATATAACTATATTGACAGAATCCTATTACTTATGTCTACTAGCAAAACTTGCGGAATCAAACTATTGCTACTAAGAGGTCAAGGAGTGTGACTATCATGCAACAAGGAACACAACCTCTGACTTCTTCATTAGCAACATTTTGCTACTGCAATCCTTTGCCACCACACTTGCAAAGGCATATATAAGCAGGCGGTTTCTAGCCATCGAGCTCATGATTTGAGTGCATGTTTTTTCCTTACCTGATTAGAATTTGGACTGTACAAAACCAGAGTCAGAGAATCAAACTGGAAGTCCAATTTCAGTGTGGTTTTAACCCTAACTGTAGGATGCATTTCCACCACAGCAGATGTCACCACCGTAATTCCAGCTTTTAAAATAAAGACAGAAAAATATGTAACATAATACCAAAAAAAGCTGTTTTATAAAATGCCATATACTGTATTGAAGTTTGAAAGATATTACTGCCCCACTAGAAATATTTAATTAGGTCAGGTAGTCTTGGCAATAAGAACTTTCACCAGAGCATGCAGCTTGTCAGAAATGCTGAAATCAAAATACAGCTGGATACAGTAGGACCCCTGTATCCACTGGGAATTGGTTCCAGGCCTCCCCGTGGATAATGAAAACCGTGGATAAGAGAGAACACCAAAAATCCCCAAAACTGCTGTTTTATGATAGTACCTTGCTTTATGGCTGCTGTTTTGTGACAGTAGCTTGCTTTATGGCTACTGTTTTATGACAGTAGCTTGCTTTACAGCTTCTGTTTTATGACAATAGCTTGCTTTGCAGCTGCTGGATTATGTATTTATTTTTTTTCCTTTGCCAACAGTGGATAACTGAATCAGTGGATAATGAATCAGTGGATACGGGGGTCCTAGTGTATTCAGATTTTTATTTTAAAGTAGACCGACAGACTTCTGGAATAATTAAAAAATAAAATAGTTCCTGGGGTGACTTTTCTACATTAAACAAAATTATTTGTTAATTAAAAAGGAAAATCAGAAATCAATGTTTTACAATACCATTCAAGTTAAACAGATGGTCACTAGAATATGAAACATACCAGGAATGTTCCCTGATACAGGAAAAGACGTATTATTTTCCATTTAGAGAAATAACTTTAGTAGATACCCATTTTGAGAATCCTTCAGTCTATAAAGAACTAATTGTAGTAATTATGAAAGAAATGATGTAGAATAAGACCAGTCACTGCATACTGATTAAAACATTCTTTTTAGATTTGCTTTCCTTATACAAATACTAATTGCTTCAATAATTAATTAACCCAGTTTCCCTCCTGCTGGACAGATATAGTTGTAGTTTAAGCTTTTAAATAAGCACCTACCCCCAGAATACTGTGAAACACTTGCCATTCCACTATGGATACTCAGTAAATCTTTTTTTTCTGGTGCAGGTGGTGGAGGCACAGAACTATCTCCTAAATTTTCATTCAGGGTTCTCAAGATAGTAGTTATATCCTCCTGACTGAGAATCAGCTTTGAAAAAAAAGGTAACATCATGTATTAACACCACATAGAGTTCGTTTGAAGATAAGCGGGATATAAATGCAAAAATAAATAAATAAATAAATATCACTCGATGGTTTTAAACATTATTTAAGCTTGTGATAGTATATGTACAAGCATTTATGCTTTACGGACTCCCTAAAAAGCATAATTAGTTTTTGCAAGCATTTATAGGTCAGAGTCCTACTAGTGTCATGTAAGAGATGTTTGATTTGCCACAATTAATTCCAGCCAATCAACAAAGTTTGTGAGTATATCTTGATTGTGCAATTGGCCATGAGACCAGGCATACAACCAAGATGCATATCTTGTAAATTAGTTGTGACAAGTTATGCAAGCTTAACACAAACATTAACAGGATAATAGCCATAATCTTTTACTAAAAACAATCTGTAGGAAAACATCTACCAAATGTGACCCTGCAAAGAAATGTTCAGTGTTCCTTATATATGAAAACTATTGTAGATTTTCTCTGAATATAAAGGGACACAACTAACTAAAGACAAACATGAAAACCTATACTGTATGCAGATAATCTTGTGCAACATAAGCAAGAGGTTGGCTCTAACCATTATTTTTCTAAAACAATGAGAAGGTGGACACTTTTTATTTACTAAAGGGTATATTTCAATCTAATCCACAGTGTTTCAGCCTCCCAGAAGAAACTGACCTTAAAAGTGGCTACTTAGGGGCCATATAAGTTATTAGATTGTCAGTGACAAGTAATACAAGTACAGTAATACAATTTATGTGATCCTACTTAGACCTTTATCCCAATTCAAGAAAAAGAACTGACCATAACTGATACAGTAGTTTCTTACTGAAATCTGCCTTTGATGTTTCTCGTTCCTGAATGGCCACTTAAAAGTGAACAGAAAGCTGAAACAATGTGGATCAGATCCATCCATTTCATTCATTCTTATTATCTGTACTCCACCTTTCTCGCCAAGAAAAACCAAGTCTAAAAAATGCAATACATTATTACAACACTAAAGAGAGATTACTTCAGCATTTAATTAGGACCAGAACATAAAAACTGTTTAAAACTATTTTAAAGCACATTTTAAAAATTAAGAGACACAAGAGTCCAATTTTTAAGCCTCCTCTTCAGAGCATTCACTTACTGGGAAGTTAGGGGCACATGCCTGAAGAAAATGGTCTTTGCCTACAAGCAGAAGGAGACCAAAGACTAGGCCAAACAGGACTCTCACAGGAGGGAGTTCCACAGCTTGGGATCAGCAACCATTACAAGATGTGAAAAGCAATTGGATATGTGTGAGGTCACAAGGACCAAATGTAATTTCACTCTGTTGCTTAAATACAGTTGCAGCAACAGCATGGAAGTTACATTTTAAATATATAGTAATTCCATGCAGTGAAGCAGTTTCTGCACTAAATACTTACATTCATTGGCTTGAGGCGTCCAGATACTTTAATGTCAGGAATTTCATGATACCAGAGAGCAGCTAAATTGCGTTCCACTGTAACTTCAAGATTTAATGGCTGCAGAAGCTGTACTTCATTTTGTAATAAGCCACTCACAATGCTTGATCTATAAACAGAAACAGAAATATTCAGCATCCATGCACACTTCCCAAGGCTAAATATAGAGGTGAAAATATATGTACTGTAAGTAAGCCACAGGGTGCAGCTTTAAAGCATATATTAGCAGCAATTTTTGTACCCATGCATACAGACTGCAGCTTACTTTTTATTGCCTTTTCATAATAAATAGAATTCAAAGGTAGCTCAAAGGTAAAGTTGAACACACAAGCTGCTAAAACATAATTTATAATTTTTTAATTTATAAAAACTGTGAATCGGTTAAAAAACAAATTGATAAAGAAGTACACTGCTTATTCTTTAAAATCCCTTCTCAGCAGCCACTGGAATTGCCAAAAAGGTGAAGGTTTTTCCCTGCCAGTGGTGGGACAGCGTGAAGCAGGCATGGCTTCCCCTGGAAGGGAACTTTCCAGCTATCCACTTCAACTGCTTCACTATTATCTTCTAACATATAAATAAAACCTGTCTAACAAGTGTCGTTCATAGGCAACTTCCTCTTCCTTTGAGGATTAGAGCACAGCACAATGTTTTGCAGATCTGCCTTTGGCTCTAGTGATCAGTTGTGGGATACTGCCAGTGTAGAAGCAGGTTCTGTGCTAACATTGCTCCTAAATATTGAAAAAGGGGTGGGGAAGAAAAGTATGAGAAAATCCCTTCTCATAGGTCTTTATGCTAACATTTTAAACACTCTTGCCTGATCCCAACACTCAGCTTGCCAAGCAGAGTCCTAGAGTCCAGGTGAGTTACCACTCCTGGACGGGTGTCACTGTCAGATGTTAACCTTACCTACAGTCTCCAGTATGAGCTGGAGAATGCCCTCCATATGACTCAGCAATAGAAATGTCTCTTCATTATAATGGCTGTCACAGAGCAAGAGTGAGTATAAACTCTCATTAGTGTTTCATCGAAAACAGAGAGTGTGATTATAGCCTTTGTATTCCACCTGCCTCTCAATCAGCCTGTCTTCAACACTGCGCTCTGATCAATATAAGAGCTCAAGTGGAAGCAATTAAATCATCACTCAGCTTATCTCTATTGCGACCAAAGAGTCAGTCATGTAAGTCAGAAACTCCCCAAGGGTCAGTGAATTCCATAAGAATCCTAACAGTCCTCCCTCCTCCTTCAGTGATAAATAGATTTCATCAGGAAATCTGGCTATGAAAAGGCAATGGTCTGGTCAAGGCCACTATAACTAGGCTTTCCTGCTTTGTCATTCAGCAAGCCATCAAGACTGTGCTCCACACATTTTAGCCGATGATACACCTGGACAACCATGATTGGCACGGTGACTATAAAACCATTCCACCCAAATTAGCCTTGCCATAGATATTCAAATCTCAGAAATCTGTCCCAATAGCTTAATGTGGAGACAGTGTTGACTTTAATCTGCAAAATCTGTTGCTTCTTGCTGTGTAGACAACACAATGCCCACTGGCTGTACTTCACACACATCATTCAAACACTGCTTGTTTTCCAACTCAGTTTAAGAAAATTTATTATATAATTATTATATTACCTGTACAGCTTTAGTTCACTCAGTTTCACGTGCATACTGTCAAGAATTGGTGGGACATTATATCGAAGCTTCGTTTTAACAAGCAAAAACTCATTCTTTATGGTGATCAGACCAAAATCAGCAACCAGAACATCAGTAGATATTGCTGATTGTGGAATTATTACAACTGGTGCTTTAATGTTAACATCCAGTGCCATTCGGGAACTCTGCTGAGCCAATTCCTTTACACCAGTAGCAGCTTTCTCAGCAGCCTGGACAGTGGCTTCTGTAATCGCTTCCTTTGCTGTCTGAAAGTTGTTCACAAAAGCCTAGAAAAGTGATAACAATACTTCAGCAAAAGAGAAGGATGGTAATCAGAGAAATATTATTAATACATCAGTGTTGAACAATCCAGGTATTTCAAATCATCATGACACCTCAGTCTTTGTGTATGTTGGAATGGGGGAGAAGGGATAAGAAAACATCTCAGAAACCACTCAATAAAAGTTTTTAAATCGAATGAGGGTTAAAAAGAGTTGTGTTCTGATCTATAAGCTCTGTTTTAGAGTGGAAGAAATGAATGGTGTTTACCACTCTCTCTTTACTATTTTGCACCACAAAACCATTCTACGGTCGGTTCATAGGCTAAATTAGGCCCACCCCCAGCCTAAATGTGTATTCTCCAAAACAAAGAAGAAAGTGTACTTTTAACTTACCAAAATCGCAGAAACAAATTTGTTGACAAAAATAATTTGAATGCATCCAATGGTTAAGTAAATCTGGCTGTCAACAGCATTCATATTTGTGTAACAAATACCATCTGTGGCATTCATGTATGTCACCATTTTGAAACTGAAGACTTCTTTCTCAGTAATATAGAGTGCCTTTTGAAGGAAAATGGTGTTTAATGTTAATGTCACACTTTTACAGTTAGCCACAAGGACAAACATGAGTTAGATCCAAAGGCACCATTCTATTCACAATGAATGTCTTTCTACTAATGGAAAGGGTTTGACAACTGGGTGAGGTGATTTTAATCCAAATCAGTCCATGATGCCTCCCATCTACATTCTAGGGCAGATTTTTAGAGAACACAAATGAAAAGGAGTATGATAGGAAAGTAACACAGGGTACAATCTAATACATTACTGAAATAATGAAGACAGTCTGAAATAATAAAAACTAAGACATACTGAAATATTTACATCACAAATACACATTTAAAAACAGAGATAAACACATAATAGCTATTGCTAGTTAGGAAAAAACATCAATGTTTTTAAATGACCATTCATACCTTTTTGTACAGTGCTGTCTTGTCACAGTCCAAAATAACTATATTCTTCAACTTAGCTGATATTTCAGTTGTTTCTTTCTTCATCATCACCTGGCCATCAAGACCTGAATATAATAGTATTAATCAATTATTATGCCATGACACATTTTTTCAGCTCTTCAAGAGACATGTTTTACTCTTACCTTCAATACTAATTTCGGATATCCTGCGCTTCTGTTCTCTGATAAAAATGCGTAAACATGACATGTCTGCGCAAATATGGAGGTCACAAACATCTTCACATTTTGATTTTTTTGAAGCTATGTGAAAGTAAAAAAAATAAATGTAACAAAAGTAATAATGCTTCCAATTATAGATCTGAATTTCAATAGAGAATTGAGAAACTGTAGCTCTCTATATCGTGCCCTGTAGCAATATGTCTGTGGAGATTCTCAGTCATCCAGGTGAGTTTATCCAGGAGTCGGTTCAGGACAACTAGACTTCTTTTCTTGTGAGATCAAAATGTTTCATTATTCATTTAGTAGCTTCTTCAGCCCAAGAAAAGAAGTTAGGTTGCCATGATTCAACTCCTGGATAACCTCACCTGGAGGACTGAGAATCTCCACAGACACTCTAGATCCTGTTGGATGTAACTCAACTCAAAATTCCTCAACACTGGCTCTTGTGGCCATAATTAATGTGATTTGCAAGCCAAAAATATTTGACCAGCCATTGTTGCCTTCTCCTATGGTACACATTTATTCAAAGGCACAAGAAAAGCAATTAAAGTAGAAACCACATGTTTTTTGTTTTCATTAGTTTGTTTCTTTATTTGTCTCACTGAACACCAGTCACAACACCAATGTTTTCAAGAGTTTTCCCCCTAAAATTTTTAGATATAAGTATTACAAAGAAATGTTGTTTGTTGTTGTTCCTATTGCTGCTGTTACATAAGACCCCTATGGGTGATTTACAACAACAAAAATACAATTATAACAAATAATAATTAACCAAGGACAATTAATTTTAGCAAAATAAAACAAAATGCAATTTACAACCTACTAATCAAAACATCTCTGTCAAGCCGTGTACTGCGGAAAGCTACACAAAGGTATGGCTTCATAATCAAGACATGGTCCCTTAAATCACTTGTTCTTTCTAATCCTCAAATCATACTTTGGACCCCAGTCTTAAATGTGCATTAACTGTAACTTTGGTAAGAATGCAGCTTTGGATTCAAGACATTTCCTCAATTTGCAGAAAGTCAAACATGGAAATAAAAAAGGAACAAAATTCTTCACAAGCAATAACATCATCTATCAATATATATTATATCTGCCACTTTCATAAATTATTTTATTTTATTTCCCTTACTCTATGAATGAATTTAAAATTTCCAGTATGGAAGGATGCATATATTCAATCTGGAACAGTCTAGAAATAACTGTTCAGCTAAAACCAAACTGAAATATAGTTAGCATGACACAGGTCTGAAACAAAAACCCTTACTCAGTTTCTTTAGAACTTCTCTCTTCTCTTCTTTTTCCTGTATAACCTCTACTGGAGCTGTTTCTTGTGTTGGCATAAGATTATTTAGGAAATTCATAGTGCTGAGAAGTGCTTCTGTATGTAAATGGATATCTATGGAAGAGAAATTCACCTAACAACAAAGTAACCTTAGTGAGAATATATTTTAAATATATATATTGGGCATACCAGTATTAAATAATGAAAATGTCAATGTTACCTTTATCAGCTGTAGAACATTCTTGTAAGTAGTTTTCAGTTCTGGAGCATTAATATATGCCTGTTCTCAGAGACAGAGAGAATACAACTTGAAACATAGTGCACATACAACTATGTGTAAACTTTACTGATTTGTGTTTATGACCAGATCCACAATATTGTATACTAGCATATCCACTCTGGCAAA
>JAHTLZ010000237.1:36002912-36019656 GCA_023846285.1 Phrynocephalus versicolor | reverse complement strand
GATAGATAGATAGATAGATAGATAGATAGATAGATAGATAGATAGATGAACACTGCCACCCCAATTGCAGTGAAACTTCTTAATCCCATCATCACAATACAATGACTAACACCTATTCTTCTACATAGGACGTTTCCTTTTCCCCACAACTTTAAAAAACCCACAGTCTCACTCACTTTATACCCCAGAGCACACAAAGAACTCCTAGTTCCCTGAGCAACTTGCGCTCTGAAGATGCTAGCCACAGAGTCTGGTGGAACGTCAGGAAGAAAAACTTCCAGACAAAACTCACAGCAACTGTCAGATCCTGGTCATGAAAGCCTTTGAAAATACATCAGAGTATTCATTAGAGGGTCATAATGACTTATGAGATATTTGAGCAAAATTAAAATGAAGAAAATATTTACCACTGGATCCAGCAATGGAATGAGGTTCTAGAAAATGAAGCACCGAGACTGACATTTGTGGTGTTGCTAGCAGTGAAGACACCTGAAGCTGAAACAAAAGGCAACACATGAATTTGATTTCAATGTACAGTATATGATGGATCTATATGATGTCCAGGAGGCATAATGGGAAATCAAAATTCCTGACCCAGATACTTCAACCTTAGCCAATACACTTTATGTGAACTGCAGGATAGCTCAGAGGTTGAATGGTCTTATATGTGTGCAGCATGAGATCCAAGGTTGCTAGGGATTCAATTAGGTATCTCCTAGGTTGAGAAAGTACCAATGTAAGAGACCACTGTGGCATCAGGGCTCTGATTTCTGGGTAGTTTTTTTCTAGGCCTGAGGACTGTATTTGTGAAGGAACAAGAAGCTGCAGAACACTGAGGTTGATATGCTATGATTACAAATACTCTTACAGATGACTAAGTCCTTTTTGTTTCAAAATGTAAGGTTGGTTCCCTGTACCCATGGGGGACTGGTTCCCAATTGCTCCTTTGGTTGCTGAAAACTGTGCATAATAGTGAAAACTGTGCATAATAGTGGCAAAAGAAAAAATGAAAAAAAGTATTACCACCATGTATTACCAAAGACGATGCTATGTGTTCTTTAAGAAAAATAATATATAGCATGGCCATATAGCATGGCCTTTGGTTCTCTTTATTGGTGAGTTCTTGTGCGCTATTGCACTTTTCTTTTCCTTTGGTTTTGTTTGGCTGTGCTTGCACAGATTAACATCTTTACATCTTTGAAAACTACAACACTTGCAGGAGGGGCTCATTAACTTCCAGTTTCATATTTTACTGCTGAAGAGGAGACACAGAAATCTGCACCTTAAAAGGGGAAAGGATAAATGTTGCCAAGAAAACGTACATTCCCTAATTTTACCGCTCAGTATGGAAGTGACCAAATGCAGTGGTCAAGGAGTGGTTCTGAAATTGTTGGGAGGGCAAGGGATGAATCTTGCAGCAGGAAAAACATTCTTATTCTGCTCTCACCTCCTGATGTACATCTTGGGGAACAATATTTCAAGTACAGATGCAATTATTTGGGCCAAATAAGCCATAGTTCATATGCCAAAGAAGAAGACACATGCCCACAGGTTGCCTCCTCACCCTTCCGCTCATGCACTTTGCTTCAAAGCTTCTACTGCATTTTAATGCACCTCACTGAACTATGGGACTAACCTCAGTATACAAACCAAGATATGAATCTAAGAAGAGAACATTAGCTTTCAAAAATCCGGTAATTTGTACAATGCCTGAGATTTTTCTATATTGAAATACATGTGCTGATTCTTTGGTTTTTCCTAACTGCATAATTCCTCTATGTGCTGTAAAAGCTGGGAAGGATTTGGTACACATGGAGCATCTGCACTGTGCATCTCTGCATTCAGTTCATGCAACTCTCTCACTCAATCATAGCCTTAATGCAGTCTTACCAGCTGCAGGAACACCACACTGCCAAAACAATAAACCCTTTAATTCTGGTGCAAGAATAGTAACTGTTCAAGCTACAGCAAATAACATTTCTGCCATTTCAATTATACTTGCCTTGGAAGGCTGTGCAACAGCTGTGGTGTCAGGAGGACTTTCTGGCTTAGGAATACTATCAATAAGCTCCAGAATAGATTTCAGTTTCTCATCTGAGATGTTGAAGGACAACAAAGGCAGTTCACCAAACATTTTGTACCTATTTCATAAGGATAAAGATCCATCACAATTAGTGAAATGAACAATTTAAATCTATTTGATACATTCAATTCCCTCATCTCGACCTAAGTATTTCCAAAACAGCTCATAACAGTAAGAAAGATTAACATAAAACCTAGAGATGGGCAGTTCAAATTCATATCCATAAGATATGAATATGAATGGGAGCACCACAGGTGGGGTGCCCCCCCTTCCCTTCCCCAGTGAACTGGTCCATCTACAAACTGTGCTCTGCACAGTGTGAGGCTCTGTCCTTCTCTTTGGTGGTTACTTCACATCCTTTGTTCCGCAACTAGTTTTGTACCGTGACAGCGTTGGTCGCGATCATGTGGCTTTGTCTCTGTTTCAGTGTTCCCATGGTCGTGATAACTTGTCTCGTGACAAGTGTTACCTTATGGTCTTGTACTGTGACAAATGCTGAATTTGCCTAGCTTCCTCTTCCCTTTTGGGGGGAGGGGGGCTTAAAAAATTCTTTTGGATGTTTTACTTCTGAAAAGTAAAAAAAAAGGACAGTTTTTTGAGAGAAATGAATGTTTTGTTGCGTGACAGTTGTTACTACACGTTATCTTGTCTCAGAACAGAGAGCAGGAACAAAGAGTCACAAGGAAAAACCCTACCCCAGCACCAGGTACAGGATTGTCCCGCTTAGACCCCGTTCCGGGGGTGTGGTTGAGACAAATTTCAGTAGTTGCGCGATGGATGTGAAGTAACATTTTTTTGTACTGCTCATAAGCGCAACACTTAACAGAGACAAAATGGAGGTGAAGCAACCGCCTTTGCCGTACCAGTTCTGGAAGCAGCCCAGCCAGCCTGCCTCTTTGTCCCTGCATAGCTGACCACTCTCTGTCCTGCCTCTGCAGCAAAGTAGGCAGTAGCACAGGGAGGTGGGGAAGGACCAGCTGGGCTGCTTCTAAGATTCATGTGGCAAAGAGAAGGTTGGAGCCTCACCCCAGGGAGAGGCCCTGTAAGTGTGTGGGCTGGTTCAATGTATGTGTGTACTGGCTGCCATGCTACTTGTGGTGCCACGGTTTGTATGTGTACCTGATGGATACTGACACAAGCCCATTTCTCATAAAAACTCTTAATAACTAAAACAGCAAGATTAGGGCTTTAAGAGTTGATTGAGAATGTGAGCCATACATACTCTGCACTGGCTTTAATTCCCAGAAGAGAACTTTGTGCTTAATAAGCTGCACATCACACACAGGTTTCTATTCTCTTTCCCCATTTCATACTTGCAGAATTCAACCAAAAGTACAAAAATGCAACTGAACAATCAAATTTCATCAAACAACTTATATACTGCTTTGTAAGTAGATCATAAAAGTTAATCAGAAAGCCTTTGAACACCAAGCATCATAAGCGTTTGACAGCAGAGTAGCAAATTATGAAGATTTTTATTTTGCAGAGGCAAGTCCACCCAGGTAACAATTGTGGGTCTTTTTTCCTGACTATTCCAGCCCTGTGGGATTGAGTTCGTTCTCATGTTTTATTATTACATTACACAGCATTTTGGATTTGTTATTATATTACTGGTGTCCCTGGTCTATTAGCCTCAAAACAGAATTGCTTTGCCTCTTCTCTCTGATTTCCTGTGCAAGATTATCTTTGACAATCCTGCACTTCTTAAACTTAAAGTATTGTATTGCCCCCCCATAGGATTTTTGTATCTTTTTTTTATGCTTCTCAATTTCAGACTTCTACACTAGTCAGATGAAAATGGTTGTGTAATCTTGCAGGACTGAGACAACTGAAACTAATTAGTGTACAAACAAAAAGGCAGTGAAACACTGCAGAGAATAATACTTAAGTACAAGCAGCACATGTCAAATTTAACCTTGCACAGAAAATTGATGAGGATAGAACAGACAGACAACAGACTTACAGACAGACAGACAAAAAGAGAGCTCAGCATTCCTCTTTAATGCTGCTCCAGGAAATCATCAGGTCCTCATGGAGTGCTGGAGTGGTTTCCCACTAGGGTGAAAAGCCAAAAATTCCCAGCATGGGCTGGGGTAGGGGCAGGACCCAGTGCTGTTTTCATCCCAATGGCTGACATTCATATATGGATGCAATTTTACTATAAATAGGTCTGTTTAGGACAATACTATGAGGAAGCCACATGAAGTAGCCATGAGAAGTGGGCATTGGACTTCATGTAGCAGCAGAAAGCCATGTTTATGATTCCTATGAAACCTATTATATGAACTTTTAAATAATATTAAGAAATTCATACTTGGGCATTCTTGCATCTGTTACAACCATTGCTCTGTTCAGTTCCATTTTAACATCCAGAGGCTGCAAGATATGTTGGGAGGATGATCGCAGCCTACGAGCTTTCTCCCAGTGTTCATCTAAGACAGGAAAAATATTTGTTAGGAAAAAACCCTCAAAAACTGTTGATGGTATTTCAAGGCACGTTAAGATTTGTTTATTAGTTCTTTCACAACCAATGTTCTTCTAGATGTTGGATGTGTTAAAACCACTATTATGTCTAAAAGATGAAGGGCAATTTCTACACACTCTACCCAAACTGCACAGACGCATCTAGGCACTCACATGAAGCAGTACACACAGTGCTAAGACAGATTTTAACCACTACTGTACTTTGTAGTAATCTGTGCTGTAATTAAAAACTGTAAAACTGCCCAGAGACTACTTGAAGTGGTATGGGGTGGTATATAAGCAGAATACTTTAAATAAAATAAATAAATGTTTTGGAGTCATATTAAAAGCAAAGCAAAGCAAAGTGTTCTGCTTATATACCGCCCCAAATTAATGATAATTTCTGAAAAAAACAACCTTGCTTTTTAAAAAGAAGTCAACATAGAATAAATTTGTACAAATACTTACTATGTTTGGAATAAAGGAGTTGTATGCTGCTTAGCTGAATGTCAAACTTATCATACGCTCTTGACATAATATCTTCAAGAGCGCTTTCACCAACCTTGATATCTGACAAGGTAGAGCGACTTTTACTAGTCATCTTAAAAAGAATAAAAATAATCAGCCACAATGTTTTAAATACAGATTCAAGCACTTCTTACAAATAAAAGCATATTTTCAAAATGTATCACAAGAAAATGAAAATAGGAAGACATTCTAGAAACATCTAAGCGGAGCTTTAGTTATAAGTACAGCTGATTTTATAAATAGCTCCTTAGAAAGACAATGAGACATTAAAAGAACACTGAGCGTTTTTTCTCACTCAGCTTATTCTTCTGCATATTCATCCGAAACAATAACTATTGTAACTACAATACATTCCAGTCAGATAAAGCACATTACGTCTCTGACAGCAAAACAAGAAATCTTTTGTTTGTTACCTAACACAGTCATGGGCCCATATACAGTACTTTCAGGTCCCTGCCCCCACTTAGATCAGAAGGATCTGATACTATGAATGTGCAAGCTTAACCACCATATAATTTGTTCAACTTTGGAGGGTTATAGGACCATCTATTTTAGCATATTTACAATAAACTTCCAGCCTTTTAAAATATTTCATGACATGGACATGTTCAGGAATAGCAGTAAAATGAAACTTTCAGTAGGAAAAAATAAAAGCCATAGGAGCCAAAAGGAATGATTCCTTTTGAAAGGGTTGCTATTTGTGCATTGGGTAGAGCAAGATAAATAGTTAAGCTGAAAACACAATTACAGGTATTAAATTGTTTATTTGAGGCTTTTACCTTTAAATGACCAAGGTCCAAAAGTAATTTGTTTGCTGTTGGTTCATAGAATCCATTTTGTGGAACAATGATATAGGAAGGCATGAGATTTATTTTTAAGTCTAGAACTTTCTGTGTTTCTATAATATATACAAGTCCTATAAATAAATAAATAAATAAATAAATAAATAAATAAATAAATAAATAAATAAATAAATAAATAAAAACACAGCAAACACAGCAGAATGAAACCTAACAAGGCCCTCAAAAACATTTTATCAAGCTGATTAATACAAACAAATTCAGCTGAACAAAGATCTATACAGTTGAAATACAGTAATACCTTGGTTTACGAGCATAATTCATTCCAGAAACACTCTTATAAACCAAAACACCCTTATATTAAAGCAAATTTCTACATAAGAAATAATGGAAATGCAGATGATTTGTTTTGGGGCCCCAAATACTACATACTGTACACACAAAATGCCAAAACTCACAAAAGAAGTTGGCTAGAAGGCCATGTCCACACCATGGTTTAGGGACCTGGCTGCGGAATTTGCTCTGCTTGGGACTAACAACTGGATTTTACTCTGTGTTTTTAATGTGACAATCATAAAGTCAATTTGTAGCCATACACACAAATTACTAGCTGCCCCATCACTAGAAATGGTTTGAAAAAATAAAAATGTTCAATACAAATTAAAGAAAAATATAAATACAAAGAAAAAGGAAAAGGAAAGCCTAACCTGCACTCCCCTTTGAAATTGTTCCCGGCTGGTGCAAGGGAGACCTCTATTCCTGTCCCCTCCCTCTGCTTTGGAGGCTGCCTCAGATGGAACGCTGCAGACAATCTCCCACAATCCAGTAGGGAGATGGGGGAGAGTGAGCCACCACTGGCTCACTTGTGATCATGTGACCTGCTCCAGTACTTGTATATTAAGAGATTGCTTATTGATCAAGGCAACATTTAGAAGAAATATTTGCTTGTCTTGCAAAATGTTCCTAAACCAAGTTACTCTTAAACCAAGGCATTACTGTACCTGACATTACACCAGGTGCATGTCAGTATAAAGACAATAGCACTCTTCCATTCTAAGATAGTTTCTATGTAAAGAAATCTGTGTATGCTACAATATACAGAGACAACTCAATGTACAGCGACATAATAAGTGGACTTAAAGTGTATTTTAAGTAACACACAAAAATCCTCAACCCTTACCTGTAGCTGTCTTCTCCCGAAATTCCTCCAATTTTGTTAAAGTTGCTGAAGTTAGCTGCTCTAAATGAACATCGCTTGGCGGTCGGAAGAAATCTACTAAGCTATTCACAGTCATCTGGAAAAGGTATAAAAAAGAACAGGGAATGAAATACAGTATTTCATTTATAAATATTTTCAAAATTTCTAGAGTAAGAGATTTCTCCTTACCGCATCATATATTATTTCCAAAGGTTGTGACTCTATTCTTACTTTCTGATTGGCACTCTCATCTAATGGATTGGTCTCAAACATTATAGTGAAGAGTGAGGTATCGTGCTTTGAATGGACTGTGTGAGAAGACAACAAGCAGGGCACTATCTTTCCTTGAGCCATGCCCTCCACTTCAAATGCACTTACACTTGACTCAAACCTGTATCAACAGAATATAAACATATACACATTTATGTGAAAATATGTATACACACTATTGCAATGTGTTATTATTGTAAAGGCTTTAATCTCTTCAGTTTAGTGAAAGCAAATTAACACCTCAAAGTATGACAGCGTTTCAATTTCTAGATTCTAGTATCACAGTGTCAGTTGGTCAGGTGTGAGATCCTGCCACTGGTAAGGGTCTGGTTGATATAACAATAACATTATTATAAGAATTCATGATTGTATTAAAATAAGTTAACATCAGCTAAAGCTATCTTAATATTGAACATCTAATTGTAAACCAATATAGAAATATATAGAAATGCCAGCTGCAATAGAGCAGGAGGAGGAGGAAAGCCTAACAGAATGTTTGGAGGGTGTAGACAGCCAAGAGCTACCAGTAAGAACGAAATCATTTGAAATGGAAAGTAACCTGATATATAAAGAGAGAGATTTAGTGCCACAGGGAAAAAAGGGTACTTTGCATAAAGAGTTGGTGGTGCCAAAGGAATACAGACAACAGATATTTGGGGGGGGGGGGCCACAGAGAGAGCCATAACAATATGGTTAAAGGACACAGATATATGGCAAAGATGAAACAAAAGAACTGGCATTTGCAACAGAAGGACGGCTGGAGATTTAAAAACCTCAGCAAAGGTTTTTAAAGACCTAAGAAAACTATTAACATAAGTCATTTCCAGGAAAAAATATTTGTAGATGTGATTTTACTTAAGGCAGATCAAAGTAGGCAAAAACATATGAGCAGGCTATTCTCAAGAAAGCATTTAGAAATGGAGAATTTTATTTTGGGAAAGATGAGTTATTTGAGAAACATTCCAGATTAAAAACTTGAGGAATGTAGAGTCTGAAGAGAAAATCTACAGTAAAATTGAAGAACAGAGACAAAGATCCAACTTTGAGAATGAATTTAAGTTAGAAGCTAAGTCAATAAGTTTTATAAAGCCTAAGGAATATAATTGTTAAAATGGATCAGAAATATGGGAGGGCTTTGAAAATTATTGCAGCATGGGTGCTAGCAAAGTGGAAGAAAGAGTGGGGTGTAAAAGAAGAATACAATTTATGTATTCATTTGTGGTTTGGTTTTTTACAATGAAGAAGTTTGTTCACACAGAAGTCTGGTTTCCCACTTATAATCCAAGTAAAATACTGAAACTCCCCTTGAAGGGATTAGTTTAGAATCACAGAAACAGCCTCTTTACTTCTCTTTACTCCTGCTTATAATTTCTTCAAACTGTTGCCTTCTGGCAGAAGATACAGAGTAATTAAAACTCAGACCACACATTTCTGAACAGCTTTTATCCCACAGCCATAATGGCACTTAATAATGAACTCAAGAACCATTAGTAGTGAGTTGTTGAACTGTATTACCAGTACTTGGTGTGTGTGTGGATGTCTGTGTGTCTTTGGGGGGGGGGGGCATTTGGGTGGGTGGCTGTGTTTTACAGACTCCTATAAGAATGTGTTTTTGGTCTGGTCTCTGGGTGTTTTTGCAAATTTTGTTGCATATGTACAATGACAATAAATTAAAATTAATTAATTAATGATGCCACCATAGCATAAGCTTACATTTGTGTTTAGTGGTCCATTAGTGCTAAAAACCCATGCTGCAAAATGAAAGAATAAGAGCAGATACAGAGGTGAAAGGTGCTGCCATTAGGACATAAAGGGTAGCTGTTGTTGTGTTCTGTCCTACTATCAGTGGCATCTACTGCTCCAGTACTGATGGGGCAGAAGCATGTGCCAGGATCACATATTGCACGTATAGCTTGGACAGTCAGGGCAGCTCTCGAGTTAACTGGCATAATGGTAAACGTAGTACTGCCTACTGTGTATCTTATTTTCTATTTCTTAGGTGACGGAGTACCCAAAAACAGGACCATGACACTATGATAGCAAACTGCTTTGGCAATACGGTAAGACCCTGGTATCCATGGCGGATTAGTTCCAAGTTCCTCTCCACAAATGGTGAAAATCAAGTAAAGAGTACCCAATATATGATTCACAGAGACAATGTTGAAGAATAGAAAATAACACAATTCAATTTTGATAACTAATGGTCCAGTATTTTTATACATTGTTTTATCACTTGTTTCAAGGAATAAATGTACATCTAATAAATGCCTACCTTATGGCTTCAGCTCCAGGCCGTTGTGTTACTGTTGTACTCAGATCAATTAACGCAATTTTTATCAGTTCCGGCTTCTCTTTGTTTTCCCTTATCAGTACAGTCATGCTTAACAATTTTACATAAAGTTTTACAGCTTCATACTGTGCAAATTGACAAAAAGGATTATGAATGACAAAGTATTTTTTTCCAAGATATAAATAATAATACAACACCATGAGTAAGTAACTTGTAATTAAGGCTTAATTGGTATCACTTCCCATTCCCAGACTGAAAAACTGGCCTTCTCTATAGTTTTTAAATGGTAGACAAAACGCTTCAGGGAAAATAAAAGACGGCCCTTTTTTGTTAGTTGTTTGAAAGTTTAAAACAACGGCACATGAGAGATCCAGCATCAGGATTCAAAGAATACTCTAGGCCGAGGAGACATGACAGCAGCCACAGCAATGCTCCTGGCTCCCCTCATTACTGGAGCAGGCTGCACATTTTGTTCTATTCGTGTTTCAGTTAGATTGGAATGAAAAAAGTGATGGTTTGTTTTGCACATACGAAAACGTAGTTAAAAGACACCCAAGATATTTCTGAATAATGGCACCACTAATGAAAAAAATGTTCATTCTATGAGGTACCCAATATCATGTCAATATACCTACTGATCAGGCAGATTTTCAAAAATTGAACATCTTAGTTGCCCACTCCTCCTGTACCACAACCAGTTCTTATGATGTCAAGGGCTTGCTGACCGATGCTACAAGCCAAACCACACTTACTGTTTTAGGTAGTGTTGGATCAGCAGCTGTTTCACTATAACCAATTGCTGCATAGAGTTTATCCTTTTCTTGACGAGTCATCAACTGTTCAATGCCTGCCATATTAAAAGAATCAATACTGATGCATTCAGCTTTCTTTAAAAATTCTGTTATGCTACATACAAAGCTAGCTTTTAAGAACTATAAAGTGAAGATTATATAAAAAAAATACTGTCTATATTAGCACAGTTTTGTGCACAGAACCCTAACGTCATCAGCCATGGCCTTTTATCACTAACTAAAAGTTTCTAATACCCCTTGCCAAGGCTACCCAGGGAACCCCTTCATCCTGAGAAAGTCTTTGGAATGGTAGTCTTTAATGTCTGAAAAGTAACACAAAATTCCATTAAGCAATTGAATGTGTTGAAAACTAACACAAAATTTAACATTTGCAGCATTGGAACTTTTTGGATATTAAAGACACCTCATATTGTGGCTTCCCAAAGGCTTCCTAGATATGAAAGGGAACACTAGGGGTCCTTGGACCCTTAGGAGGGGATCATAAACATTTAATTAGTAAAACAAAGCCCATGGCTGGTGACATCATCAGGACTGCACATGCAGAAATGTCTTTAACTGATGTAGCTTTCTGACAGCAACCAAGACTGAGCAAATGATACCAAGGCTATCCCTCATCGCTCCCATGGCTGCCATCCATATGCATCCTCAAAATTTGATCCATGTGGCTAGGAAATCCTTGACAGTAAACTCTTCCAGAGGTATAGAAGGCCTCCAGGATATTTTTCCAATGATGTAGCTACAGCATGTTGGTACAATAATGGATTAATGACCAGCACTGCATCACAGAGTAAGTACAAGTTGGATCCTATAATTTCTTTTTGTTAACTGAAGCAACTCCCTTCTATCCAAAGAAGAGACTCTCTGGATTCAATTCAATGACCGCATAAAGCATATGAGATTCAAACATATTCATTATCATATGAACTTCTGCAATGAATGGGTTGCTTATTAGTAATTTTGGTTGTTTGAGTGGCATTTGTGAAGTTACATATATTGATCTTCTGCCCATGCTAAACAACTCTCGAAACATTTGAGTGCTTAATGGAATTCTGGCAAGAACCCCATCCCTCGTGTATTGAACATATGCAGTCATGCCCTAGTGCAGTGATGGCGAACCTTTTAGAGACCGAGTGCCCAAACTGCGATTCAAAACCCAGTAATTTTTCACAAAGTGCCAATGCAGCAATTTCACCTGAATACAGGTGACTGTGAAGGGGCCATGTTGGGTGACCACAGAAAGGGCTCAGAGTGCTACCTTTGGCACCCGTGCCATAGGTTCGTCAACACTGCCCTAGTAGCTCCTCTTAATTCCTCTTCTACCTACAACAGGATGGTATGTCCTGAGGGAACAGTGGGCAGGTTTTTGAGTTCACAAATGATCAATTGAGAAACCACATTTAAGTAAGCAACCTTGTATGTTTCCCTGTGATCTCTGTAGAGCCCATGGGCCGCTTATCTATAGGCAGTGTGAGGACATACCACAGGATTCAGCAAAGAAACTATACATTAAAAAGATGCATTAGGATGAGGACATATGTTCACAAGCTGTACTTCTCAAATGAGATCAATCATTCACAAAATAATTTCTGCTGCTGCACAGTGTCTAATTATTGCCCTCCTGGTGTCTTATCATCCTATGCCAGGAGAGTGTTTTGCAGCTTCTACACTGGATGGTAGAAGGGAATCTGTAGTTGAGATAATCCAAGAACTAGGATCAGAGAAGTAAGGTTCAGTGGAGGAATTGGTACCAAGCCCAGCCAGCCACGAGCACAGTTGATAAGGCTGCATGGTTGCCACTGAAGATGGCGGATAAGAAGACCTGTGCATATTAAGGGGAATCAAGGACTCCACATCCATAGCAGAAGGCTTGATCATTTTGTATTTCTTTTTCTACACTGGAATTTTTCATTCACTGGCATGGCACTTCAAATTATTTTGTCTTTCAGGAGCATCAGTAAAGTCCCTCTATCTGATATGTAAGAGTTAATATCAGTATGTCTGACCCAGAGGGTCTCTACGACAACATTGAACAAAAGGTACAAAATGTTGCTCCAAATGAATTATGCTGTAATCCAGGCATGTCCAAACTTCAGCCCTCCTGATGTTTTGGACCACAACCACAGAGTTCCAAGCCTGTATTTCAAAGGGCAAAGGGCTGTGGGAGTTGTGGTCCAAAACATCTGGAGGGCTGAAGTTTGGACATGCCTGCTGTAATCCAAAATAAATCCATTGTAGTTCTAATTAAAACCCTTCATTCATGACAGTAAATTATACGGGTCAGATGGGCTGCTGTCAGATACGAGCACGAATGAGTTCATTCTAGTTTGTCCCCGTTTGTAAAGATGGCAGCCCAGGTGCTGCTATTCCCCTCCCCTGCCTCCTCTGGCTCAATCAGCCATTCACTATGTCCAGTGTGCCAAGCTTCCTGCACCTCCTCAGATGATCTTCCAGTTCCAAAACAGCTCAGGTGTCTCTGTCCTGCCCCGCCCTCTTAGCAGATCTCTCAGACAAAAGGGCGGGGCAGAGAAGTCTGTGCTCTTGCTCATTAGTGGGAGATTAGTCAATGGGATAGAAAAAGCAAGCAAGCTTGGCCTAGTCAGTGACAGAAGAGGTGGGGGTTGGGAGCAGCAGCACCTCTGCTTCTGCCTTTACAAACCTGCATGAACTGGGATGAACCAGTTCGCGGCTATCTCTAGCTGCTGTTCTGTATCAGTATAAGGCAGCTTCACCATGTTTGTAATTTCTTTATATCTCAACACTGTAAAGTGGCAAAGGATGTTACAAATATTTCATTAAATAAATACAGTATATTCTCACATACCATCATCATCATGTGCCATCAAATCAATTCTGATTTATGGCAACTCATTCTGGCATGTCCTAGATAGTGAACAAAGAGAACTGCCTGACTAACACCCTGGGACTGCTGTACAGCTTGCCCAAGGCCACACAGGCTGGCTCATTTCCTTGGACACACCGTGTGGAATTAACCTCCCAACTTCTGGCTCCACAGCCAGGTACCTAAACCACTGTCACATTATAAAGGAGTTTCAGCTTTGTGACAAAAAAAAAAACAATTGCTATGTAACTTAAAAGCATCCGTGCTATTCCTAAATCCAATTACACCTGTACCTTTTGGTTCTTCTGCTGCTTCGGGGCTTTTTTTCCCACCCCATCCCCACATCCAACTGAACCAGCCTTCAGATTTTTCATCATCTTGTTTAGTCCCTGGTCTGAAAATCCTTAATCCAGCTTTAGTGGCCTATTACACAAAACAAAAGCATAGTATGATTTTAATTTTAATATACAATATCTTATTCAAAAGACCATATATGCAGAAATCAAGCATGATGTGGGGATACCAAGAAACGACCAAGATCTGGGAACCTTAGAAGGACAAAATCAGTAAAAATACAGCTCCTGTTCTTGATTAGAGATTTCAAATTTCTGCTATTTTGAGAACATATAATTTTCATTTAACGAATTGTGAAGTTTAAATTAACTATATAACTTGTAGCTTAATAGTATAAACTATATGGAAATATTTTGAAATCAGATGCCAGGATTGATATATTTAAAGCATAAAACATAGCATTCAAAGTGCATACAATGAAAACATGAAAGGTTGGAATGCAAGTTTGTTTTTTTCTATTTTGGTTTTTGCATCTTTCCATGGACAGAATATGTTTTTTTCCTGAACGGGAAAGGTCCATGGGAACTCACAAGTTTCTACAGAACGAAATCCATTACAGTATGGTATACTGTCATGAAACACATACCTCAAATTCTGCCTGTTGCCTTGCCAGAGTGATGTTGAATATATCAAGGGTCTTCTCTAGTTCCTATAAAGGTGAAGGGAAGTAATATAATACAAACCATACATAGGTAGGACAACCCTGCCTGAAAAGATGGGTCTTCAGCTGCTGGAAGAATGATAAAAGGGAGAGGGCCAGCCTTAGTTCCTAAAAAGGGAGCATTCTACTGCATGGGAGCTGCCACAGAGAAGGCCCTTTATCATGTCCCCATCAAGCTTTGCTGGCAATGGGACAGAGAGGAGGGCCTTCTCTAATGATCTTAAACACAGAGAAGGCTCATAGGAGAAGATTAAGGCTCAAGCTGTTTAGGGCTTTACAGACAATGGCCAGCACTTTGAATTTGGACCGGAAATGGACTGGTAGCCAGTATAGCTGCTGTAGCACGGGTGTTATATGCTCCCTCTAACTGGCCACAGTGGGTAGTCTGGTTCTGGCCTTTTGAACCAGCCAAAGTTTCCAAATCATCTTCAAAGGCAGACCCACACAGAGTGGGTCATAGTAAACCAGGCAGGATATAATAAAGGTGTGCCACAGTAGCCAAATCAGACATCTCAATTAAATTCTCTAATATCAAAACCAGAGCCTCTTGAACACCATTCAATTAAAATAATTACAAATTAAACATAGAAAAGTACAGCACTTCTTCCAAGCGCATTAGTAATGAGCTGGCACCCAAACTCCTGACAAATATCAGGGGAATGACAAATAGCCCTTCTGGACAGGATTCTTCATTATCCAGGAGCAAGCATGGGGAATGGTATGCAGCTTTTGAAAAAATACTTATGGGAAGCTGAAGGGAGGCTAAGGCTTCAGACAACAGAAAGGTAAACAAGACAATACACAGATTAAAGGAAATTCTAGAAGTATGGCTGAAATATATCTACATATTAGAGTAAGAGAATAAATATGTAGAAGCAGATTGGAAAAGTGTGCCACTCAGCAATATCCCCCCCTTTTATAAGCATTTCAAACTAAACAAGCTACAATTAACGATTTCCCCCAAAAATAAATTTATTTGACATAACAGTAGTCATGTCCCTTTCCAGGGAATGCACAAAATATACAGCTGCAACTTACTCCCTAGTCTAGAAGTTACATCCTAGCAACAGGGTTGGGAGATATAGATGTGACAAGTAGGGCCTGGAAGCTGAACTCCTCCCTATCCTTTCAGAATATTATTGCAGGAGCTGAGACACTCAGACCTATAGTTGAGCTCTTAACTGGGAAGCGACTAGCTCTTTGCTATCCACAAATCAATTTTATAGTGGCAAAGAAACAACAACAGTTTTGCTTTGCCCTAGTCATTCTTTCTTCCTCTGGCATCTGATCTTGCTTCTTTCCTTCCCAGATGAGAGACACAGAGAGAAAATGTCTAGTAACCTTTTGTGAACCGTGTAAGTAACTTACAAAGACTGCTTTACATCCAAAGATTCATATGAAATATGAAAATCGCTTTGGAAACCCAGCTGGAATAGGTTTTCAGGTACTCATTGGTGGAGGAGAGGTAGACTAAAACATGCTTTTACAAGATATTTGCATATAAAGAAACTTTTTTAGTTAGCATTACTATCAATGTTTAGTATGAAATCTGTACCAATTAAAATGTGAAAACAGTGTTCTGTAACTCATCATGCAATCCCACATTATAAAAGCACCCTTGAACATGGTTTTAGAACTCATAATTAACCTAAAAATATAAAGCAGTGGCCAGAATCTAAGTGAAAACTTGTGTCAGCACAAGCTGACTGCCATAAATAGCAGAAGCAAATTAAGTTGAGAAGTTAGCATTTACTGTTGTTATTTATACCAATCAATTTATCCCAGGGGGCATAAGTTACAGGATTCTGGCCAGTAAATTAGAATTACTAACCTCCAACATATGCAATTTATCCTCAGCAGGCTTCTTTGATGTTATTTTTGTTTTGTATAGATCTTTGTAGCTCTTCACTTGATTTCTGTGGTAACGAATGTGTTCCCAAGACCACATTTGTAGTCTGGGTTGGATGTTTACTTCAACAATGCCATTTAGCACATATTTCCACCTAAAAGGAAAAAAACACCATTGGAATTCTTTTGCAGTGGTGTACTATACTAGAATGCATGGGTCCTGAAGTTTTAATCCCTGCCCACCACCTGTATAAAGAGAGGCCTAAAAAAACTTATTGGAATGATGGCATACTTCCGCACAAAATAATTCATGGACTCCAAAGGCCCATGGTTTGGTAGGCACTGCCCCCTCTTCCAGGCCAAATTATGGAACCAGATCCCTCAAACCAGCAGGAGGTAGAGCAGCCCACTCATTTGTATGCTGTTCCTTTGCAGCTGCTTGGAGTGTTCCTTTCAGATTATAGAACTGAAAGTCCTTGAATTCTGAAAACACAATCCTTACTGTAGAAATGCAAAACTATAACAACAGAATAATGGGTGGAAATGTAAATTAATAATAATAATAATAATAATAATAATAATAATAATAATAATAATA
>JAHTLZ010000237.1:35970409-36002555 GCA_023846285.1 Phrynocephalus versicolor | reverse complement strand
GCTGTGTGGTTAAATAATAATAATAATAATAATAATAATAATAATAATAATAATAATAATAATAATAATAATAATAATAATAATAATACAGTGATGCCTTGTATTACGAATGCTTTGAAAACAAAAAACTTGAATTACAAAAGGAAATCCACCCATACAGGGTAATTATAAATTATGAAAAAAGGCAGATTTTTTTTTTTTTGTTTAATGAAAAAATTCAAGTAATTGTTTTTCAAGGTATTCGTAGGGGAAGCCTGTGCTGACCCAACAAAGAAGGGGAACAGCTCCCCCTGCTTTGTTGGGTTGCCTGGAAACCAGCTCACAAGCCGCCCCCACCGCCCGCATCTCTGTGCCGAGCCGTTTCGGTGCAGAGACCCGGGCGAAGGGGTTTGGGGTGCCTTGTGGGCTCATTTATAGCCCGTTTACTCTCCAGGCATGCCACTTTTGAGATGCCCAGAAGGCATGGCTGGAAAGTAAACTGGGGCTACGAACGAGCCCACAAGCCTCTGCCTCTCCTTCGCCTGGACCTGCACTGAGCTGGACAAAGGGGGTGGCTTGTGGACCCGTTTGTAGCCCATTTACGCTCCGGGCATGCTGCTTTTGGGATGTTCAGAGTGGCATGCCTGGAGAATAAATGGGCTACGAACAAGCCTACAAGCTGCCTCCTCCTCTTTTCCCCAGCTCTGTGCAGGTCAAGGCAAGATCGGGTCCATCCATTCTGAGCCAGGCGGGACTTGGGTGGGTGGTGATTTCAACACCTGTTGGACCCTCACCTGGCTGAGAACAGGAGGACCCGATATTGCCCTCAGCTGTGTAGCAGGGGGGAGCAATGTTTCACTCCTGCCCTAAGGTCTGGCTTCAGCCAAATGGCTGAAGAAGCAAGACCGGGCAGCAGGAGTAAAGTGTAGCCGCTCATCACTGCTACACAGCTGATGTTGACAGTTCACTGACGGCTTTCCAGGCAACCTAGCAAAGCAGGGGAGGCTCTTCCCCCACTTTGCAGGGTCAGGACAGGCTTCCCATAGGAATGAATTGAAAGCCTATTGTAATCTGTTCCTTTCAGGATGGATTAATTGGTTTTCAATGCATTACTATGTGAAACCGCATTTTAAACAACGAAAATTTTGAATTACGAAAGAGCCGTTGGAACAGATTAATTTCGTAATTCAAGGCATCACTGTAATGCCTTTTCTGCGAAAGTAAAGTTGCACACAAAGTTATGGGTCTTCTTTCATGTAGCATGTGTTTTCAGTGAGGTAGTATTTCTACTCTTTTTCAATGGCAACAAAAACATAAACTCTGTGGCAACTCTGAAACTAACAAATGTATATCAATGTGACCTTTTGTCGACTACAATCCACTTCTCCAGACACAACACATGAAAGTTTACTGAACTAAATGTAATAGACATAAAGCACCACATTTTTTAATCTGAGTTAATTTTGGAATGAAAAATGGACACTCAGAGTTAGAATTGTGTCCCACATGTAGGGGGTTTCAAGGTATATGGAAAAGACTGGTTAGAAGTCTTTGAGGAATGTATTTGTAAAATAATTCATGACTAAATATTGCCTGAAAAAATCATCTGTTGAGAAAGATTTTAAAAATCTTTTGGAAAATAATAACATGTTTAAATAAAATGTTACCATAAATGTAAAATAAAATGTTACCATTTCTTAGCATTATTGTGAACAGGAACATCTGGCCTGTACTTCCTGTAAGGCAAATTTCGGGTCATCATATCGATTGATTCAAGGAACTCCATAATGCTAAAATACTGGAAGAAAAATGCAAAATAATGATTACAATTGTACGCAGGCATAATTGCCACAAGGATTAAAGATGTAACTTTAAAACAATCTTATTTGTGGCACAAACATATTAAAAAAGGCAAAAGCTTTCCCTTTTAATTTCTTGAATTTCTGCCAGGGAGACATCAGAAATTCAAGCAGATGCTGGTAGCTTTGCACCACCCTATTTCTCCCATTATCCAGGAAAACAAAGGCATAATAAAAGTGCTATACGACTGCCTTGCTTTGCCTCCCTGTCAATCACCTGAATTGTATTACAAGAGGTGCAATCTGTTTTTCCTCCCCACAGTCTATTCACAATTGTATTATTAGTAATCAGTTAAGGACCAGGAGGGGGGAAGGTAGGAAATATACAGTATTGCAAAGAAAATGCAAATACCATAATGTAATTTCCAGAGAAGGCATCAGAGAAACCTAATTTAGCTCCTAGGCAGTTATTCTCTGTGTTAGAATCTAATGAAAATTAGACAGGCAGCTGTCAGGTTGCTTACCTGTAACTATGTTTCTTCAAAGGGTAATCTGTGAACTCACACATATGTGTTTATTTCACCAGAGCAGTGATATTTCAGAACATTCCACAGCTGAACTTTGGTTTGGGTATGTAAACCCATACATGTGAGTTACAGAGACTGAGAAAAAGAAGAAGAAAATCTGTTTTTGGTGTTAAATATTTAGACTAAAAATAGGAATTCAGATATAACCATATTCTTTCTTTGGGAGACAGGACTGAACTAGTAAAGATGTCCTTGGATTATTGAAATCTGCCATCCCAAAACAGGAAAAACCATCAACTTGCCACCATTTCTGCATGTTAAACATCTTTATGGGAAATTACCTGTGGCTTATTAAGTTCAATGGCTATATCCTGAAGATTTACATCCAAATCGAGCTTTGGAGCAGAAAAATCAACATCAGATCGTGGATTCATCCGGAGCTTGGCTTTAGCTGAAATCGGGCGGAATACTACAAAACAGGATTTTTGAATATGTTGGCCAGAAACAACCAGTACAAAAGTATTACTTAATTGCTGTCTAGATTTTTTTTCTTCCTCAACTACAGTACAAGTTTTCTCTATTCCTACCCCCAAGACTCTGGAATTCATGAACAATTCTCTCTCTCTCTCCCTTTACCCCTGCTGTCCTACTCTATAGTGAGAGCTGTTTAAAGTCCTGGTGTCTTCCATCACTCATCAGAGACAACAGCAAGATCTTTTCCCACTCTGTTTGCCTTCCCAATTGGTAGAGGAAATAGGTGGGGTGAAATTCCATTCATAACTCTGTTCAATGATCAGGTAACTAAGGAATTCCCTTCACACCACCCTATTCTCTGAGTGGTGACTGGAGATAACAGCAGGGCTCCAACTGGAAGGCAAGCGTTCTAGGGAATATTTCAGGAATGCAGATGGACTTTTCAGCACCAGACTGTCTTAAGAACTCCTTCAGACCAGCAGTTCCCTCACTGGATATAGGTATCACATCCTAACCCATGTGGGACTGCAGACATAATGATGAACTTACCAAAACTGTAACCATCTGGAATCGTGTTACGGCTTGCAACTCCATGTTGTAAGTTGTTCTTTTGATGAAAAAATAAAAAACAAAGTAAAACTAAAATTTCAAAACTGTCTAACTGCACGAAAAAATGCTATCTAGAATAAAATATAATTGAAAAAGATTCTTCTTAAGAATTACTAAGCCAACACTTAACATTTAATAAATAACAGAAATCCAAGGTTATGCCTTACACATATTTATTTGTTTTATAATTAGCATTGTACGGAACAAGTTACAAAAGTGTTTATACAGTTACATTGTAGCAATATGATAATCTGTAATACATATAAATGATGTGCTTGTGGTAAAATGTAAATATAATTTCTTCACGCTCGATGAAATCTTGACTAAGACCCAGAAGTGAGGCTCATTAACTGCAGATATACACTGTGTATTCAGATTCATAATAACCCCTTGCTCTCCAAGCACAACACTGAAGAGCATATCTCAGTCTCAAGAATCTGTCCTGACATTGGAATAACTGCCACTAGGGAGCAAGGTTTCACTAATCTAGCACATACTGGCCCAGATTACATGGCTCTTTGTGTTGGATATTTTCCCCGTTCAAATGTATGTCATTCCTACTCACCTCGTGGACATCAAATGTTCTGGAGATGGTCTAAATCAAATCACAGCTTTTGATTCATGCTTCTCCCCTCCCCCCCCAATCAATTTGTACTTTCCTGCTCAACAACTATATTAATACTCCCTAAATACTCAGAATGCCTAATCAATTTATTTCCACCTTCTTGATTTAATGGTTGTGTCAGTCCACACTAGAGATTGATAAGACATGACAAGCGGCTTGCAGGATCCCCTCCCTAACTTTTGTCCTGTCTAAATGTCCCATTCAATCAGCCAATGAATTCATAATGACAACAAACACTAATCTCTTCCCCAATTTTCTGAAGGAGTGGAGTTGTCCATGAAAGCTCACATTAAAATACTGCAGTTTTCAAAGTTAACAATGGCTATGGAAAGCTTCCTCCAAATACAGTAAATAATCTTGGTTAAAGTGAAAAACAAACAGAAGAAATGATACATTGCTGATGCAGATGTCACAATAAATTCAGCAACCTAGTAGCCCCCAGCTTTCTACAAAGGGAAGCCAATTTTTCCTTGGATGAGTATCAACTGCCCACCCTGTTCAACAAAGGAAGCTTATTTCCTCAAGAATTACTTGGAAAGAAAGAAGGTGGAACTCAAACACTATTCCACATGACAAAACAAAACTTATTATAGAATTTTATTTATCATGAGAATGTGATTGCTATGATGACGGGACACACAGGAGATACCTTAAAGAGGTGCATGAAAGAAGGAATTTTGGCTGATTCAATATCTTTGAACCTAGCACAATTTGTCAGACTTGCCAAACTCCACCTCCACTGGATGTGGAAGCAGAGGTGGACAAATTCAGCAGGATGTGGGCCCTAGCTGTACTTCTCCTGAGTCTCTCTTAGCTTGCATATACTCACCGCCACATTAGGCACCCTGATAGAGGCTATAATAAAGAACATTTCTGTTTTTTTAAAAAGTATTCATTCCTTTGAAAGCATGCCTAATGTTAACCCATGTCTGTGTGCTTTATGCATCAGAGAATTCAGTTGTTTTCTGCAACAAGCAGAAGACACATAATGGTAGCATGTTGCCCATACCAAAGTGAAAGGCAAAAGGCCTAGTCTTAATTTGGATGTTTGTGGTACAGCATGCAAAGCTGAGAGATGTTTACATAGGATCCTATACTGATCTACAATAAATGTTACAACACAAAGTAAATATTTTAATAATTGATGCAAAATAAATACACATCTATTCACACAGAGATTCTAATAAACTAGATAGCACAAGACTTCAGCCTGAATGCAACAGAAAAAAATACTCTGCTTTCTCTAATGGCATTTCTTACCTCAACACAATTTTTAACATTAAATGTCACAAATAAGATATAACACTTACCAAAGATTCTTTATAACCACCCTGGTAGAACATTTCAGACTTCACATTCCAGTAAGCAAAAAAGTTGTCCAGTCGAACAAGCTGGGGGGGGGGGGGATGGGGAAATCAGTAAATTGCCATCTTCAACAATCTTGTATCATCAAACAAAATTATATTT
Organism: Phrynocephalus versicolor; assembly: GCA_023846285.1. Taxonomy (NCBI): domain Eukaryota; kingdom Metazoa; phylum Chordata; class Lepidosauria; order Squamata; family Agamidae; genus Phrynocephalus; species Phrynocephalus versicolor. The sequence continues at coordinate 35,997,075 of JAHTLZ010000237.1, read as the reverse complement.
TAAATCGCCAAATGTTTGAGAGAGAAATTCTTCACTAATGCAAAATGGTATTGATGAACATTGAGCTACAGGTATGTGATTTGATTAATATGGCAATCTGTTTTACTTCAAGGTTGCATAAAAAGCAAATAAGCAATTATGACTTGCATGTTAATTATGAGTTGTCATGGACTAGCATTTACTTCCTCAGACATTTTCAGATTTTTATCCTAAGTAAATATGCCATATTCCTATTTGTGAGCTACAGCATGTGTTCAAAAGTGAAACTACATGAATTAAAGTGGCATGTTTCCACTAATTAACCAGTTACATTCCTGCTTGTGCCAACTGTATTTCTAGCCATGTACCCAGTCATAGCAATGCCACGCAAACAAGAATGCAACTGATATCTTGTTATTTGGTGGCAATTCACTGCTGTGACTTGCAAGATTTCATTTATACACATGTAAATTGCTAGAAAAATTCCTGCAATTGAAATAAAATACAGTACGGCCCCCGTATCCACTGATTCACCAACTGTGGATTCGGTTATCTGCGGCTGGTGATCAGCCCGGGGGGGGGGGGAGGTGGCAAGGAGTGGAAAAAATTAAAAATAAAACTTACAACCGCTGATGCTGGTTGTCTAGGCGGGTCTTTAAAGTCCCCATCTCACCCTTCTGGAGAGTGCCTGGCAGGCAGCAGCAGCAGCAGCAGCAGTTGGGGGAGGGGGCTTACTGTCACCACTGCCAGATTTCATTTATACACATGTAAATTGCTAGTAAAATTCCTGCAACTGAAATAAAATACAGTACGACCCCCGTATCCACTGATTCACCAACTGCGGATTCGGTTATCCGTGGCTGGTGATCAGCCGTGGGGGGGTAGCAAGGAGGGGGGGTAATTAAAAACTTACAACTGCTGATGCTGGTTGGCTAGGTGGGTCTTTATAAAGTCCCCACCTCAACCTTCCAGAGGGTGCCTGGTTGGTGGCAGCAGCGGCAGCAGTAGGGAAAAAAAACTTACTGCCACTGCTGCCAGCCAGGCACCCTCTGAAGGAGTGAAGTGGGGACTTTAAAGACCTGCCTGGCCAACCTGCCTTGGAATTTCCTGCTCAGGTCCCAGGTGGCAGATTGTGATGTTTAAGTGGGAAGTACAAAACTTCCGATCTGCCACCTGGGACCCAACCTGGAAGTTCAAAGGCCGGTTGGCCAGGCAGGTAAGTCCCCTCCCCACCCCACCCCTCTAGAGGGTGCCTGCCTGGCCCGTGGTGGTGGCAGCAGCAGTGAGGAGGAGGGTGGCGGGCAGTGGGGCAGTAAGTTTTATTTTTATTTTTTTCCCCTCCTTGGTGCCTCTGCAGGCCAGCCAGGCACCCTCCGGAGGGGTGAAGGACCCGCTTGGACAACCACTTTGAACTTCAAAGACCAGACCTGAGTGGGAAGTTCAAAGGCTGGTTGGCCAGACAGGTCCTCCACCCCTCTGGAGGGTGCCTGGCTGGCTAGCCGGTGGCGTCAAGGAGGGAATAAAGTTTTATTTCTTTTCTTTTCTCTTTGCTGCAGTTGAAACCAATGGTGAGGAGAAAGGGGGGGGGACTTTCTTCTCTCCTTGCCATTTGGGGGGAATCGGGGGCAAAAGCTTTTGCGCCTGCACCCCATCACCCCTACCACCACCATCAACCTAGATAAGTGCATTTGCTCTTATCCACAGATTTCACTATCTGCAGGGAATTCCAGAACTGATCCCCCGTGGATACAGCGGTCCTACTGTATCAAAATGGGGGGATTAGTTAGTGGTAATGGTGCTATAGAGAGTCTAGATTTTTCACACACACATTCCAATCATATGTTTATACAAGTTACCTATCTACTTTGGAATTTACCTTATAGAACAATTTAGTTGTTGCATCTTGTATACATGGATTCCAGTTCTGATCTGAAGTCTAGAAGGCAAGCAAGTAATTATCTTGAAGTAAGAACTACAAATTTAATTACTTTATTTTCATTAAAGATGCTAATAAAACTACATAGTCTGATAATAAACACATAATGGGCAAAATAATTTTTTGTTTGTGCAGGCATAGCTTAAAGTTACAGCCGCATAAATGTGCTGGGCAATAAGCAAAGGAAAAGCATGCTGCTTATATACAGCCCAACAGTACTGAAATCAATTTCTGGGAAGATTACAATTCAGTTATTCACACTGTGCACTCCTCCCCTGCCCCGTCAGCTGGTTACTCGATTTAACAACCAAAGGAGAACAGAAGGCTGAGTGAACCTCTAGCCCAGGGGTCCCCCAACCCCCAGTCTGTGGACCAGTGCCTCTTCTAAACTGGGCAGCTAAGTTCCTTGTGGGGCAGGCACCCACATGGGAACACACACACACACCCTCTGCATTCTGGACTTTTCCCCTCTAACAGCCTTTTTTAGTTCATGATGCCACGACCCCAGGTGGAGGACTTTCACTCCTGTACATGCCTTGCACTCACACATGTGCCTTAAAAAGAGCCCTGTAGGTGAGTGGGTGTGCGTGCAGACGCACGCACGCACGCACGCACGCACACACACACACACACACACACACACACACACACACACAAGAACCCCTACATAGGGACAAAAACAGTCCGTGGACAAAAAAAAAAAGGTTGGGGAGCATTGTTCTACTGGCTACCTAGGATTCAACCCAGGTTGTAAGCAGTTTTGGCTGCAATACGGCAGTTTAGCTACTACTCCATGAAGCTCAGAAAAAGGGAAATTGCACAATTGTTCACACAATTTCCACTGCAGGCATTATACAGTAACCCCCCCCCCCCGCCTATCGCAGGGGTTAGGGACCCACCCGACCCACGATGACTGGAAATCCATGATATGCGGATGCGGGTCAGGTGGGGCCTGGGGGGCAGTGGGCAATCAGATCCCCCTGCCGCCACCGGCACGCACCGGTCCGAAAAGTTTTGGGGCGGAGCACACGGGCAGTGTTGTAGGATCTGACCTCCCGTCACTGCCTGCCCGCGGCGCCCCAAGACTTCTCGGATCAGTGCACGCCGCCGGCGGCGGCAGGGGGATCTCACCTCCCGCCGCTGCCCTCCCCGAGACTTCCTGTCCGGGTCCATCTCCATTGAAATGCATTGGCTCAATGCATTTCAAAGGAGAAATTTACCCCATTGGAATACATTGGCTCAATGCATTCCAATGGGGGAAAATTTATCCATTGAAATGCATTGAGCCAATACATTTCAATGGTGATACGATCGCCCCCAGTCACCCGCCCGCGTGGCCCCGAAGCGTCTTGGAGGAGCGCAGCCCAGCTGCGTGGGGCAATGTGATCACCCCCAGCCCGTGTGACCCCACACGGGGCGGCAGCAATGGGTGATCGGATCCGGGGCTTGGGGAAGGGGGGAGGTTTTAAAGGCCTGGGCTTTTAAACCTCCCCCCTCCCCTCACCCTAGGCTCCAGCTCATTGGCACTGGGGTGGGTAAATAAAGGTTTTTCTCCCCCACCCCAGCGCTAATCAGCTGGAGCCATGGCAGGTACTGCGATCCCACGATATAGTGGGACCACAGTATGTGAACCGCGAAATGGCGGGGGGGTGACTGTACAAAGCAAAAAGTGGATAGCAGTTCCTCTTCGATGCTATTGTAGCTTCTGTGGGCATAACACCAAGTTATACCTATGTAGGTATGCAAGAGGATTTTGCCCAATAAATCATTATAAATCCTGTACAGGCATCAACTGAGCCTGGGAATTTTCCCAACAATGGTCTACAATATCATTTGTCTGACAAAATGCAATTTTCATTCACCTCACGGCTATCATATTTATTCTAATCTGAAGAACAACACACATGCATGTCACATATGCCTATTGCAGCCTTTGGAATATCTGGTGAGAAATAACATTTTTACATCCTCCCTGAATAAGCAGATGCTTTCATAATTTAAGGGAAAAAAATTTACTTTTCTGGCATTTCACCACTATTAAATATCTCCTCATTTCAACAGGGATGCTCATTTAACTTTCTAACTCTCTGTCATAAATAAGACTCTTCTCTCACACTAACCATTTTGTTTATTTTTATTTTTGTTACTGAAATTATTCAAGGTTGTGCACAATAACCAGAGAACCCCCATGAAGTACAACTGTCTGCAATAATTACATACAATCTGTATATTGTGCTAAAGTAAAATTTCCTTTGCATTCAAGATAGATTTTTTTGTTTTGTTGGGTTCCAACAGTTTTTGTATTCAGTTTTTCATCTTCCAATGACTTTTATTTACACCCAAGTTGAGCTAGAAATAACTGTTACAACTTCAAAAATAGCAGACAACAAAATCTGTATATGATTAGAAGGCATGATTTTTTTCTTAACTTTTAACAGGATAATGTGGAAGTACCTGTAAACTAAGATTCTGCAGCGAGATGCCAAATGACAATGGAATATCTTTATTTGTTATCTGGAAAAAAAGGGAAATATGTATGAAAACATTCACTGTAAAAACAAACAATTTGCAAGATGTGGAAGTTTTAATGGTGAAATGTGGCACAGTATACCTTCTTGAACACAAAAGAAAATAAGGTGTGAGCCGGTCACTGGGTGACAATTATTCTACATCTCGAACTGTCAGTTTTGCAAACCATATATTTTGAGGCAAGGTAACCTTATGTAACTCTCTTAATTATAAGATTACCTGATCTTCACATGTCCTTGTTTTCCTTTATATTTTGAGAAACTTGTTCAGAGCAACAATATTTATGCCAGGTTATTGTGATCACTGAAGTGCAAACAATTAAGTTTACTTGTGTGGATTTTTATAAACTTCTCTACAAATAAAAAATATATTGTTCAAAACTAAAAGACCAGCTTGGTGCCAGTTACAAAATAGCCAGTTTACAAGCATCTTTACTCACCAGTCGTCTGCAAAAACTACTTTAACTTTTGGTACAAAGTCAAGGGAGAAAGATATTACCATCCTTTTCAGCATTCAGAGCCCTAATGTTACTGTATGAGACTGCACCAGTTCTACCTCAAAGAAGATCAAATAGCCTTAGCCAGAATAAAATGTAGTTTAACAGATCTACAGACTTTCCTTGGAGAAATTAGAAATGTAATGTAATCACACAAGACATGTGTACATAAAATGTTTAGTAAAAATATTATTTACAGTTGTAATTTAGAGAACAGTGGGACCCCCCCCCCCATATCTACAGGGGATTGGTCCTGTAATCTGCCACAGATACCGGAAACACCTACACACAGCATACTAGGGGGAGGGACAAAGGCCACAAGGGGCATCTGTATATGTTGTATATAAGGCTATAACAAAATACAGGTAAGTAAAGCTGTAGCTATCAATCCTGTGGATACAACAGAAAGTGAGAGAACAGGAATTATCTGTATCTTTGGTCACCAGAACTATTTATAGAGATTCTGTATTCAAATACTTACATCATCCTCATATCGAATGTGAATATTGGAAATTTTCAGCTGAAGATTTCTGATAACCTGAGTAATTAGTTTTTCTATGAAGGTATCTTGTTTCTCTTGTGGTTTATCTAAATAAAAGGAAATGAATATATAATGTTAGTAAGTATATACATTACAGTACAGTATTTTGGCCAAGAGCCTAATAATATAAAAACACTAAATCACACATGTTCTACATGGTATTTGCACACTTTTACACTTAGAAACATACCGTACTTCTAAATAACTCACACTATGAAAAGTGATACCAATTTAAAAAGATAAAAGACTAAGTTCATATTAAAATGCATATAATATATGGCAGAGCCAACCTTGAATTCCAGCCCTCTCTGGAAGAAAAAATATTATCCCCAAGCTTGTATGATACTTAGGCACCAAGCAAAAACATTGAAGAATGGTGTCACAGTGCTGCTACTCCTCTGCCTCACTGCTGTGACTCAGAGGAATGCCAAGCTGGCAACTCCCCCAAACTGTCCTTGGTGCAGAAAGGGGGATGTGCTACTGGGCTGCTCAACAAATACATCCTTAACCATTACCCATTTAGTTTAGTGCTATCCTGAAAGTACCACCAAACACTGAATGAAAGCAGGAAGATATATACATCAAATTGGCAGTTTGTATGTTAGTAATATTTATTTATTTATATTTATTTATTTTCAAATTTCTATACCGCGCCTATTTCCCGAGCGAGAACTCAGGGCAGTTCACACAAAATATTGAAAACCTAAAATCAAACTTACTTGAGATCTTGTGACTAAATAATTCACCAAGTGGGTAAACCTATCTATCTGAATCCATACTGAATAATACCTCTTAACAGATTTAGCAAAGGAAAGGCCAAACCATGACACATTTATATTTAGGGGGAAATGTACCACAATTATAAAATAAGCCTGCTTTAAAAACATTTGAAATGAAACACTTTAAAGTAAATCTAAGTTAAATAATACACAGCCAGAGCTGCTCAAATGCAGGTGCTTTGCGACTGTTCCTGTAGATTCATTTTCTGAGCCATTTCAGCCTGACTTCAGCCTTGCTTTCAATATAGATATTGCCATGGACATCTTCCTGAGGGATGGCATAGGCTTCAATGAGGACACAGCCTTGCAGACTTTCTTGGACATTTCAATAGCTTTTGATATCAAATGTGGTGGTATGGTTTGGTAGCACGGAATGCCCCTAATATGTGGCTTCACTCCTACAAGAGCCGATCGCACAAGGTGCAATAAAAGCCTTCCGTTTTTTTCCAGTAGCATAAGCCCAACAGTGGGAATGGAGATATAGCACCGTCCTAAGTCATCACCTAACAATCATAATACCTCACCCTAGGTCTATTTTGCTTTCCCTCTTTATTATATTTAAGCTGTAATTCTAAATATCCTTATCAGAAGATGTATCTTAATGAACTGAACAGGTCTTATTCCTATGTAAACATGCTCAGTATTGTACTTAAAAGTTCATTTTTCTTATGGATTTTAACCAAATCTTTGCTCTGCCTTCATAAAAAGGTATTTGACTTCTACTTACCTTTGTCAGCAATCTTCTGTTTTGCATCCTCGATTCTTTGCAACTCCCTTTGCTTTGCTTCCAATTGTTGTTTTTCTTCTTTTTCTGCATCATATTTAATACCTAACAAAATAGATTTATGTAATACATTGTATTTTGAACCCCGTAAGACACCGATAAAATAAAGAAGTATTTCAGATATGTTCCCAGATCAGTGAGGGGGTCAATTTGATAGTCTTTCACAACCAAAATGCAATGTAATATATTTATGCTTTGACCATTATGCATTTGTACGTAGGCACAATAAGAACACTAAAGGGACAATTTACAGAAAACCATACTGTTCTTCCCCCTGCTCCAAGAAAAAAGCACTGTTTTGAAACTGGGTTTTCTACTTGTCAAATTTAATTATGGACAAATGTGGGCTTGAAAGTCAACCATCCAGATGCCGTTCTGATAACATCACTATGAAATCCTATTGCACTTGATGTACCTTTGATTTATGTCTATGGAAGTTCCCAGGCAGTTACACCCAGGCAATCTGCATTATTTGAAAGAGCACTTGATTGTGCAACTAGTTGTCCAAAGGCACCTCCAGAACTATTTGCTAAATAAGCATACACTCTGGCTTGAATTCTGCTACGGTTGTACAAAGTCAGATTATAAATGCATAGCTATAAAGCAGAAATTTGGTTACTGCAAGAGAAACCACTAAAATTAACTGTTAGAAAGGTATAGTCTCTACCTAAGTCCCTCATATGCAGCCATCTAGTGTAAAGGGCTCAAAGGGAGTTTTGAAATGCCTCCAGCTTAATCAACTATGCCCAACTGCAGCCCAAAAATCAACATGAAAAGGGTAATTTTCCCAAGGGAGATGACTGCAGAGGTGTAGCCATAAACAAATATGCACAATGATATTATTGTTACTGTGGGGTTGTGAGGTGCTGACAAAAATGAGCTCAAAAATGAGGTTCATTTCTTTTAATATTAGAAGTATTCCTTTTTGGTTTTCTGGACTTCAACCCCAGAATTCACTACAGATTCCTCCAGCTAGAATTCTGAGAGCTTCAGCCAAACAATCTTAAGTCCACAGAGGAGTTATTACTCGACTTGTTTGGCTCTGAATAAAAAAATGGCTGGATATAATACTGTCTCCGCTCAATTATCTCTGCTCTGAAAGGGATTCTTCTTTAAAACAAACCCACCAAAACAACAACAAAACTACCAGTCCTCCAATCTCCTGCATGGAACTCTGACACCCCTAGTCTTTTATCTCTTCTTCGGTAGTCAACAAAAGTGACTCTACCTGTCTACTGAGGTCCATGTGTGGCTATAGCTCCCAGAATTCTCTCAGTGTGTCATGACCTCAGTAAAGGAACCTTCCATGAGGCTTCATCCTGAGCTGTCTGACTCTGTTCCTTGGCATGCAAGGAAAAGAGCAGCTGGGCCACCAGACCAGTTCATTTAGAAACAACGCCTTCCAAATCATTCTAGGGCTGTCCAAAACATTCTACCATTTCATATAAAATAACAGCTACTACTCATTTCATATGGAAGAAGCAAGGAAGCTGGCAACAAAATCTCATGCACATGAAGATGAAAGGGTAGTGGAAGAAAGCAGGTCAGATGGTGTGGCATACAGATCTCCCTCCCCAGTCCCCTCCTACTTCCTTCTGTGTCTATTTTCCAAGACAACTACTCCAATTGAACTAATGGGAGCGCCACTCTAAGGCATAAGAACATATACAAGGATCACAACATGTTCATATTTGATAGATAGCTCTTATATTTGAAAACAACTGTATGATTTTTTTTAAAGACAGACATTTTACACAACCATTTTACAAAATCGTGCTTATCAACGGTTTCAGTCCAGTGTCTCAATAAACTTACTGGCTGTAGGCACTATAAGCAAGTAAACTCCATCAAGGACAGCTTCCACTGGCTGAGTGTAAAGGTTTTTCCATGGGATCTGTAAATTGAGCTGACCTATATTTATAACAGATGTAAAACATATTAAATTTGAAAATATATGCAACAAATAAATCTTAATTAATTTCTATAATTATACCTTTCTATTGCAAAGCAAGATTTAGGAAAGTAAGCATTTGAATAGTAAGAAATATAATGGCCTATTACTCCTGTGGTGTTCAAAACGGGATCCGTTTTGAAGCATACACACAATCAATTTGGCACCTGGTATTATATTTTTTACAAAAAAAAAACTGGTGAGGAGAGGCTTATGAATAATAGGAACATTGTACCCAGGAATTTTTTTTTCTGTACCAAGGCTAAAGCACCACACTCCTACTGGTAACCTGCATAATTAAACTCTAAACTGCCCAGAGAGTACTTGAAATGCTATGGGGCAGTATATAAGCAGAACACTTTGCTTTTGCTTTTAATCACCACTGGGAGGTTCATTCCTGAGACTCAGAAGTTTTTGGAAAGGGTATATTTTGGTCGGAAATATAGAAATGGAAAGAAAGGATTAACCCATAAACCCTGAACAACAGTTAGGGCTCCCAAGACCTATTCCCATGTTTAAAAGACATAAATTTATTTATTTATCTATTTGATTTTTATATTGCAACAATACAATTAATAATAAAGCTAAACAATATACAGTGTAGAAACTGAAATAAAAACTAACCAATCAGACATAATTAAATCTGCCAATGAAGCAAAATAAATAATTCAAATACTGTACATACAAAAACAATCAGAGGCGGATTAAAATATAAACCAGATCAGCGAGATGGGCGAGATGACAAACAGTGATTAGGGAAAGCACATCTATACAGCCAGGTTTTAAGCTGTTTTTTAAAAGCTTGTAACGCGCGGGCCAAACCAATCTCGGGGGGCAGCTGTTTCCACGGGGGGGGGGGTGCAACCACAGAGAAAGCTCAGTTCCTAGTAGCGGTTTTCCGAGCTTCCTTTGGGGTCGGCACCTTCAAGTGGCCCGCCTGAGTAGAGCGAGTGTTACGAGCAGTACTCTGTGGCAGGAGCCGTTCTGACAGATAACAAATATGAAGGGACATAAGTATGACAAAAGACATAAAAAAAAACTTCCAAGTGACCGATGGGTGTTGTTTGCAGCTTGACTCTCACTTATCATAGAAGCATAAAATAACTGAGTTGGAAGGAGCCTCTAAGGCCATCAGGTCCAATCTCCTGCTCAGTGAGCAATCCTAACCAAAGTAGACGTGGCAGATGGTTTTCCAATTTTCTTTAATTCCTCTAGCACTGTACTGATCCCCCCATGAGCTAATTGATTCCATTATCACACTACCCTAACAGGTAGCAGGTACTTCAACATAAATCTGACTTCCTGTTAACTTGAGTCCATTATTAAATGTGCCGTACTTTGGGACAGAGATGGTGACGAATTAAAAAAGAATCAGTAATATCAATGAATATCGCTGATTCATAGGATATTTTAAAAGGCTTATTATTAGATGAAACATTGCCACCAGTATGATAAAAGGAATCCTTCTTGTAAGAATAAATATTCAATGTACTAAATTATGTGAATTTATGTAAAGGATAATTATACTTTAGAAAACAGCACCTAACTTCAGACTAACCAAGTACCATTTTTGCTATCTACACCTACACATTTTGCCTGAACTCATAAAAGAAGAAGATAAGGAGTAAAATGGAAATACGGTAGGACCCTGGTATCTGCTGGGGATTGGTTCCAGGCCTTCCAGTGGATAATGAAAACCGTGAATAAGAGAGAACGCCTGCCCACCTATCTCCAAACTGCTGTTTCCTGACAGTAGCTTGCTTTATGACTGCTGTTTTGAGACTGTAGCTTGCTTTATGACTACTGTTTGTGACAGTAGCTTGCGTTACAGGTGCTATTTGTGACAATAGCTTGCTTTGTGGCTTCTAAATTATTTAATTTTTTCCCCCTCTGCCAATCGTGGATAACTGAATCAGTGGATAATGAATCAATGGATATGGGGGTCCTACTGTATAAAATTATTACAAAGCAGACCCAATCTAACTACAGTACTATCCTTTAGGGAAAAAAACATTTAAATATAACACTTGTTTCTTGTGGGGAAAATAATAATAAAATAGCAACTCTTAACTTACCAATGTGTCCTGCTTTAACTTTAAATGGTACATCAAACTGATACTGTGAAAACAAAAAAATTAAAGATTATTTTGGAAAAAATAGTGCTGTGTACTGTATTAGTAATACATATACAGCAACTTGTTGAATCGCGGACCCTTACAGACACATTATGTAGGAAGCTGGAAGCATTTGAGATGTGGATGTACAGATGAATTTTGAAGATACCTTGGGCAGCCAGAGCCACTAATATGGGCATAATACAGCATATGAATAAAAAATTAGAAATTCTCAATAACATAAAGAAAAGAAAATTACATTATTTTGGTCACATAATGCTTAATAACAAATGCCATCTGCTGCAGGTTATCCTTCAAGGAAAAATAGATGGGAAGTATGACCTGAGGCATAGAAGAACATTCTGGTTTAGGAATTTAAGCCAATGGTTCACAGTGAGCACAGCTTCTCTATTTAGAATAGCTTTGGATAAAAACCAGATTATGCTACTGATTGCCAACACTCTATGAGGATATGGCACTTGAGGAAGATTAGTAATAAAGTACAAGCCTTGCACATGTATACAAAGAATGCTGTTTATGCTGAAGATCAAGTTTATAAATAAGATGGCCAGCACCCTGTTGTGGATTTCCATGTGTGCAGTTAATATAGTACAAACTGTTGTGCCATTTGAAAAGGTTTATGTTGCACAACTCATTTTACATTACAATCAATTGTGCAACTAGCCGTGCAACAGATATCCAACAGCACAAGTGCTTCCACACTGATAGCGGCATTCGTAGAAAACCCCAAATGGATGATACTGTCTAGTTATAAAAAACAGGTTACACAGTTTAAGTACCTATCACAACTTTGGTGACTATTATAAGCCCAGGAATCATTTTAGGCATAGGATAGAGCGAATGTGGGTTTTACGTGCAATACATAACAAATACACATTGTAAAGGCATGATTATCCATGGCAAGTGCACTAATATTTGTTACAAATATTTTTCTTAAAATATGCAGATCTACTGCAATGCAGACACTGTCTGTACGCTTAAGACTTTGGGGAGGGGATGAGTTCCAGATTATTTATTTAAAATAATTTTACGCAGCCTTTCTCTTTAGAAGGACCCAAGGTGGCTTGCATCATTAAAATGACAATACTTAACAGCTAGCATGCAAATATTTTTAAAAATTAAGACAAGCATATTAAAACCAGCAAATAAAACCTAACATATTTAAAAGTAACAGTGCACAACAATCCACTCAAAAACCCCTCTAGATAGCCAGTCACTTTATAAAAGAAGCCTCCCTCAAGAGAAAGGTCTTTGTCTGCTTCAGGAAGGACAACAAAGATGGGGGCAGACTACCTTCCTTTAGAAGGCAGTTCCAAAGTCTGGGAGCAGCAACAAAGAAGGCCTTCTCCCATGACCTCACCAAACACACGTGTGAAAGTGGTGGGACAGAGAGAAAGGCCTTTCCTGATTATCTCAACACCTGAGCAGGCTCATAATGGGAGACAGAGTCTTTGAGATAGCTTGGACCTAAGACACATAGGACTTTACAGTTAAAACCAGCAGAATTATGCTGGGAAAGGCATCAAGAGCCCGTGGGGCTGCTGTCATGTCTTCCTTGTAACCAGCTGCAGATCGCAATCTGGCTGTCATGTTTTGGACCTGCCAAAGTTTTCTTATAATTTCCAGAGGCAACCCCATACAGAATATGCTGTACATCTGTGTTTTCAGAGGGAGTGGAACCCTATCCAGCACTGGCTGGCTCCCTATTCTTGATCTGCTTTCAAAAGACTAAGAGCACCTCTATTTTGTCTGGATTAAGTTTCAGTTTATTCACCCTTATCCAGTCCATTACTGATACCAGACAACGATCTAGAACCAAAAGAGCTTCCTCAGATCTGCTTTAATTTGGATTCTGCATTGAGCAGTGGATTGGACTCACTGGTCATATAAGACACTTCAGATTCAATTATTCTATGATCTTGTGAAACTGCCAGATTTAGATGGAAGGAAAAGACAGAGTAGGCTGTCATCCAAATACAGTGGATCCTTGTATAACAAACAGCTTGTATAACATAAAATTTGTACAACATAAAAAATTCCAGAGATAGGGGGAATCTGCTTAACATAATCGCCTATAGGGAGAATCCGTACAACATAAAAATGGGATCACTCAGTTTTCAATGCATTCCTATGGGCATCTGTATAAAGGAAAATTTGCTTAACATAATTTCATTTGGAACAAATCAATTCCTTTACACAAGGTACCACTGTACTGTTGACACCAACGCCCACAAAAACTCCAGATATGTCTCACAGTGTTTTCATGTAGATGCTAATTAACACAGAGGACAAAATATAACTGAGAAACTACTGGACTTTTCACGCATTAGTAGGCTGTGTGTCTATATGTGTTGTGTCATTACAGTTGTGACCGACTCTTCGTGACTCCATGTCCATGGAGTTTTCTTGGCACGAATACTGGAGTGGTTTGCCAGTTCCTACTCCAGGCGCCTACAGCACCTGGTATTCCCTGGTGGTCTCCTATCCAAGTACTAACCAGGGCTGACCCTGCTTAGCTTCCAAAATCTTGCGAGATCAGATGTGCTTATATGCAAATTATGCCTGCACATTTTAAATAAAATTTTACTTTTGTCCTAGTTTAAGACACCAAATGGTTTACAAATCTAATCACTGGTACTAGGGTTATAAAGACCAAGGGGGGAGGGGCGGGGAGGGGACTGAAAGTAGAACTGTTTTGTCCTTGGGGAGATGGTGGATTTTCCCAAAGCTTAATCCACCTCTATTTTTGAAAGATAGTGAAATGTCAAGATCAAACAATTTATTAGTTCTCTGTAACATAAAGATCTGGGGAAGAAGTTGCTCTATTTTAACACTCATCAAAGAACCTTATCTAATATGTTTTGAGTTCTGAGCATCATCTTGAAGGTAGGGAGAGAAGAGACTTGACAGATCTGTTATAACAGGGACTGTTATATTTCTGCTATTTTGATGGTTTTTAATACTGCTTTTATCTATATTATTTGACTAAAATAATTAAAATAATTAAATGCAAATGTTTAATTCTGTTTTAATATTCTAAGAATTTATTGTTTTAGCTTTTAATATTGTTTCTTTTAATACTCTGTCACCTTGGATCATTTTTAGGAAAAAGGCAGCGCATCTTTTTCTTAGCCTCTGTCCCACTTGGTGGCATGGTCCACTATTCTGATTTTTGTCCTTAACTTAGCATGGTCAAAGACAATATATAAACATTTTAAATAAATAAAAGGAGGCTCCAAGTTCATAATACTTTAAATAATGCCATGGATTACTTACTTAATGACAGCATTTACTCGGAAAGCAACTTCTGCAGCTACAATTAGACAATTTTTTGCTAGCTCCAAACTTACCAGTGCATTTTCTTTTATTTCAAGATTCTTAAGTGCAACAGCTCCTATTATGAAAAGGAAAATGTAATTAGAGCACAAATAATTTTATTTTGAACAGTTTTTCTATGATGGTTTTTAACCAGTCTTGTAAAAGGCATGTATCTACAATCAACAGCGAAAACTTTATGAGAAGAAATAGTAATTCTGTTGTCACTATGACCCTAAAAAGATCCACAGAAGACAATGAAACTTTTAAGTAAACATAAGATTATACTGCAAATTAAACTTTGTTCCTCAGAATACTCTAGGACACTTGCCACACATTCTATACCTTACTCTTCCAAATTACAATGTTTACTCTTTTTCAATCTAACACTGTTACTGAAATTTGTGTTAAAGGAGCTTATAGAATGTCCTTTATATTTGTTATAGTATCTCTGGAAGTTGAGTCATGGCAACTGGGCTTCTTTTCTTGAGAGACTGAAATGTTTTGCTGCTCATCCAAACACCTTCATTAGTCTGAGGAAATCTAGTTGCAAGGCCTCTATTTTATAGTTCACTTTGACCTCATGTCAACCTGGTCTGAAATAGGCTCGTAAGATGAACAATGGCCTAGATAGGCTCTTTAGGTGAACTATATTCTCAGTAGGCCATTAGGTGGATAATGGCCTAAGGTGCTGAAACCCATAAAGTATGGGTCATTAGCTATGGCCTTGGTGGTGGAGGTGTGATGCATTTTTATTTGTCTGGGGATTGTTGGAATCACTGCCTGATAAGTAGCAGATAGACTGTGCCTGGGACCTCCACTTCTGTTGAGAGAGGAGTTTTCAATACTTACATAAATGGCCATTGTCTACCTCAGGGCTGTCCAACTTTGAACAGCCCGCGGGCTCCTTTTGCCCGCTGCACATCCCGGCGGGCTCCTTTGTGAAGTGTATGTGCACGTGCGAGCACGCACAATCCTCAACGCTGCTCCATCCCCCAGGTCCTTGGTGCTCCCTGTGCTCTTCGCACGTGCATCCACCCACACACCCACAAAAATGCTGGGCCCCACATATGCATGCATATGCACACACGCACAAATGCTCTCCCCCACACACACCAACAGACGAGGAAGAGCAGCGGGGGCGGCCATGAGGAGGCTAGTGGGGCCGAGACACAGCCCAGTGGTCCCTGCCTGCCTGCTCCGGCTGCCTCTGCGTGTTGGTGGCGGAAGCAGGAGCGGGCGGAGGGCAGAATGGGAGGAAAAGGCGTAGGAGGAGGTAGCCTCCACTCAGAGCTTCCCCATTCATCCACTCAGCTCGCTGGCTGTTTGGCCACGCTTCTGCCGCCGCTGCCTTTACCCCAGGTCCTCTGCGCTCCCCGACTGACCACCCACCCACCCCCAAAGCTGTCCTATGCTGGCAGTGGCTGCCGCTGCCTCAGCCCCAGGAGCCACCAGGCTCAGGGGCATGGCAGGAGCCCCCCCCCGGGAGGGCGCGGAGGTGCCACCAGCCAGCAGCAGCTCCTGGAGGGCCAGAGTGGCACGAGCCAAGCTGGCCCTCAGTTGCTGGAGGCTGAGGAGGTGCAGGCTGGGCGGAGCAGGGTGGTGGCAACAGCCCCCCTCCTCTGCCGCCACCTCCCCCCTCCCGGTGGTGGTCATCCCTGCCGCTGGCCGCCCCTCCCAGCTCGGCGGAAAGTCAAGGCCAAGGAGGGCCGGGAGGAGGCACCTGGCCCAGGAGAGCCCAGCGGGCTCCTGCGCACGTCATCAGTGCGCAAGCAGGGTGAACTCCCCCCAACACACCTCCAGAAGCGACGTGCTGGAAGGACGGCAGGGACCCAGCAGTTGCCTTGCTGGTGCACAACTTGCGGAGGACGCCAAGGCCGGCAGGGACCGGCAGGTGACCTCCACCAGCGCCACGGGTGACTGGTTGCTCACGGCTGACGCGTTGTACAGCCCTGGTCTACCTAATGGCCTACCGAGACTATAGTTCACCTAACAAGGTGAACTAGGCCATTGTTCATCTTATGAGCCTATTTAAGACCAGGGTGACATGAAGTCAAAGTGAACTATAAAATTGAGGCCTCGTAACTAGCTTTCCTCAGACTATTGAAGCTGTTTGTATCAGCAGCAATACGTTTCAATCTCTCAAGAAAAGAAGCTCAGTTGCCATGACTCAACTTCCCCACCCCCACCCCGCTGTCATGACTGGAACAAAAACAGTAGCTGAAGGTGCATGGGGGAAGAAAGGTCCTGCACACAGGAGGGCAAATACATGCAAGCATGCATGCTTGTACACCCTTTAGAGGGGACCTTGGCCTTGAGGTTCCTGTGGATCCATTTTTTTTGTAGGGAGCCATGGGATGGGGAGGATTTTTAATTTCAAAAAACTGTAGCCAGCAGGATTCCTTTTCTATTCCCAACTCACTGTTCAGGGTTCTCTAAGGATTCTTTTCAACCTTGGGAAGCCTTTGGGAGCCTCAAGATGGTGGGACTTCAATATCTGAAAATTGCAACGTCTGGTCCTCTGGGTCAGAACCAACAGTAACCATTTTTGGATATGCAAGACTACATACCATACCAAAGGCTTCCCCAGGCCAAAAGGCGACCTCAGGACTTGATGGGCATGAGGAATATGAAACTTCAAATAAAATCCTAATATCCATGGCTGATGTCATCATCAGCATGATGACTCTGGCACTCTGCCAACAGAATTCCGGCCGAAGACTGCCATTTGGACTGAATGAGTATTTCTTCCATTGAGCTGTCATGATCAAACTTAGTCATCAGAAGAAAGAATGGACCAATCAAGAGGCAACAAAATATTTGCTGCACGCTGTTCTTATGCAGAAATGCCTCTTGGACCGGAGCACTGTTCATGTGTGAAGTATATACAGTATAAGAACCATTGTCACTCTCTAATTTTATAGGCCTCCTTACATACAAACCTTTGTACTGATCTTCATATTATGCAGTTATCAGAATTCTGAGAGAACAAAACTTTTCCTTATTAAAAAATTCACTCACTTAAAAAAAGTATCAACAGGTTTTTCTATGCTTTCCAACTGTTAAATTATCTCTCTCTCTTTTTAAATGGGATAATGGGGTGAAACAGCTCTTTGCTCTCTGAAGATGCTGTCTATAGAGTCCGGCGAAAGGTCAGGAAGAAAAACTTCAGCCAAACAGCCCGAAAAAATCACAACAGCTATCAGATCCCTGCCATGAAGGCCTTTGAGAATACAGTGTTGCTATTTTTCTTTCAACCTGTGAAATTCAACCTGTGAAGTATCTAGCAGGGAGTGTATACTCTCTCTTTAACCAGTCCAGGAGAGCTTCCTTCCCTCTGTTGAATGCCATATTGGATCAAAATAGAAATACCAGCAGAAGGCAGGATCTGGCCATCCCACATCACCTACTTTAACCCCTACTCACAAAATCTTCTAAAACTGGAGCTTTAAAGACCTTTCATGCACTTCACCTCATGAAAGTTCATCAAGATCTTACATGGAAAAAATTCTCAAAATAATTTGCAAATATTGCAATTATAAAACTGTAATTACAAAATTAAACTTTACAAATCACTTTTTCTGAATTTCTTTAAAAAGAAAAAGAAACTGCGGACATGCACTACTACTGTTTGTCAAATGCCATATTCTCCAAGGTTACTAAATGATGGGTTGCAATGCGTATAAACAGTTCAAAACTACAGAAAAAATTAAGAAAAAAGAATTAACAAATATAAAATCAGAACTATAATAAATGAAGGAATCAAAAAATTAAAAAAATATGCTGGTATCTGCTTACAAAGAAAGATCTTCTGGATGTCTTCCATTTTAACATTTGTTTTCAGAGTTAAGAAGCACTGAAAATAAACATGAACTTTCAGTCTGAAAAAAACATAATCTCAAAATATACTAAAATTAATTATACTCAAAATCATCTTCATAATAATACCTTTATTGTCAATGTACATTGCACAACATGTGCACAATGAAATTGGCTGAGTTTCCCTTTCACATCCCCACCACCATCCCACCACCATCCCACTAGCAACCACTCAGTCTTATTACACCTTGTGTACTTGACACAGAATGCGCCAGCCCACAGGTCAGTTCTACAAATACCCAAATGAAACAATATTTTTTTCATGGCCTTTTCCTTTAAGATATGTATCATGGGTTTTGGAGCTAACATGGCTGTGTAATATCAAATTAAGTATCTAAAATAATTCAACCCTCACTGAGTGTTTAAATTTTGCACAGAACTCTATGCCTGAATAAAATCTATCTCCAGTGAATAAGCAGACATATTTTAGATGAAAATATGGGTACTGTATTCTCGATGCATTCTACAATTCCACTGTTCTCTTATTCAGGTACACATGAGTTTCTGGGTGTGAAAGAAAAATGTATGTGTATATATATGGATATATATACAGTACAGAATAATTCATAACAAATATCAAATGTAGCTTTTAGGTCCTGAAAAAACTTTTTGCATCACTATTGCATTCCATGAAGATCCTAAGCCAACTTCTTGCTATTTTCACAAGAAAAAGGTTTCACTTTTGTTTTTGCATGTGGGTGGGGTATGTTTCGTTCTGTTCTTTTTCACAAACATTTCCTTCTATACATTTCCTCCTTCTTCAATTCTTCTAATGAGAATGAGGCTTTTATTTTATTTTTATTCAATACTGTACAGAGCAAATATGAATAATTGTTAATTCTGGATTTTTAAATACTGTTTGGTAGATGTTTTTTGTTCCACATATAAGTAAAAAGTTCAGGAGGTTGTTACTCCATTTTTTACAATTACAAATAAATATTATTTTAAAAGTAAGTTCTATTTGTAATAATTGTTTGGATACACTATATTTTAATATGCTAGTTGTGACAATTTTATGCCAAGTCAAATTGTTCATAGTCATATTTTCTGTTCCTAAAGTAACAGAATGACTTTCAAGCTGTAAAGGGGGAAGGGGAGTGCTAATGTACCATTTGTTTCCATTTTTCTGAGAATTTCCATTTTTTTTCCAGGGAAGAAAATGGGGAAAAAATGGCGGGGGGGGGGGGTCCCGAGCTTCAAACTTTCTGGAAATTTTGCATCTCTAAGTGTGACTTATTCTATGGAAGAAGCTCCAGGAACAAGAAAATTAGTTCCTCAACAAAGAAGAGCATGTACTATATTTTCACATAATAAAGCAAGGAAGAGGGGTACAAAAGATAAATAACTGGCAATGTTCTCAACTTTACATTACTGGTAACATGGCCCTTCCATCTGTTCTGTAATAACATATATATAGCATGAGGCACTCTTAATCATGTGCATTTGGACATTTAGTGTTACAGGTAAAGTTTCAATACAATTGTTTTAAAAAATTCTGGCAATACCTCTGTAGTTTAACTGGTCTGCACCCAATTTACAGCATTCCTTATAGGGTTTTTGGCATATGTGAAATAACTTAAGAGTTTTTTTCCAGTGCTACCATACAAACACACACACCTCTGAGTTTCCATGGTTAAGCAGGAACTGAGACGTAGTCTGTCTCTTTATCCACTGTACCATTTATTCCAATGCCTTATAAAAATGTACTTATCTACATAACACAGGTAAGATACAAAGATCAAAATCTGGTCTCACCTTGTCACTGTTCTGTCAAGTATTAATTCAGCTGTTTGTTGTTGGTGTTTTACTAACATTTTGCTAGTATGTAGGCAGAACTCAGAAACATTTTCTCCAAAAAGAAATTCTGCCAACTGTGATTGACGCAATGCATCATATTAATGTAACCTTCTTTCTCAGTACTTATACATTATTTATTTATGGCCAACTTTTAAGAAAATCTTTATAAATAAATAATACTTCTCCTACTATAACATTCTTAAGAATACTGCCAAGATCCCACAAACTGGATTGTGGTAGAATCCACAATTATAACCTTCAACAGACATTGGAAAGCTATCACTATTACTTCATTTGGAAGCTACATGATTAATTCTAGTTATACTCTTTGCAAAATTCTCCCTAAGACGAAGCCATGGGGCTAAATCCAAGGCTTGCTAATATAAAAGCTCCATAGAACATTGTCTCTTCCTCTTCCCACATGCCTCATTCAAGCATCCCTCCTCACCACCCCAAAGTCTTGACTTATAATGAGTTCCCTGGTGCTCCAAAGCTGGTGCACTGGGGTGAGAGACTGTATCCCTCCTAGTTCCAATGACAAATGTAGCTGTATCAGTGATTGATACCACTGGTATTCCATACTTAGGTTCCTTAAAACTGGGCCCTAACCTCATAATGGCACAGTATTGCTAGGATGGGCTTATTCAATGCTTCGTGGCCTATATTGTAATGAGCAATTTGATAAAGAAGCCTTTTTGAGAAAAGTTGTACCACAGTGTTGTAAAAACTGCCCTTTAAAATAAAAGTGGGGCAAAACTAGGTAGTAACTATTTTACTTATTCAATAGGAAATAGATGATGCTGGTAACAATGGCCATGATAACAATGCTGATCATTACAGGGTGTCAAATATGCATAATTTCTTTTAATTATATAAAGTAAGTTTCATATACCTTGCCTAATGCCACTAGTTATCTCAAGGTATTTCAAAAGCCAAATAAAATATAAACATGACAGAAATGTATTGAATAAAAATATCAATAGCAGTAAGGTGCTGAATTCAGATTCCGCAAGAGAGGAAGTTCTTTTATGCAGAGCAATCCTAGCACTATCCATTTATTCTGACAGGGCCTTTGCCGGCCAACTTGGAAATATGTGAAAAGAAATTGGGGAGTTTCTGTATACAAATTGTTATGCTCTAGTACTACTGAACTACAGTACCCCCTTTTTAGGTCAAGACTTTAACCCCTTCCTTATGCCATTGTGTGAGGCAGAGAAGTTAGGTTTTTAAGTTGATGTTAATAGTTTTTTTGGGATTTGCAAGAAATAAATGTTGGTGTTTTGGACCCCATGGATGAGGTGTCATTCTTTGTCCCTAAAGAACAGCCAACGTCTCACACTTTCCCCAATGCAGGCAAATCCTCACACTGAATCAATGGAACTTACAAAGGAGTTGATTCACCAAACCACCACCAACAACCACACAATGATTCTTCAATAAGGCTACTCTAAAATCAACTTACTAGGGAAGGGGACTCGCAAGTCACAACACATAGTCAAGTCTGACTTAAGCCACGCCTATGACTTAATTCAAGCTTTAAAAAAATACTCAGACAACTTTTGATTTAGACCCATCTTTCCATGTCACATTGTTGGATTAGGGATGGGCCTTCTTAGCTGTTCCTGCCACCGCCACCATCCTAAGAGGCAGTAGGCTTGGCTCCTCATCCAGCAGCTGGCTGCCTTCTCTGCCCATACTGACAGGTTGGCCCATTTTAGCAACCCAAGAGGGATGAACCTGATTAATATTCATATGTGAAACCTGTAGCACACCCAAAGACATCTGACAAAGATACTGCCTCAGGCCCTAAGAGGTGCCACCAGTGAGTGTTGACAATGCATGAGTAGTTCGAGTAATGACCTGACTCAAGATAAGGTGGCTTCTTATAGTCTGTCTAATCTCTCAGCAATGTTTGTGAAAATGCCAGCCTGACTACGAGAATGCATATGGGCACTGTCAAATTTTCCCTCACCTTGGAAAGCTTGTCTTAAGTTATCATCAATATTATACAGGTTATAATTCTTGTCAAAAATCAGCAGAAGGAAAGCTATTTTGTTGCTATTTCTTGCTCTCTTGGAAAGATTGGAAGGAGACTGTCAGTCCAAAAACAGCATGATGTCAAACTCTTTTTACCCTCTATGGAGAAATTAGCAACCTTTTAACATTCCCAGATTTAAAGATCAAATACTGTATATTGAAAAGACCAATCTTGCTTATCTTCAGGGATGTTGGCAAATATTGGAACCATATTCCCAAGTCCGAGTGCGAGTCTTTGGTGCCAAGACTTGAGTCCCAAGCCTCAAGTCCGCTGAGTTGCCTGCCTGCCCCTGAAGCTTGAGACTCAGGACTGGAACGCAAAGGCATGGGTCATCCACCCCCACAATCAGACGACCATCTGCAGAGACAGCAGGCCAACTTCCATTCTTAGAGTCAGCCAGTGGTATCTGGGCATTAGCCTATCCACTGACCAGAGCATGTGAGGATGGAAGAAGCAGGCTGACTCCAGGAATAGAAGTTGGTCCGCTATCTCTGGAGTTGGCAACAGCAGTGGCAGGTAGCCTAATTGTGGACAGGTGCTCAACAATATGACTAGAACAAATGTGGCCAAGTTGCAAGTCGGGTCCCCCCTCCAACCCTAAGTCAAGTCAAAGTCATTGCTGCAACTTATGTCGGACTCTATACAGACTCATTATTTTCATTACACATCCACAATAGGATAGTCTCATTTTTCTCTAGTGAATGTTGAGGCTTGACCTGATTGAGTACCCATTTTCTGCCTTTCTGGATGTCTGTAGTATCTATAAGGCTCTCCTGCAACATCACATTTCTAAGAAGGTGATTTTCAATCCTGTCCTTCTTCAGTGTATTTTTTTTAAACATAGTACATATTATTCTGACAGTAGTTTCCAGTGACAACCTTTGCTAACGCTGAGCCGTCCTTTTTTATTATTTCAAAAGTTGAGATGACATATTTTGGGAAACGTGGACACATGTTTGTAGAGCTTATGGTATTATAGCTTTCGTACTCAGGTTGCCTACCTCAAGCAAAGGGTTTGGAAATTGGAACATACTGTAGCTTTCCAGTCAGCATTCTGTGGAGGGGGGCTTGCAATATTAGAGGTTAAAAGGTATGTATGTTAGTCCACTGTATGTGTTGCACTTAGACCTTCCCTTCACCATTTCATTAAGTCCATAACAGTCCTTCAAAATATTTTGACCCTGAGGAACACCAGCTACATCCCAAATGTTCTTGCTTCTGTCCTCTACCACCAATGACAATACAGATCAACTGTTCATCTTCCATGATCCTCTGTGTGTATGTTGTGTCATTACAGTCATGACCGACTCTTTCTGACCCCATGTCCATGGAGTTTTCTTGGCAGGAATACTGGAGTGGTTTGCCAGTTCCTACTCCAGGCACCTACAGCACCTGGTATTCCCTGGTGGTCTCCCATCCAAGTACTAACCACGTCCAACCCTGCTTAGCTTCCGAAATCAGGCGAGATCGGATGTGCTTAGGGCATCTAGCACCAGGCAATTCTAGGGAAAAGGAGTTTCTGTTGGGATTTGTGTGTAATATATGCATACTTAAGCTTCCATTTTCAAAAGCCAGGATTTGTAGCTCTTAAAAACTCTCTGGTTTATGGGATATTCTGCTTCTGTATCCATAATTCCATAATTCAAATGCCAGGAAATGGCCCAGAGTGAGTGGGGCTCCATAGCACACTCTCCTCAGTCATTCGTTCATTCATTCATTCAGTCAGTCAGTCAGTCAGTCAGTCAGTCAGTCAGTCAAGGGTTGGAGGTGCTTATTGCTTGTTAAAGTGATCTGAAGAATGGAGTTTGATCCATTGAAGCTCCAACAATGTATCTTGCCCATTTCCCACTATGATTCAATTTTTTCACACACCCCTAAATGTCGTGGGAGTATACATACCCCAGGCTGGGAATCCCAGCTGTATACCATCTGCTGTCATTGGTGTATCAACATTTAGACTGTCCTCTGCTATGTACAGCTTGGCATCCTTTTTCCTGTTGGTAATGCAGCCACAATACGGTACACAACAATATCAGTCTATTTTCTGGCATTCTGAATCATGGATACAGAAGCACAATATCCTACATGTATATAAACCATGATTTGGATTGGTTGTTGTCTGTTTAAATATTAATTATATTTCAATATGATACACATTACTCATCTATAGGGCACATTAATTAAACCTACAATATCTAATGCAGCTATATTATTTTTGTTAAAACAGATACAGTAGTCCCTCATTTATCTTGGGGGTTAGGTTCCCAAACCACCCACAATAAGCGAAAATCCGCAGTACACAGACGTCGTGACCCCTTTGCCACCAATGCCGATACCCTTCCCTCCAAAGCCGCTCTGGAGGGTGACATCAAAGGCAGAGGCAGTGGAAAGGGGGCAGCAGGGGGGATGGCAACCGCAATTGCGGTGGCGGAGGTAGTGGGGCCAAAAGCAGTGGTGGGGTGGGAGATCCTTCAATATAGCAGGACTGCTTTATGTGGGTCGCAATGTGGCAGGGGACTGCTGTATATACAAAGACCATGTTCAGAAGCAATAAAGATTCTATTCTTTAGAATTCTAGTTCACCAGCAACAAGACAGCATCTGGAGTACACTAGCCAATTACTCCCTGAGCAAGCAGCTAACAACAAAAAACAAAAAACTTTTGCCATGTATGGCTCAATATATCTTAATCTATGAATTATGTTTGTGGAGACTGGTATGCACAGTTCATATATCACAAGTATTACATAGCACCAATAGAGGTGGGTGATTGGTTGAGCTGTTTTTGCTTGCAATCAGAAAAAAACAGGCAGTGGGCACTAACACATAGAGTGTCTCTATCCAAAATGAGCATGTATGATAAGGAGCCATATCCCCCCCATCTCTCTCTCTCTCTCTCTCTGTGTGTGTGTGTGTGTGTGTGTGTGTGTGTGTGTGTGTGTGTGTGTTGTGTCATTACAGTTGTGGCTGACTCTTCATGACCCCATGTCCATGGAGTTGTCTTGGCAGGAATACTGGAGTAGTTTGCCAGTTCCTACTCCAGACGCCTACCGCACCTGGTATCACAAATAATCAAATTTGGGTGGATACACTAAAGATCAGAAACAGTAAAGGGCAAATTGTCTTCAAGCATTTTATATCACACAGCTCACATCAAATATTTTGCCTTCTTTTTACTTGTTCAAACCAAGAAAGAGAAAATTTGAATTGCCTTGCTCTAAATAAACTGTCACTTGTTTTGTAGTGTGACAAAATGTTAAAAACACTGACTTTAAAATACTGGATTACACTTCTTATTTTAGTTTTAAAAAACACACATGGTACCTGCCCCTTAAAGACACCAAAGAAAAAACCATTGAACAGTACTGCTGGAACTGCAGAAGCCAATGACCAAAATTATAATAGAATTACGCAGACATGCTATTTTATATATGTTTACTTTTTAAAAACTGGAACAGGTGTTCTCCAGAGTATTGATAGATGGCTGCCCACCAGGGGAACATAACACACATAACCTCTGACAGGTGCACAGGATACACATAAAAACCAACAAAGGCAACAGGGAGGACTGAATTAGGCCTAACAGATGCAAATCCAATTTCCTTTGTCCCAAATGACTTTCAAAGACAGACGAGATCAGGAAGTATACACTGTTATCAAAATGAAAATAGCCTTATATGAGGGAGCACCCTGCGGTGAAATTTGCAAAGTACTTTTAAGTTGGTCGTTTGCGTCCCCTGCCTAGAATTCAGTTCAAACCCTCAGGCGAAGGGAAAGGGGCATGTCCTCTCCCACCCCCACCCCCACCCATAAAAGTTCACTGTCGTTGTCCTCTTGCTGCTGCTTCTCGGCACCTGCCTCGCGAAACGCGTCGGCCTCTTGCAGGCAGAGCCAACGCCGCCAAAGGAACCTGCTCGCTTCCCAAAAGGGTTGGAGGAGCAGAAGAGCGAGCGAGCGAGCGAGGAAGGCGAGCGAGGCTCTCTAGACTCTCTCTCTCTCTCTCTCTGCACACGTGACAGGGCCTGCCGCGAAAGCTCGGGCAGAGGACGCAAACGCACCAGCCAGCCAGCCAGCCCGTGGGAAAAAGAGAGAGGGAGAGGCAGGCAGGCAGGCAGGCGTTACTTTCTTTCTTTCTCTCTCTCTCTCTCTCTCTCTCTCTCTCTCAGAGCCGGCGCCCCCTTCGAGCACCTTTCTGTCAAGAGCGTGGAAGGGGCGCTCTAGCCGTCCCTTTCTCTCACGTGGCAAGACACACACATACACACACACACACACAGAGAGAGAGAGAGACAGACAGACAGACAGACAGACAGACAGACACGCACACACACACACACGCGCGCGCACACGCACACGCACACGAGGCTGGTGACACGGGCGCCGCTTTTCTGGAGAAGGACGGAGGGGGTTGTCAGGCAAGGGGGGGGGCGAGGCTCTCCTGCCCCGAAGCCTTCCCTTCCCTGCCCTTCCTTCCTTCCTTCCTTCCTTCCTTCCTTCCTTCCTTCCTTCCT
>JAHTLZ010000237.1:35947692-35970399 GCA_023846285.1 Phrynocephalus versicolor | reverse complement strand
CCTTCCTTCCTTCCTTCCTTCCTTCCTTCCTTCCTTCCTTCCTTCCTTCCTTCCTTACCTCCCCAGATGCCGAGCTTGAGCTGGGAGCTGTCCAGATTCACCACATAATCGCCCAGGAACCGGTTGAGGACGTCCACCACCAGGGACTCGAACACCATCCTGAGGGAGGAGCCGCGCGCCCCCTTCCCGGCCGGCCGAGCCGCGCGCTCTCCTCCCCGGCCACCGCGGCTCGAAAGGCCAGCCTCGGAGGAGCTACACGGCGACGCCCGTCCGAGGCGCCCTCTCTCTCTCTGCCTGGCTTGGCCCCGCCGCCGCCGCCGCCGCCGCCGCCGCCCTGGAAAGAGGGGTGGAGCCGCCTTAGGCCGCCCGCTGGCCTCGGCGTGTTCGACCGGGACTCGCCCAGCCTTCTGCGCAGGCGCACCGAGGGCCTTGGCGGCGGCGGGGGGGGTCGCTACCGAAAAAGCCCTTCCTTGCGCCGCGACGGCCTTCCGCCCGGCGGGAGCCCGGCTGTGGCTTTGAGCGCTTGTCCCTGCCAAGGAAGCGGTGGGCCGGAGGAGGGGCGGGATGGGAAGGAGAAGCAGAGAGGCGCGGCGGGCGGGCGGGCCACGGAGGGGGTCCCTTCAACGGCTCCGACGACCGCCGCCGCCTCGGCCGTAACGCCGCGTCGTCGCCCGTCTCTCTCAGAGCCCAGCCGAGAGACCTCCTTCATAAATGGCCGCGTGTCAGCGGCGCCTTCTTCCCACGATTCGCCCTCGGAAAGAGGAGGTCGGGGGTGCGCCTCGAACTCTCTATGTGACCCGAAACCCCACAGGCGAATTTCATTATTTCTCTCTCTCTCTAGCATGTGTAGCTGCGCACACGCGCGCGCGCACACACACACTACGAGAGGAGAATGAAACTAGTGGCATATTTTATCAACCGCACCTCAGAATTTGGGGGACGTTTGCGCTGGGCGAGGAGCGCTTAAAAAGCAGCACAAAAATACTGTCCTTGAGTCACCCCCTCAGTGACATATGGAAGTAGGTTAAAAAAAAAACATACAGATCAGGCATGTAAAAATATTTGGCCCTTCACATGTTTTGGACCACAACTCTCACTGCCATTGGAAATACAGGCTTGGAATTCTGGGAGTTGTGGTCCAAAACATCAGGAGGGCCGAAGTTTGGACATGTCTGTCATAGATGATCGCTTGATAGGAACATCTCCTTGGTTAGGATAACATGCCTTGGTAATGAAGTGAGGAATCAGTGATCCTGGACCTAGCAATAGTATGGAACCAGCTTTCCATCACTCATGATGAATATTCGACCTAAGTAGGAAAATGGGGCAAATATTTTGTACAAGTGTCCCAGGATTTAAATTACCTAATCTGGCCAAGGTGTGTGCCCTCAGTAAGGAAAACAGGAGCTGGGTTGCCTTTGATGCTGCTCCCAGAACTCCCTCCCACAAGAGACCAGACTGGCCCCATCTTTGCTGCCCTGCAAGCAGGTGAGGACCTTTGTCTTCAGGTGGGCTTTTCCTTAATGACAGACTGTATGGGAGAAGTTTTAAAACATGGTAGTTTGCATTTTCCTGCTTCTAAATCTGTTTGAGTAATGGTTTACCTAACATTCTTACTATGTTACTAATTTGTTTGTTTCAATAAGCCACTTTTACTTTCAATACTGTATTTTAGTGATATAAAATGCCTTGGCTCCTTTCTTAGGAGAATAGTAAAATAAAATATTTTAGATAAAATAAATGAGCACTAGGGCTGTGTGAAGGAGGTGCTGCCACTGCCTTTCTACATAAAGATACAATCCACAAATAAATCCATCTCGCATTTGGTCTTCGTCTCCTCCTGCTTTCTTCTACCTTTCTCAGCATTAAAGGGTGGGTGATCTTGGTCTAGATCTCCCATTTGATTTTCTTTTCTAATTCATTCATTGCTGCCTTTCCTAGTCTCAGTCTTTTTCTGATTTCTTGGTTGCAGTCTCCTTTTAAATTGCTGATTGAATGAAGGAATCCAAAATCTCTATTTCAGTCTTATTGTCAGCAACAGGCAGAGAGCTTGGTGTGTTTTTTCAGAATGTTGTACTATAGTTACCATCATCCCTAACCATTCGCCATTCATACTGCAGTTGATAGGAGCTTGCAATATGACATCTAAAAAGATTACACAGGTACCCATCCCTTGGCTTGAAGACTGGAAGAAGAATTTTTTTTCCTCTCTAGTCCCTAATGACCAGTTAATAATTCATACGACCAATTTTGTATTCTGTTGCCCAGCCTTTATAATACACTGTTTCTTTGGTATGCATTTTGTTATTCTGACAATGGTTTTACATAACACGTGACCTTTAGTATCCTGTGGTCCAAACAAAAATATGCCTCACCCCAAAAATTTTATTTGTGTCACTGATACTGTTAGCATATCATCTTAACGGTGTAGTTTTTATCCATTATCCATGCAGAGGTTGTGCTAAACCTGAAGAAGTGGAATTCTCTATACTGTACACAAAAGCTTACAATTTTATTTTTAGTGATCTCATTAAAGGTATAACCTTGATTGCATTTTAATTGTGCATGCTGATTTTGTATTCATATGTAGTCTTTATCCCGCCACACACAACGCAGGAAGCCCGGCCCTGCGCCGGAAGGGGACACTGTGACATTTCTATTCTATTTACCAAAAGGCACTCTGCCAAAACACATTAAGGAAGGCCTCAGTTTTAATAATCATAATGCATCGAAGTAAAAAAGATAAAAGATACACATTTATAGAAGTCAATGAAGTATTGATCATTGATTTTAAAACTCTCATCTGCTTTAAGAACTAATTAATTGAACCTTCCTGAAAACTGTCTGGGCCAAATCCCATCCACAAACATAGAGCATAATGGCTTTGTGCCTGCAGTGTTTTGTGTTTGCTTTGGTGATCTCCAGCTTGCAGTTATGCAAGATGGGGGGGTGTAATCTCATTGAAAACAGTGGGGCTTTCTGTTCTGCAAGATGTTAATAGGTTTGCAAACTGCAAGATTAATAGGATTCCAGCCTCTGAACAAATACACTGAGTACTTCTTCAACTTTCTTGCACCTATGATAAAAATATTGTTTTCTGATAGCTGTAATGTAAGGCTGAAAAGAGCATCAATAGAGTGGTGTTTTTTTGTTTTTAAGCCTTGTTTTCTTGGGGTGTGTATGTTGTACCATCAGATGGTGGCATGTTTTTGTTCTGATTTGCTCCAGTTTAGAGTGTACAGTAATCCCTTGCCTATTGTGGGGGTTAAGGACCCAACCCGACCTGCAATAATGGAAAATCCGCCATTTGTGGCTGCTGGGTCGGGTCAGGACTGGGGGACCTATCTAGGGCTTCCTACACTTACCTGAGGCCTGGCGCTGCCCCGAATGGGGTTCTGACAGGCTTCCCGGGCCTGTCAGAGACCCCAGAACTGGTTTCCAGTGATCTGGAAGTGACTTTCAATTCACCAGAAACCACTTCTGGAGCCTCCGACAGGCCCGGGAAGCCCGTCGAAGGCCCATTTGGGACCGTGTCAGGCCTGGGGTAAGTGCAGGAGGCCTTAAACAGGCCCAAGCAGCTTACCCCAGGGGGTCTTGCCTTTCATATACTGCAGTCCTGTGATATACCAGGACCGCAGTATATGAACTGCAAAATGGTGGGGGACCACTGTATTACAGTAATCCTTCTGGGAAGTAATTAGGGTATCTTCCTGCAGAAATGGTTGTAGCTGACACACTAGCTTTATTTTTGCAAATGAACTTCTGGCCACCCTTATAAACTGGGCATCTAGGCTCAGATTAATCCAGGATCACTCCCAAACTGCACACCTGTGTTTTCGGGGGTGGGGGTGTAACCTCATCCAGTACAGGCTGCATCTCTATTCCTTGATCTACCTTTCAACTGTCCAGAAGTGCCTCTGTCTTGTCTGTGAGTTTTCAGTTTATTTATAGTACTCTCATCCAGTCCTCAACTGTTGCTAAATGCTGATCTAGAGTCTTCTTTGGATTAAGATGTCATGGAGAGATAGAATAGGGATTCCTCAGCATACTGATGGCACTGAACCCCAAAACTCTGGACAGTCTCTCTCAGAGGTTTCTTGTAGAGGTTTCCTGTTAAATAACAGAAAACAAAACAAAACAGGAACCCCACAGGCGAGTGTGTTGAGGAGGAATCCCCAGCAGCACTTTCTGAGTTATCTCCTTCGGGAAGAAGAGGAGCCACCATAAAACTCTGTCCCCGGGTCTCATGCCAGAGAGATGAGTCAGGAAAGTACTCTAGGGTCAACAATATTGAAACCCCATTGAGATGTCCAGCAAAACCAACAGGGAAACATACATTCTTTCCAGTTTCCAGTATAAAATAAGTCATCCACAAAGGTGACCAAAGCAATCTCTGTCCCATAACCAGGCCTGAAGTGAGGAACTCATGCTAGGCTATTTCTATAAGGGAATTGGTTAATGGCCTTATATTTCTCTCAGAGAAGATGGAAGGTCAGTGGAGCTGTTGATTGCAACTATGGCAGGCTGCTAATTGCCTCCTCACTAATGTTTGTGTTCTGTTAAACACATTTTGAAAAATGTTCATCTCTGTGAAATAATCTGATTTCTTTATTATGCGTACTGTGCTGTCACCCTGGAAGTAACCATATTATTCTGCTGATGTAGCCATATGGAACTATCCATATTATTCTGCTGATGTAGCCATCTTAATCTGATGCCTCAGCTGTGAGCATTCCACCTTGGGTGACCCTGCTAGGAATCCTGGTTTGAAATGGAATCCGGTCTCCCGACAACATTGCTTTTAGCTTCTCTGACACATGCAAACCCCCTCACCCATGTTATGGTATGCAGCCAAGAAGAGGGGTTGAGAGAGGAATTAGGGAAGAGAAAAAGGGAGACAGGAGAAGTCAGAGTGGAGCAATTAGCTAATTAGGAAGACAAAAGAGGTTTCTGTCTATACTGTAAGTCATGAACATTTTCCAGAAATCAATCCTATATTTTCATATTGTGTCTAACTGGAAAATAGATTTCGACCTACAGCTACTTGCTTTGCAATTGTTGTCAGGGAACAAGTAAGCTGTAATGCAGAAGATTGCTTTATCACTTTGGCATATATCCAGGAATGTGAACATCTGATGTGAGTGTCATTATTCTGTCCTGTAGTAGTGTTGCCAGGATAGACATTGGGACATAACTGAGATCTGTATTTGAGACAGATACTGGTTCCTCTATACCTGTGTTGGTGAACCTACGGCACGGGTGCCAAAGGTGGCACTCGGAGCCCTTTCTGTGAGCACCTGACATCGCCCCTTCACAGCCACCTGTATTCAGGTTAAATCACTGCATTGGCAGTTTGCGGGAAATCATTGGGTTTTGAATTGCAGTTTGGGCACTTGGTCTCTAAAAAGTTCGCCACCACTGCTCTACATGCATTGGGAAGTCTTTTGTTACTAGTGAGTCACTTTTGTAAGCTAGGTGTTTATTTGTTTACTTTATTAGATGTATATTGTTTTCTTTTAAAAGGCTGGGATTCAACTATGAGTCTCTCTCAGATCAGTCTCAGCAGAAACAAAAACTGGTACAACTTGTCACGGTCTTTTCAGATATTTCATCCTGGACATTTGAACAAAGAGCACAGCGCAGGGAAAAAATGAGACTTCTGAAACATAAAGGAACAAATGGAATGACATCTGAGCAGTTAAGACTATATAGAAGTTAAGACTATTTGTTGGTAAGAAACAACTTTGAAATAACTTAATAAGTCATTAGCCAAATTAAGTATGATTTGTGATTGAATTATGGAGGCAGGGAGCCATGGTCTCACAGGTATGAGTAAACAAGTGAGCAGCAGAAAGTTTTTATCATTGTGATAATACAAAAGTCAAATGGTGCCCATTTTGATGTAGTGGAGACAATGACAGGTGAAGACTCTGGAGATCAGAATTTGAATCCCTTCTTTGCCATGGAAACTCAGTCAGTGAATAGAACTGATAAAGCACTCCTTACGTAAATATCTAATTTTATTGAAAGCCCAATTAGGTCAGTTCCAACTTGATGGCACATGACTTGAACATTAAAAGGTTGGAACTCCTATATGCTTCTGTCTCCCAATCGTCTCCCAATCTATAGTCTTCGAGTATTTTGAACACAAATATTCAACCTCCTCTATTCAGCTGCATGTGTGTTCCATATTTCATTGTTGGCCCTGGGATAGCATCCTGCATTCCATCTGATAACCAAAAAAAAAAAAAAAGGATGCAAAACTGTTTTATAGCATCTTGCCACTGCTTCTTGTCTCGTAACATCTGCTATTTGAGGCAACTGCCTCCCTCTGACTAGTGATAAAACTGGGCTGGACCTGCCTTCCTGGAACTTCAGAACAGAAACAAGGCTGCTGCTCCCCTCCCTCCTCTTCAGGCAACAGGGAGGATGTTGCCACTGTTGTTTTGGGTACCTGGTGTTGTTGGTTCTGTGTGTGATGGAAATGGGGGTGAAAGATGGCTTAGCCCCCTTGTTTAATTGGGGGAAGAGGGGCCTTTTGCTCTACAGCTTGTGTGACAGGGTACTGTGAGTTCACCCTGCAACTGACAGTGGCATTATTTCTTGTGCTGTTGGCATTGCTGATGCTAACAATGACTCATCACTGTGACACATAATTTTTTGCTGGGGAGCAGATACAAGTGCCCAAATATCAGCTAGTTTCTCAATATATCGCAATCATTTCACCTAGACATTTGTTGCCTCTACACAATATCTCTATATTTTTCACAATGGTATAACTTGGGTTTTTTTCATAATATCAGGGAAATTGTAGTCTCCACTATATAGCAAGTTTCTCCCTCTTTCTTAATTTGGATTCTGCTATATTTAATGTTTCTCCCAGAAAAGTGTTTTATTCATATGCCTTTGGAAGTAGTGAACACTCTTAAAGATCTGATGTTTATAACATCCACGAACATACAGCTATTTACTATTTACAGTTTTAAAATGATTTCCAATATCTAGTGTCAAGGTTACCCTTGGTAAGACAGGCCCACGGTAACCACTAAGCCATACTATCCTGATTGTCCTGGTGTGAGTAAGATCCTGAAGGGCCAAATGTACTGGTGGTTGGTGGAATCTTCCTGCCCCCTGTTTGTAAGAACTTAAGAACACAAGAACAGCCTTTCTGGAACAGGCCACAGCCCATCTAGTCCAGCATTCTGTCTCACATAGTGGCTCACCATTTGCTTCAGGGTATTCCCAAGCGGATGTCCTCACCTGCTTATGATTCCCTGCAAATGGCATTGAGAGATAGCCTGCATACTGTAATTAAACT
Organism: Phrynocephalus versicolor; assembly: GCA_023846285.1. Classification (NCBI taxonomy): domain Eukaryota; kingdom Metazoa; phylum Chordata; class Lepidosauria; order Squamata; family Agamidae; genus Phrynocephalus; species Phrynocephalus versicolor. The sequence continues at coordinate 35,963,081 of JAHTLZ010000237.1, read as the reverse complement.
GTAAACCACCCAGACTACTTCAAGTAGTATGGGGCAGTATATAAGCAGAACACTTTGCATCTGTAATGATAGTGAAAAATCAAAAAGCAAAACTTCAAAACCATTACTGAATTATCCAAAGAATTGTGAAGAAAAATAGGAAATCCAAAACTCTGGGGCAAGAACAATTCCAGAACCATCTTGCAAGAAATTAAGAAAGCTAACTAATCTATGCTAATACTTACAATCTGTCATAACTTCAGCAAAATTGCACAGCATTAGTAGAGTACAATTCATTTAGCACAGCACTTGCCTAAGAGATAACTAAGCTAAACTAAACAACTTATGTTACTGTGTAACCAGAATTTCACTTTCTGCACCCTTCCATAAAATTGCCAATCAGACATCAAGTTTCATTGAACTAAGAAAGTCAGTTCTTCTTTCCCTTCACTTAAATGAAACCATTAGCTAATTAACTCAGTACCAAGAAGTGAGATCAAGCTAGCTTGAAGTTTATTTTCTCACAGATATAAGGGACAGGTGTTTGCTGCCTTCCAATAACCAGTGAGCATTTCCCCTTTTTCTTTTGGTCAGCTTGTCCTATATATGAACTAAAAAGCCAAATTAAGAGTACCACGGTCCCTTGTTTTCCTAATGTTTTGATACCTAGTTAGAAACTATTTCACATGATATTTAAAAAAGTTAAAAGTTCCCCCCACACATGCATGCTAGTCGTGTCCAACTCTAGGAGCGGTGCTCATCTCCGTATTCAAGCCAAAAGAGCCAGTGTTGTGCAAGTCCATGGCCACAAGGCCGGCATGGCTGCAAGGAAACACTGTTTTACCTTCCTGCTTTTTATGGCGGCACCTATTTATCTACTTGCATTTACATGCTTTCGAACTGCTAGGTTGGCAGGAGCTGGGGTTAACAGTGGGAGCTCGCTCCAACGCATGGCACCTGAGATTCGAACCACCAAGCTGCTAACTTTGCAGCCAACAGTTTTCGGAGCCTTAGTCCGCTGAGCCACCACGCCATGCTATCTACATGGAGTATATTTTGCAACCTTGAACGTATTGCAACCTTGAAAGTATTGGAAATATCACATGACCCATCATTTTTGGCCTAAGGCTGATATTGACACCCAGCCACATGATGTGGAGCTAAAAAGCTTGCTCGTGAATTCAGGCAAGTCTACCATGCCTATCAACTCTGCATAAAACATTTTTTTAAAAAAGTAAGCATTGCTTCAAACATCATTTCTGTATTCTCTGTGTGGCATATTGCAATTGAAAGGGGGAAATGCATTACAGTATTCCTCTTGCTCTTTTCACTTTATTCTCTGTTAAGTTGCCAGTCAATCAGAAAAGTATTTTTGTATTACTTAATCTAAACAGCATCATCTGGTGGACTTGCAGTTTGTCATTTGCAGTAGAACCGGACAATTCCTAAATGTTTTTAACTTCATGACGGAAGGTTTTAATCCCTGATTTAGAAGGATCAAAATATCAAAAACTCAATTTTTAAAGTTCTGCAGGACCCGTTTTCAGGTCAGACATTGTAGGTTTATACTAGCAGTTCTTTCTGCTATGCGATAGTCTTTATTCCAAAGTACATGTGGAATACAAGTATCCATCGTCTTGAGTATTACATTCCATGTTGATTACTTTGGAGGTCGTGGGAACTGCTCTGGGACAAGTGGTTTGAAAATTATTGTGTACAGCAGTAATGGAGGGTGTATGTGTGGTTTTGTGCATTGATTTATTTCCCTGGCTGAGTTTTCACATAGGAATGAAGCAGATGGGCTATTGTTTTCCCCCAAAGTGATAGAGCTCCGTAATTAAAACCCACACGGTAAAGCAACTCACCTTGCCTTAAAAGGACTACCCAGGTAACCTAATTAATGCTAACAGTGATTTTTTTTAGCATTATTATTAATGGGCACACCTCCAAACGGATGTTTTGGAAAATACATTTTTTAAATATAAGAAATGGAGAAAGAAAAAGGTTTTATAATTACTAAAGGGGCTTAATGCCAGTCATCACTGATGTGAGGGGAGCAATATGCCAACATATGAGGATCATATGGGAAATTTAGGAAATAAAAATGGAGGAACAGAGGCCTGCCCAACTATAAGGGAGAAAAGATTAGATGGACAGCTTGTCTCAACATTGTCCCTTGCCACTGGATTTGATTCTAAAACCACCTGCGCCCTTTGAATACAGTAGTGCTTATAGTAGCCTGAATACAATAATTATTCTCTCCAGCAAACTAATTTCTCTCCATGGGAAAAAGAGAATTAGTGTTTTATTTGTTCCTTTTTCTACATGCTCATCAAACCTGCAAGGTTTTGACTTGTTCAAAGTGGGAAAATTGTGATATTAAAAATCACAAGATATTTCAAGCAAAATTATAACAGCATTTATGCTCTTATTTGTTGCTTCTTTCCACTGAAATATATGAGAGGTATTCCTAACAGAGAATATTTGTAACTTGGATTCTATGGGGAAAAACACACTTTTAAATCAGTCTGTTCCTGGCTATAACCATTCATAAATACTTGTATGTTTTCAATACCCTTTTGCTTCAATTTTAATTTTTAATCCTTGCATTCGAAGCTCTGAAAGGTCAACATACATTAGCAGTGTTTCCCATGGTTTGTCTGTGTGTTACATTTGCTGATGAAAACCTGATGAATGTTAGAACTAAAAGACTGTAGATGTCTCCTACATACGAACTGTTCTTTGACTATATTATAGCAGTGGAGTATAGTTTAGGAGTGAACACTCTTTGTAATTTTTTTCTCCTTCTGTGTTGCCAGTAGATGGCAGTAGGGATTGTACAGTATAGTATTTCTAAATTTTGACCCACTTTATATTATCAAAGAAAAACACATCCTTTATTATTCAAATACTTGTTTTGAACATTAAGAGGCCTATACACATACATACTCTAAGAAGTGGTTTCATTTAGCATCAGTACTGCCACAGGTAGATGAAGAAGGGAAAAGTTAATCCATATCAAATACATGTATTAATTTCCAAATTGACAACGTTAAAGCAAAGAATACACTGAGCATGTATTAAACATCCTTGATAATACAAGGCCGCAGGAACCTGTTGTAAACTTGTAATTCACAGATACTTGTTCAACATTTTATTTTATTTATTTATTTTTATATTTATGTCCCGCCTGTCAGGTCAAAGTCCAGCCAGGTCCTCTTACAGCATTTATTGTACAATGTCTGTGAAGATTCTCAGTCATCCAGGTGAGTTTATCTGGAGGTTGAGTCATGGCTACTTGACTTCTTTTTTCTTGAGAGATAGAAACGTTTCGCTGCTCATCCAAACAGCTAGTGCAAGTCCTCCATCTTATAGTCAGCTTTGACCTCTTGTCACCCTGGTCTGAAATAAGCTCATAAGATGAACAATGGCCTGAAGAGGCTTGTTAGGTAGACAATAGTATCCATAGCCTTAAGGTGAACAATGGCCTAAGGTGCTGAAACCTATATAGAATGGGTCGTTAGCTATGGCCTTGGTGGTGAAGGCTTTTTGATTTGTCTGGGTACTGTGGAAAGCACACCCTGATAAGTAGCAGACAGACTATGCCTGAGGCTGTCACCTCTGTTGAGGGAGGGGTTTTCAATGCTCACATGAATGGCTTCCCTTACTCCTCTCTCAAACCACCTCTCTTCTTTTTCTAATATGTGTACATCTTCATCTTTGAAAGAGTGCCCTTTGTCCTTCAAATGGAGGTGTACTGCTGATTCTGGTCCTGAGCTGTTACCCCTCCTATGTTGGGCCATCCTCCTGTTTAAGGATTGTTTAGTTTCTCCAATGTAGAGGTCTGCACACACCTCACTGCACTGGACTGCATATACTATATTGCTCCTTTTATGTTTTGGTATCAGATCCTTTGGGTGGACAAGTCTCTGCCTTAGTGTGTTTGTGGGTTTGAAATAAACAGGGATGTGGTGTTTGCCAAAATCCTTTTAAGCTTCTCAGACACTCCAGCCATTTAAGGAATGACCAGGTTCTTCCGTCGGGTCTGGGTCTCAGACTGATCCTTTGTTCTTCTGGGACGGCCCACTGCTTTGTTGAAGGCCCACAATAAATGACAACCTAGACAGACATTATAAAAAACCACAGTTACTATAAAATAAATATATAACATAATATCAAAACATCACAAAAACATTTTAAAAGAAACATAATAGGAACCATCATAAAATAAAAATCACATCCTGATTTTTATTTGATTTCATGTCAGGTTTCTTGACATGCTGAATGACTGTGCCTTAGGACAACGTGTCATGGAGTCCACCTAAGAACAGGCAACTCTGGTTCTAATACTGCGTGATACTCAGGACCTGGTCAGGTATGTGAATGTCACTGAGCCGCTGGGGAACAGTGACCATGCTGCAATCTCCTTTGCCATGCATGTTGGGGGATGGGTGTCAAGCAAATCAGACACAAAAACTCTTGATTTCTAAAGGGCAGACTTCCCTCACATGAAAGAAATTGAAAGGGAAGGTAAAAAGAAACCATTCTCTCTAGAGTGCATGGAGCCTGTTTAAAACAATGGTAGTAGAGGCCCAGAGGAAGTGCATACCACAAATAAAAGCTCCTCTAAGTCCAAGAGGGCACTGGTTCAAGGTTGACTCAGCCTTAGACTCTTCCGAGGTTGGTAAAATGAGTACCCAGCTTGCTTGGGGATAAAGTGTTCCTTGCATAATTACCATATGTTGTAAACTGCTACTGCTGGATCCTTCATCTCCATTCAACGTTCATGGGATTAGAAAGATGGTCGGCAGTTTGAACCACTAAAGTCCTAGGGGGGCTCTGATTGAAGTCACTGTACCATTTCACAGAACTGTAGAATGAAGGGAAAGGTTTGTGCTGCCATTGTTTACACGGACTTTTGCATTCTGGATTACCCTGTTTCTTTTTTCTTTCACAAGCTTAGTTAATTAAACTTTACCACAGTTTTATTACATAATTAGGATTGATTGTATGTGTGATAGTAGAAAATTGATTGATAGGGGGACATGGAATGGATTGGTCACACAGATCAATTACTGTGTAACCCTCTCAGCTCACTGCCATTTTCATTCTGCACATTTGCAGGAATGTCTGAAAATCCAGAAACACACAATTGTTACAGATCCAGGGACAACGTGAGTAAAAATGCGTTCTAAAGAATACAAGCAAGTCAACTCCAATCTATAGGTTCTTTATTCATGTAAAGATTGGGTTGTAGGGCTTTCACACACCAAAAGAAAACAGGGCAACACTTTTATTGCAGAAAAAGAACTATAATTGAATGGTTCTCAAGAAAACCTTTTTTTGACTACAGTACAGTATTTTCTGAATAAAATTTCAGTGAATCTGATGATAAATAATCTAGTGATCATTTTTGAGTGGATGTTTTGTATTACAGTGTTGCCTTAAGAAAGGAAAAGTGAAATCTAAAAGAAAACAGCCAACTAAATGACCTGCAGATAGACAGTATCTGCCTACTCTGCCTTTGTCCTCAGGTGAAAAGAGTACCTTGACTTTAGGAACATTTTAGGCAGAATATCAGAACTCCAGGATAGGAGCAGCAGCGGTCCTCCGTCCTCTCTGACTCTTTCAGCAAGGCAATCTGGGCTGAAAACCAAAGAAAGCAGGCTAAGCTCTTTCAGCAAGCAAATGGGATTACGACTTGCATTACAGCTTTAGAGGAGAGATCTTCTCAAGGGCACGAGTACTTTAGGAACTGGCAGCCAAGGGTGAACCTTGAATCACCCCCCTTGTCAGGGTCAGATCATCTCCTACTGAGATTCAGACTCTGCTTTAGTGAACCCAGACACAGGGATGAGGGACCTGTTACATGATCCACATCGCACAGCACACACCAAACAAGTGGGAGAGAGTGCAACCCTTGCCGTAGGGACGTTTTGCCTCCAAGATGTGGTGCGGCTCCTCAGCTGTGTTTTTTGCTGATGTACCTCCACCCGTGTCAAGCAGTTTCTTTACATCCCCTGCCCATCCTTCCCATCCCTTCCTTACCCGAACTGGCTTCAAGACAACCAGAGCTGAGGGTCCAAAGGGTAGCAGTGCCTCTTCCAGCACTTGAGGGCTTCGCCTGTCTCTCTCATGGTGGAGGAAATGGGTCGAAATGTGCTCTGCTTCTTACTGCATTGCCCCTCCAGCCTGCTGGGATTAAAACCATGTTCCCTACTGGCCTTGGATATTTCTTCAATGGCTTCCTTGGCTAAGATATAACTTGAGGGCTTGGGAAGGAGGAGAGGGGAGGCTGCTGAAACCTGGCCAGCATGCACTTGTTGGGGAATATTGGGAGTGAAGCACCACAATGCAGTGGGTAGAGAAACAGAGTAGGAAGTAAGGTTTGAATCCCCAGTCAGCCACGGAAACTCACTTGTTGGGGCCGGTGAAATGGGGCTGGTAAAACCACCCGGTGAATATCTTGCTGTATTTGAAAGCCTTTTAAAAGTTGCAATAAATCAATTCAAAGCTGAGAGCACATAACAAGAGTGAAAAGGGAGCGGGTGCAGAGTCCATGTTGGTCACCGGTGACACAGGCCCTAATTGTGGGCCTGAATAATGTTCCACTGTTGTGTTGAGCCATGGCTGCAATGGGATTTCAGGTTTCAATAGTTGTGTTTTCTTCAGGAGTTAAGCACAAGTGAGATACTGTGTGCTGCTCTGTGACTACAATATATTTTAAGCAGTAAAGATAATTTAACATAGTATATCATGGTTTGAGTAGACCTATTTGCATCAACAGAACTGACAGAGAAATTGACTCACTTAGGCTCCATTTGATTCAATGGACCTCCAGTAGTAAATTTACTATACAAAGCAACAGAGTTTTTGCCAGTGTTTAACAATAATACAAGGTATTCTCAAGCAAGATATAATGAACACTTACATCAGTTCACATATCAAGATGATGATTAAAAACGGTCTCAATTTCAGTTTAAAGAATAAGTGAAAAGATTGTGTCAAAACTGGAGAAGACAGCAGCCAAAAGCTATTCAAACCCAATTGAGCATGAGTGGGTTGTTGAATAATGCAGACAAGATAATGAACTGGAGATAAATGATCTCAAGAGGCTGTGTTCCTGGTGCTGGGAGAATTGGTTGATGAGTCAGATTTATTACTTCAACATCTCATGACAATGACCTTCAATTTATCCTAAATACCTGAGATATACATAAAGTGTGCTCTTTCTCATAAGGACGTCTAAACATATTTAACCCATCTGCATTTGTTACTAGGATACACTTGCTAAGGTAGTAGGATATTTTGAGTGATACCTTTAAACAGCAATGTACTTAAAGGCATTTAAAAAAAACCCTTCAGATTTCAGTCTGAAATGTTGCCAAAAAGAGTCTAAGGGCTAGTTTAAGTAAGGCAGTTCTTTATAAATGGCCTTATTGTCTGAGGATGTGGACTTGTTCATGAAAGCTCATACAGTATTATAATATAGTCATTAAGGTACCATAGTGTTTTTGTCTCCTTTAGTTTTTGTTTTTATTTTGTTTCTGTCAGGCAGGCCTTATTCTGTGACACTTATTTCGTTGATAATAACAAGGCATGATATGGAGAAATAACATTTGTTATTGTGATAAATACAGGTTTGCAAAATAACATACAAGTAAGTGACATTGTTATCTTTTAGTGTAATAATGTGATACTTCCAAAATCTTGCTTTTCAGAGTCATACTGGTAGATTTCAGGGGATGGAGGCATTTTGTGTTTTCAAAAATATTTTTGTAAATAGTATTTTTTTAAAGCTACAAAATTAATGAATGAAAAATAACAACTTATTTTCAGAATAATAACTTTCTGAAACATGCAGGTAAACATTCAGAAAGTTCTTCAACATTTTAATTTCTTCATTGTCAACATTTAATTTGCATCCTTCTTCTGGAATCACGTTTGTTGTCCGCATTGTCAACATTCAACTGCAGCCTAGCTCTTTCACTTCCTTCTTCTTTGTAGAGTTTGTCAATCAGACTGTTGGGTTTCTGGATCTGTGCAGAGGCCTGGTCATGATGTTCCAAAACACAGCTGAAAAGTAAAAGCTTTTCTCCTACTACTTTATTCAGTGCACATGCCTCAGGTCTCCAACAGCTTTCCCTCTACCTCAGGGGCATAGCGCCCTCTCCTGGCCCCCTGTGACAAGGTGTCACGCCCCAAGTGGTGAAGGGGGGGTTGATAGTGGCGGCTTAACTTGGCAACAGGGTCTGCAGCACACTCAGGCTGTATAGCCAGCTCACGGAGCACTGTAGATGCACCAACAGCCTTGGGGGCGACCTGTTTGCCGCCTGGACCTGGGATTGAACCCCCACCCCCTTTGCCCTTTGTCTTTACCAGAAAGCTCTGGGAAGCCCTGGGCTTGGCGCCGCTGAGCTGGAAAGCTGAAGGGGGCAGTGGTGGTGGTGGTGGTGGTGCTGGTGGTGGTGATGGTGGTGGTGGTGGTGATGATGATGATGATGATCCCATAAATCATCCCCCTCCAGCAAGAGCATGGGAGGCCTTCCTCTTTGCGGGCTGCCATTGGACCCTGGCAGAGGCTCAGCACGAGGGGGGAAAGGCTCAAGGGGCTCTCACCGAGCCATCAGCACAAAGGCACAAAAGGGGGGGGCAGGGCCCAGCATCCCGACCAAGCCTCTCCGGCACCCCAGGCACCCAACCCGGAAAGAAGTGATCAAACAGGCGGAGGACTGCTGGATCTAGAAGGCAGGCAGGGCATCCTGAGTAGGGGATTACAGAATCATAAAATCATAGAATAGTTTAGCTGGGAGGGGTCTTATAAGGCTATCAAGTCCCACCCCCTGCTCCATGCAGGAATAGAAATCAAAATATATCTGCCAGGTGGTTCTTGAATGTTTCCGGTGTTGGAGCACTCAGCACTCAGGTAATTGGTTCCATTGCAGTACTGCTCAATCTGCCCCTACATAGAAGATGCACTACCAGGTACCCTGGATAGGAAAGGAGTGCATCGTTTGGAAACATGTCCCCCTGCTCCACAAATAACTCAGTGGTTTAGAGATCTGGCTGCAGAGCTGGAGGCAGGGTGCTAGATTCCCCACTGGACTCCTTGATGGGGCTGGACCCAGTAACCTATAGGGTCCTTCCCAGCCCTGCAATTCTGAGATCATCCTCATCTGTTGCATCATCATCCCCTTCCACTCTTCCCTTGATGGTCCCCCCTCCTCCCAACCAGCTCTCTCTATCGTGTCCTGAGTCCACCTCTTACGCTGACATTCCCCTGTGGGGCACTTTCCATCCCCTCCCAGCCCCTCTTTCAACTGCCTCAAAACATTCAACAACCCTACATAATAATAATAACCTTTATTGTCATTGTACATCCAGTGTACAGTGAAATTGGCTGAGCCTCCCTCCCCCCCAACACCATCCCACTAAAAAGCCACTCAATCCGATTTCACTCTGTGTGCTTGCTGCACAACTCGCCAGCCCCACAAGTCTATCACCAGTTATCACGTCTCGTTTAACAGTCGAACAGCCCACGGATAAAAACTGTTTTTTAGCCTGTTGGTACGGCTTGCTATACTTCTCCCCATGGCTGTTCACCTCTTTTTGGGGGGATGTCCCCTCTTTCCACACCCCCATCCTACCCTCTTCCTCACTAGGTGTCCGGCCGGACCACCAGATGCATTGTGTTCTGTGGGAAGAGGAGGAGGGGAGAGGGGGCAGGAGCACACACACATGCACTCTTGTTTTTATTTATTTATTTATTTATTTATTGAATCTTTACCCCGCCCATCTTCCGAAGCAGAACTCTGGGCGGCTACCAAATAGCTGAGCCAGTCAGCGAGCAGTACAATATAAAGAGACCAATAGAGCAGCAATACAAAATTACACAACAACAGAAATAAAAAACAACATTTTAAAACAACTGGGGCATCTTAGAATCTTGACTTATGGTCGCAGCTCAGCAGCAATAATTGTTTGCAGGCGTGTGGTCCTTGGGCATTCCTGTCTCTTTCCCCTCCCCTTACACACAGAGACACACAGACACAGACACACACACACACACACACACACACACACACACACCTGTTTTCCATGCCTTTTTCTTGCCTGCTGGGCTCACACGCGTGCTCACTTCACCAAAGGAACAACCCTCCCTCAAAGAGGTGCTCACATGCCCTCTCTTCCCCCCCATCCCCAACACACCTCCTCTTGTCTTCCCCTCCTCCCGCTGGCGCATCACCTGCTCCTACCTGCTCCTCCTCACCACCACCACTCTGTGCGGGCAGGCGGGCGCTCAGGAGGGTTACCCACCTGGGCAGCATGTGGGGGGAGGGGCCAATGCCAATGGCAGGCTCCTGAATGGCCTTTTCCTAGGGGGGAAAGCTCATGGGTATGTGGAACTCAGGGCACACTCTCAACCCTACCAGCTCCTCCAGTGCCCTCAGACCTCTGCGCCCTGGGGCTTTTGCCCCCCCATCCCCCCCAAAGCTACCCTAGTGCTCTACCTATCCCATCTGCTGCATGAGCAACAGCTAAGAATAAATGTTCCAAATTGTAAACTAAAAGTCACATGTTCTCTGTAACTAATGGGCATTGGCTAGAGCATTTTGTGCAAGCTGAAATTTCAAAGCACTTTTGATGACAATCCCATGTAATTTGCAGACTGCTAGTCAGTAAAGAAATTATTCATACAGGAAAGAAAAAGGAAAACCATTTCTAACCAAGGAAGGAAGGAAGGAAGGAAGGAAGGAAGGAAGGAAGGAAGGAAGGATTAATTCCTCACTCCAGGAGGAAGCCCAGCCAAAGTCTATAGATTACCAGCATGTATCTAGCATCCCATTGCTTGATTGCCTAAAATGAGATTTGCTAGAATGGGAAGATGGCTTATATAGACCTTCCATTTGGGGCAAATAAAATATTAAGAACAATGCATATCTCTTGCGATTACTGTGACAGCTTTCCCTCCAACTACTCAGTTCCTTCAAAGTATAATTGGATTTGCAAATGAAGCCATTGCTTATTTCCATGCCGGAACAATCAGGAGTCTTTTCTCAATTCATCGAGCTCAGCTTCTAATAAGGTAGTCATTTGGGCTCAAGTCTCTTCAGCAAAATATTGCAATATTTTGTCCTTTAAATCTCATGCTGCGATAACGAGCAAGATGTCTTTCCTATAAAGAAAGGGAAGGGAATTCGGCCCCTCTTCCATCCCCTTAATCTCCTTCATTTCAACAGGCTTTGCTGTGAGTACAAGGGACCCTTTTAAAGGCAGGGTTCATAAGACATATCTGGTCTTGTGAACAATTAGAAAGAAACCACCAGCTATCCTCAGCCTTTCTCATTTGTTGTTTCTCGGTGTCTTGGGTTATGTTTATAGCACATATACATTATTGCTACTCTAGTAAGTGGTGAGTGTCATACATGAACCAGCCATTCCAGTCAAACCATTATGGTTCTGAAAGGCAATGTTCAAATATAACGGCTTTGAATAGAATAATTGCAAACATTCCACTTGGTATCTTGAAGGAAGTTTATGCAATTCAATAATAATAATAATAATAATAATAATAATAATAATAATAATAATAGTGACTGTGATTATGATAATGATACTCTATACATACAGAACAGTTTATGGTGAGAGCACAAACATCATTTTATGCAGTACTTAATGTATACTCATAAATAGTCATACATACAAACATATTAAGACACTTAGAACAGTAATTAGTAATTATCAAGTCCTGATAAACAGCGGGAAGCAAATACTTGGCCTTCTTGCACTTTCAGCGAAGGGCAGTATGAGCTTTTAAGTCTTTTTCCAAGGGCTACTAGCAAATAAATGAATTGAGCTTCATTGCTATAATGAATTAATATGCACACAACAATTTCTAACCATAATATTGCTTGGGGAAATTAGCTATGTGAATATATACTTGCAATTATATGTTTTAATGATTTATTTAATTTTATGAATAATATGCCACTTAAAGAGAAATTGTTAAAAATATGGAATACAAATATAACATTGTATCAACTTTGTCTTGAACCTATTAGGATAAGGCCCATTTTAATGAGGAAATTAATGTATTAAGCAGTTCATTATGGGTGAGCATTATTTTTCCTTGTTAAGAATTTATTGCTTCCGACCTGTCATAGCCATTCTAATTATGATTAATATGTTATCTTGAATTCCATTGCCATTCACATATCAAGAGCAAATGCAAACTTCTATTTTAGACACAGGGTTGACAAAAGTAGGGTGCTGTATTGATGCTTATATTTTATTCATCTAGGCAGTCATATTTTGCAGATTTTAAAAATGTAACATTGGTTTTAGCTATCAGAAATGTGTTTAGTTCCTGACGTTTATGTTGCTTTAATTAATTGTCAGTCACTGAAAATGCCTCTATGGGAAGAAAAGAGAGGTTGCCTACCCGTTAACTCTAGTTCTTCTGCTGTTCATTCTGGAATTCACACATTTTGTATGAACCTGTGGATATTTATTCAATAAAGTAACACATTTCAGTAGTTACATCACTCTTTTTCAACACAGAAAGATAGAAAAAATAAAGGTGGAGAAACTCATTTAAGGCTGCCATTCTCAGCATGTTTACCTGGCAGTAAGACCACTGAAAACAACACTTAGATCTCTGAGTAAAAAGCCTTAAATTGGGCTGTAAAAGCTTTAACAGTATCCTTCTGAATGCAATTAATCTTCCAATTCCCATTAAATAAGCATTTTACTTTGTAAAATTGAATGCCATATCTTCTGATTTATAATCAGCAACACATCCGTCATGCTCCATACAGGAACCTACCCTAAATACAGTATTCTTTGTACCTAGTGAAATCTTTCATCCTTTGCATTTTCATGACATTGTCCCTTAGGTATGTGGGGTCATATGTTTAAGAGCCTAAGAAGTGTTTGTAAGTTATTTCTTTCAGCAGTCTCCACCACTGAGTTAATCAGTCTGCCCTTTTGAGAGACACCCTTTGTCATATTTATGACAGTCTCTAGTTGCTCCCATTGTAAGCCTACTGATTGCATCCCCTGAATTTGCTTTATTCTCTCTTAGAGAAACTTGACAGTTCCGGGGATAGCCTCTTCTCATTAAAATAGTTAGATAACTTTTCTAATATATAGGGATACATGGCAACTTCCCAGATATCAGCTGCAAGCAGACGTCCATAACCTCAGAGAAAAAAAAAGATCAGTTATCTAATAACTATAACTAGTTCTACACAGAACAGAAAAAAAGATGAAGCCCATTAGCTCACCACAGCGGTGGGTCTCAGAAGGTATTAGAAACTATCTTTTTGAATGTTCTTATGAAGAACAAGAGGAAGTGCCATTCTGTAGCATCTGTGAGGTTCTGGAGATTTGTGAGCAGCAACTCAAAGTGGTATCAAAGACTTCCTATTGTTGGTAGAAGATGGTTGGAAGATGCCACAGTATGCCCAGTCAGCACTGACAGAAAACTGAATCTATACATTCCTGTCCCTTTAGAGGTTTTAAAGAAGGCATTGCGGAAGCTGCAATGGAAAAGGGAGAGTTCATTCCCACTTATGCTGGATTCTCCAAAGGCATGAGTAGATATCTAATATTGGATATAAGGCTCAGATTGTAGCACCTTCACCAATCTTGCATGGACTATGATTGTGAATACCATGCCTACCATTCTCCATATATTAGGGAGAGGGTTACTGTGTGTGTGTGTGTGTATGTGTGTGTGTAAGCATGCGTGAAATACAAAACCAGGTGAGTAGATGAGAGGTGACAAAGTACAATAAATCAGTATTACAATACCAATATGGACTCAAACACAATGATTCAGATGTTGCTGTTTATTGTCAAATATTTGTTTTATGGCCAGCTGTAACCATTACAAAAGTCAGTAAGGGTTCCCCTGAGAAACACAGTCTGAAATATTAAACATTTAGAAAACATAAACCAGGGTTTAAATCTGTTAACCTTCCATTAGAGAGCAGAAAAGAAGAAAACATGTCTCTGGACATCAAAATTAATAGCCAATTAGACCATCTGAAATAAAAGAACTAAAATATGTGTTTTTTTAATGGATAACATTTTATTTGGATGTTTAGCTATCTGAAGAACAGTGGAAAAGAAAATGCCCATTGTTAGTCTCCTTATCCCATTCTTGTAAAGTACATATTCAATGTAATATGAAGAATTTAAGTTATGAATGACCAGCTATTTTTTATATGTTTGTGTACATGGTGCAGCCTAGTTATTGTAGGAAAAAAGAGAGGAAGAGATGGTACATTTGAACAAAGAGAGAACTGAGGAAGTCACTGAATTCCAGGGAATGAAGGAATTGAATTTTTTCATTAGGAAGACTTACAAATAGAGGCGGGCACAACACGAACTACCAACCTGGACCAGGCCTTTTTCCACTTGCCACTTTGTTTTGCTTTAACAAAAAGGATGTCCATCAGTCCCCTTCCCACTGCCCGCAGCAATAGCAAAACTGGAGAGAGTGCCCCTTCCCCCATACACCAGACATGAACCAAAACCCATGCCAGTTCACAATTAGGTTTTATGGCTGGTTCGTGGTGGTTCATGGCCACCCATTTGTCAGGTTCATGCCCATCTCTACTCACAAATCAAAAGACATGTTTAGATGCATAAAGAGAGGCTCTTGTCATGTTCCTGCACATTGATAGGGGGAGGATGGGATTTAGGGTTTAGCATATTTCTCTAGGGCTAGCCATAGCCAATTAGTAGCCGACACAGTGTGGTTGTCAATCTTCTACTTTGTGCTTCCTTGTTTTACTACAGCAATTAATGCCAAGCACTTTTCCTCCAATTTTCAGCATTTATGAATTCCAACATGCCAGAGAAAGCTTTAGTGATTTGTAGGGATACGTGAACTGCTCCAAGGGCTTCTAGAACCACCCTGAAGCTGATCTGGGTATGCCCAATTACCCCTGCTATGTCCCAGATGAACACCTTTCTCCAAAGTGGGTGCACATCTCTGCTGCTAGCTATTAATCTGGTGCTTACTTAATTCAGTGTGTGATTATCAGAAAGCATTGGATTGTGGGCATATAAAAGGAGTTGCCTCCAATTCTGCACTGGGAGTGGGCATGCCTTGTCATTGCCCATGCTATTGTTTCATACAAAATGAAACAAGAGATAGCGCTGAAAGATGAGACTCCCATGTTGGAAGCTACTGAGGCAGACCAAAGGACAAACAGAAGAGCAGCTAGATTATTTTAATTCTTTTTGCCTTATTTTTTCCTCAAATTACTGTGTTTTTTTTTTAAATTTAATTTTACTATGTTGCAAACTGCCCAGAATCATGCTTTGCATTAATGGGGCAGTATATTAGATGATAGATAGATAGATAGATAGATAGATAGATAGATAGATAGATAGAT
>JAHTLZ010000237.1:35927237-35947682 GCA_023846285.1 Phrynocephalus versicolor | reverse complement strand
GATAGATAGATAGATAGATAGATAGATAGATAGATAGATAGATAGATAGATCAAAGCCAAAATGATGTCTAGGGACAGATATACACAGAGATAAAACAAGTTAGTGCTGCAGGACACATACAATTGGAACATGAAACATAAATATGAATTGTGGTAAATTGGCAACTGTAAAGAAAGAAAAGGAATGTTCAGACACTGCAATACTTGTTATGAGTGAACTAAAGTAGACTGGATTGGAACGGATTCACTCAGAATAACACAGCGTTTTATTCTAGCAATGACAAACTCAGAAAAAACAGAATGGCTCAAAGATAAAGGCAAATCAACCATGAGTAGTTAAGGGCTGAAATGCAAGGCCTGGCAAAATAATAGCTCTTTTGGAAGACCTATGAATATAACCATCATTCAAGTTTATGCAGCAACAACTGCTGCTGCAGAATAATAATTGAAAGCTTTTATGCAAGCATTGTAGAGCTAGGCACAAACCTTGGTTTGCAGGTTTGTACCAGTTCATATGCACAGCACCACTGGTACCCTGCATTCCCTTCCCCTATTCCCCAAGGCAATGACCCACTCACCAGTCATATTAAATATGAGTTAGATAAATTCAATAAAGGAATCCACAATCTTGGGTCTGGAGTTGTTGAGCAGGGCTGTTCATGAAAGGACACTTGGTGGTTCATATTTGTAGTCTTGGGATAAGTCAGAGGCAATGTGATGGCAAATTGTAAGAAATATAGGTTTTGTTAATAAACATAGAACATTTATTATCTTAACTCTCCTACTATTTTATCTGCAGCTATGGCTTATCTTCATCTTGGAACCATACCTTTTTCCTTTTTGATTTATTTTAGTAAGAAACACATTTAAAGGCCATCACATTATATAGTCAGTCATTTGAGTTTATGTTTCTGCTAGTGTGGAGATACTGAACAAAACATTTTCATTATTTACTGAAAATATATTCATGTTTAAGTAAATTGCAGTTGTTAGTGTGGGGTTTACCCCTTTGTTATGAACAATTTATAGGATATGTCTGTGCTGATTTGTTGTTTGTTGACCAATGAGAGTTTGAGGGAGGAGCCTGAGCAGTCCCTATCTGACCAGTTCACTGAATTGGTCAAATAGGGACTGAGAGAGAAACAGATATGGACTGAGAGAGAGAGAGATAAGGACTTACATAAAGTGTGATTAGATAAGGGACTGAGAGAGAAACAGATAGGCACTTACAGAGAGTGGGATCAGATAAGGAACTGAGAGGGAGAAGGGATAGGACTTTAGAAACTTTTGAGCAAACTTTTAAGTGTTAAGTGTCTATAAACTTAGGAACAGGGTGTGCAAGTAACCAATTTCATCTGTAACTTAAGTGTATTTAAGCAATATTCTCCCTTTTGTTTGTACCTGAACAAATTACCCTTTATGCTTTTACTTCTCCTTTGTTATAAATAAACTTCCTTTATCTTTAGTCAATTTAAATCAGTCTGGAAAGTATTAATATACTAGAGAAACTAGTTGGTAGCAGCGAAAGAGTGAATTAGAGGCGGTGCTTATCAATAGCCTGTGAAAGGGCCATAGGCATAGCATAGGAACATCACAGTTACTTTAAAAGAAAACTTTATATTATGCTTGCTTGTTTTGCATTTTGACGTCTCTCCAGCAAATATCTTCCAATCTGAAGAGCATAATACATAACCTTCCACAATTCTGGTTTTAAGTAAAGGAAAACATGGAAGATACATGCACAACATCACAGTGTGCTTGTTATTTTGGTCATGTAGCTTTTCTGATTAGTTGTTGCTATAAAGCTAATGTAAAATAAATACACATACTCCAGGTCAAAGGAAAAGAATATCCTACAATTTAATAATGCCACTGGGAGTATTTCTCACCTCACACCTCCAAGCATGACTCTGTTTAGCTGTATTGAACTACTTGTGAATTTCAATTATTTGTTCAGAGAAGCTGTTTATAATTGCTTGTTGTAAGCTGCCTTTAGGATGCAAAGTGGAAACCATTGAAGATGTTATACAACTGAATTAAAGCAACAACACTTAAATGTATGAATTAACTAAGCTTCTTTTCACAGTTTTCTCTTTCTCTTTTGAGAGGCTTCAGTCTGGTGTACTTCAAAGGCAGGATTACATAAGAAAATGAAAACTTGATTAATGTCTACGTTTGAAGTCATAAAAGTATTCCCCTCCCCAAGCCAAAATAAACCTTCATAAAGGAGAAAAAGCCAGAGTACAGGTGCAAGCCTGAGGCTAGAGAAAGTTACTTGGATATTATAGGAAAATTGGGCTTTTTCATAATGTGCTTATTTGTATGGTTTTGTGCTGCAGATTAATAAAATTAATCTACTGTATATGTTATGGTTTGCTTATAAACATGGAATATTCTTCTGCATGCTAATACGATAGGGTTTTTTTTATATTTATCAGATGTGTAAATGTTCACCACCACTGCTATATCCTATAGCCTAAGTGCTACCACTGATAAGACCTGTCTCATGTCCTATACAAGTGACCTGGTGAGAGAACTGGCAAAGAGAGAAGCTGTTATCACCAGCAGCAGTCAATAATCTGGCTGCAGTGTTGTGAACCAGCTGAAGTTTTGGGGATTTTTTCTCCAAGGCAGCCACACATAGAGCCCATTTTGGTAATTCAGGTGGAATGTAACCAAGGCATGAGCCACTGTAGCCAGATACGATATCTCCATGAATCAGTGCAACTAGTGCACTAGCTTTAAATGTCCAGGCACATCCCTGGACACTGCTGAAACCTGTGCACCTGGGCTGAGGGCCAAATCCAGGAGTACGTACATCCAATATGCAGTCATGACTTTTTAAGGGGAATATAATCCTGCCCAATACAAACTGAGATTCTAATCTCTTTTGACTGAATAGCAGTGCCTCTATGTTTTCTGGATTGAATTTCAGTTTGTTTGCTTTCATCCAGTCCTTTACCAACATAAGATGCAGTCTAGGTACAAAACAGTTTCCTTGGAATCAGATGGGAAGGAAAGAGCAGTAGTTGGATATCATCATCGGCATGTTAATGACGGCAAACCCTAAAGCTCTGGATAACCTATCGTACCATTTTCATGTAGATGTTAAATGGCGTGGGGGACAGAACTAAGCCCTAGGGGACCCTACACTCCAATGGCCAGGATATAAAGTAGGAGTCTCACCAGCACTATAATTTTAACTATGTTTATTTGGTTCATTTACTGACCCATCTGCTCAGTAGAGTACAATGTCCTACTTCACCTTCCGAGAGCTCCGAGAGCAGTTTTCCTACTAGAGTAAACAAGTGTAAAGTTCTGAAACATTGTCTTTCAGGGCCAGGCCAAAGCTAGCATTAGATATGCTAAGATTTCTCTGAGATGAGCTCAGTCTGGACCCCTCTCTCTACGGCTAGTGTAGGAACACTGGCTACTGTTATTACTAATGGAAGAATAACAGGAGTCTGTAGTGCCATTCAAGACTGATAGAACATGGTGTCCACTGGAAAGTGAAGTTAAAGGTCAGCATTTCTCTCTCTTGTTGTGACATTGCACTACAACTCCTTAACCATTAATATCTAACTGAATTAAGAATAGTCTCTTATATTGAGTAGACTTCCAAATTATTGCACTTATTTGTTGGGGAATGCAGAGAATGTGTGGCCTCTCTCATCCTTACTAGTCATAACTATCATTCCCTATCCTCTGATCAAGTAACCATTAAAAAGAGATATACAATAGGCTTAGGTAGGCTTAGGTACATCATATTACAGTACTGGAGGTAGGTTTTAGGTTATACAGTGGCATGCTCACCTCATATACAAACATGCTGAGAGAGGTGCCTATACAAATTGTCTTCTGTAACTGGATGTGTTGAAGACTTTATTTTCTGTCAGCTTGCATATTGGCAGAAAGTACAGATTAAATAGGAGATATATAAAGTAGAGATTAAATGGGAGATATATAAAATGTGTTAGACTTTGTCTTGGCTCTTCTAGGGAAGAGGGAAAAGCAAATTGAAGGAGCAAGATGTCTGAGAGGGGGGTTCTGTGCCAGGGTTAGTTGTAAGGCTGCAATGGATTCAGAATTTGGAAACCGAGGTGCTTTATATAACCCTGTTATCACAAGGGGTGGGTGGGAAATGGAATCACTGTTTTTTGTAAATCTGTTTCCCAGTGCCAGCGTGATGCTTAAATTTTGTGAAATATCTTTGTCTCAAACTAGGGTAGCACTGATCAATCAGCACTTAAACGCAGCTGCTGCTGTCTCTAGAACAGAGCCAAGAGCTGCACTGTAGGTCTAGAACAGGGGTGTCCAAACTCTTTGTAAAGAAGGCCAGATTTGGTGGCTGAAAATGTCAGGGGCAGCTACCCCCCTGCCCCTGCCCCCCACTGTAAGTCCCCCCCCACTGGCTCCTTTCAAGTCCCACCCAGCCTCCGGCAGGACATGGAGCAGGTCACCAGGGGCAGTGGACGAAGAGCAGGTGCACGTGGACCAGGAGCTGGGGCAGGAGTGGAGAGTTGGTGGCGGGCTTGGTGCACACCCATTGCAGGACCAGGGTGAAGGGCACTTCCTCCTTTGGCACATGCAGTGCGTCTTCGCACAGGTAGGAGATAAGACGGACCAATGGGACTTGCTCCAGCTGAGCACTCAGCTCCCCCTCGGGCTCAATGGCAGTGTGGCGCAGGACACAGCATCAGGCCGCCTCGGCCAGCAGCACACAAGCAAAGGCCTCACTGAAGTCCTCCAACTCGAGGGGGTGGCGGGCCAGCTAGGGGCCCTCACAGCCTTGATGTCTGGAAACTAGAGGAGGGCAGCAGCATGGATGAACCACTTGGCCAGCCCTTCCAAGGTGATGTTCGCCTCCAGCGCTGCCACCCAGCCTGTGTAGGTGAAGTTGAGGAGAAGTGCCAGGCACTTGGGCACCACACTGTGCGGCTGCCCCCATGCCGCCTGCGCCTCCCGTAGCCTGCCACCGAACATGGCACACAAGTAGCTCGAGGCAGCCACCAGCACAGCCTGGTGCCCCCCAAACTCCCCGCCGCCTGCCACTAGCGTCACATCCAACAGTGCCCACTCTGCCCGCAGCTCCACCAGACTCTGCAGCACTGCCAAGACATGCGCTGCCTCCCTGCTGCCCTCCCATTGCAAAATATTATCTGGATGGTGGGGGGCTGTGGCAGGGGGGGTAGGTAGGCAATTTGGCACCCCCTAATTGCTGAGCCCAGGGCACCCCACCCCCTTGCCCACCCCAAGCTACGCCCCTGTCTCCACCTCCCCAGGGGCTCAAGGGCAACACTCACTCCTTTAGGGGTCCCATGGCACAAAAAGAGTGAAGAAGGGAGGGGGGGGAGGGGACGGGACAGCCATTCACTGGTCTAGAACCATACATCTATTCTCAGTGCCCTGTAAACTAACTTCCACTGATCTGTAACAGGCTTCCCGTGCTCTTCTTTTCTCTCTTTCAAAGACATATACGCACATCAGGACTTAGGATAAAGGCTTCATTCTTATGGAAGCCCACAAAATTGCCTTTCTCTCAGTTTTCTTCTTCAGATGCCATGTCCAGATAGAATGTTGGAGATCAGTAACATGATCTGGTTTTTATCTAAGGCTATTCTAAATAGAGAAAGCTATCTCAGTACTACTAGTAGAAAACTGCCACTAGATCAGTATTTCTAGGAATACTTCTAGGAATCAATTGGTTCTGTTTATCCTCAATGTTAGATTCAGCCCAGCGTTTTATGCAGCAGAGTGTTTCCTAACTATTTGTTGTGCCAGGCTTCCTCAATCCAGGGTCTTCTTAGTACCACCTGTGATGGCAACATCTGGAAATCAACAATCAATGCACAGATGTACACTTTGTTTTGCTGTATTGCTGTATTTATATTCCCTTTTCTATCAGAAGTGGGATTTTCTCTATTCTGTTCCCTTCCATTCACTTTGCTCCTTCCCTCCCTCTCTCCCTCCCTCCCTTAGTGCTACAACTCCCAGAATTCAACAGCCATCATTTCTGGAAATTATGGTTACTTGATATTACCACTGCTAATTATGGGCAGAGTAGAACATTTCCTAGTGCTCTGTGCTGTGATTTTCTTTGCTTCGCATAATTCTCCCTTGTTTGCTCTTCATGCCAACTGCACTGTTCCTGCATTTTAAAGCGGTGAACTAGTGGAGGCATTGTGCTGTGATTCTTCTTCTTCTTCTTCTTCTTCTTCTTCTTCTTCTTCTTCTTCTTTAAAATGAAGTTTTCGTAGCAGGAAATGTCACTTCAGATATGATTATCCAAGAAGCATTCTGCAAAATTCAGACTTGAAGTCCCAGAGTTGGAATCCTATTTTGAAAATCTGTTGTATATGCAGTTCAGCCAACAATATGAGGTTATTGTTAGGAAAGCTGAAGTGCAAAGATGCCCCAATTAACCTTCATTTCTCTTTCTATAGTGGGTTCACTTTTGTGCTGTTTTCTGTGTAAAATTTATAAGGTATAAATTGCGATACAAAATAGTGGTAAATTCAAAATCTGAAATGTGGAGGTTCATTCGTTTTGTGACCTTCAATAATGTCCTTCCCAAACTGGTTATATGAATTGTGGTGGCATTCATTTGGCTTTGGTTTAGTAATTTATGCCTACAAGGTTGATAAGAAAAAGGGGGAGGTATTTTTGCTTATTCCAACACCCATATCAAGTGAAAAAGAGGGTATTTTGAAACATATTTAGTACAACTGGACACTTATTTTTCAAAAAAGGTCACAAGTGGATTTCCCCCCTGTCACTTCTGATTAAAGCAAGATCTTGAACTGTTTCAGCTCAGTGTGATTGTACTGGAGTATTTTGGAAGAGCACTTGATTATATTTGATAAGTACTTCCAAAGGTTTTCTGAGAAACTTGAAAGAGAACAGCTTTAATCTAGCAATGGGGCCTTGAGTTTCGCTAACAGCTTTCAGAGATCTGGGTGGTCCCATCAGAACCTTTGTTTCCTTCTGGGCTGCAAACATTTTGCATGGCAATTCTACAGACTTTAACAAGACAACAAACTCTTGCAGAAACTTCTGTCCATGGCGCTTTCCTGTTGTTCACTCATTCCAAAATAATATAAAATAATTGTCATATGCTGAGGAACAAATGAATGCTTGCCATTTAGATCTAAGTAAAAATGATGTTGCCATTATAGAGGTCTGTGTGTGTGTGTGTGTGTTCGTTCAATTCCCCACTGTGCCTCCTTGATGAGGGGCTGGACTTCCAGCTCTGCACTTCAACGTTTGTTGTTGTTATTGTTATCATCCCATTCTCTATCAGGAAAAAGAAATGTGCATCTTAAACATGAGCTTTGCAAACCTTCCCCCCTAGACAAATAAGATATGCACAAGAAGAGCCAGAAGGCAATGACCCTTTAATAGCTATGCCCACCATTTACTTTTCCAGAGCTTTAAAGTTGCTTTGTTTGTGACTTGTTTGAAATGAATTGCCACTCCTGTGGGCTTCTGGAAGAGCTGTAATTTACTCCTTTTGTTTGGGAAATGAGGGGGCCAAAGGAGGACTGAAGTCTACCACAAAACAGTGCTTGGAATTGCATGTGGCCATGGGACTACGTTTTATCCATCCTCTTGAAGATTAGTAAAATTGCAAAGGAAAAGGAAACGATGGTGATCAGCCTTTATTGTGGCTGCCTAAATTTATGCTGGGTGTAAGGTGTGGGATAACATTTCCCTACATCAAGATGGCAGCAGCACAGATTTGCTTTTCTTGTAGCACTCAATTATGTTGAGCAAAGGATGTAACTTAAAAACATTGAATGTGGAGGAAGATTATAAAGCTGAGCTCTACCAGGGCATAAGCCTGTATGCTGAAACTCATTGGAGTTTCTCTATTAGTGGCTGTTGCACACACCATTTCATTGATTAAAACAGCAGAGGAACTGAGATCAGTGCTTAGTTTGTGGGGATGAATGTGGGGCATTAAGGCAACACAGCTCCTGCCAGTGGCTCAACCGCGTATGCCACACCTGTGTGCTATATATCGTCAAGCTGCTTCCTCCAGGTGGCAGTCCCAGTGGGATTTTCAGCATTGGTGAGCTCTTCAAAGGAGTAGGCCAATAGTGGTCATTGGCAATCTAGGCTCGGAATTCTGGGAGTTGTGGTCCAAAACATCTGCAGTGACTAAAATATGCCACCACTGGAGTAAGGGTGTTCTTGCCATCCCTCAATGAGTTTCCACTGTCGGAGCTCACATCTGAACCCAGGTCTCCTTTGCCTTAGTTAGTCCGACCTTCTTATTCACTACACCACAGTGCTTTTATCTACCACATTCTCTCTATTGAATCAGGGGAAGAAAACATACCAACCTGATTCTCTTCGTGCATTGATGCACCCTACAAAACTGCAGAGATGGCAGCAGGAGGGCAGAATTTGACCGTGGAGATGATAGTAACAGCTATCCAGACCTGACCACACACCATGGCTCCAAGACACGATCTGTGCTCAGGTCTGGGTATCTGCTAACCAACCAAGGTATAGAATAATAGTCCCCTACCACTGCTTTCTACAACAGAAGTGGGAATTATTGGGCCTTCACATGCTTTAAAGTATATACTTTATTCTGGAAGTGCTATTCCCAGTGGTAAACTATTGGGAGAGTTGTATTGCAAACCATCTGAGCCAGTATTCTCTAACAGCATAGTTAGAGCAATATGCACCACTTGCTTTGCTCTGTGCAGTCTCCACCCTGCCTTTTGAACAACGTGGGTTATGTTTGCATCAGGATCTGCTCACTAAATACAGTATCTCTTTGTGTAAGCTCCCAGAAATTCCAGCCATTTATCCAACAGGCAATCTGCACATAGGAACCTCTTCAGGAGATACCACAATCTCCACATTATGATGTTTCCAATCCACACGTAATCACCATAGTCCTGGAAGAAGCATGCTTGATCCTACTGTAAATTGCTGAGAAAGAGAGAATAACTTCTATGATCCCTCATCTGCAGCACAAGTCACCCAGTGACTGATGAAGCAGAACCTGGTTTTGAAGCAAGGCCTTGCCCTGACACAATAATCTCCAGTTGTGAAGAATTGTAACCCATATGAGCTACATAACAAACAATTTTGTTAAGCTTCACCCGCTCTGCACTAGGAGCAGTAGGCAGGGCAGAAGTCTTGAGAAGTAAAGAATGGGTTTTATCATTTCAGACATGAAGGGGCAGTTGTTCCTTCCAGCGAAGGTCTCGGAAGTCGGCCAGTTCTTCTCTAGAGCAAAACGGACGCGCTCATTCACATGCCCAGTGCTTGCTCGGGGTCTAGATTTCCTCCGAAGAAACTCCTCCAGGGTTTGCACGTTGGCCTGGAGTGGGCGCCGGGCCAGTAGGCATCCGTGGACGGTCGTCCCTGTGAGCCCTCGGCTCCCTGGAAGAAAGGAAAAGGGACTAGGGTCGAGAAGAACGGATCCTCTCCTCGGGCAAGGCGGACAGCGATGGCCTGCGGGCGGCTGTCGCGCTCAGGTTTGGGTGGGAGCCGCTGCCCCTCCGAGACAAAACCACTGACGCGACCCAGGCGGAAGCAAGAACCCCCGCGCGTCCAAGCTCCTCACAGGTTTTCATGAAGAACTGTAAAAGCCCGAGGTCGCCGTTAAGGGAACAACGGGGAGCTGCGTCCAACCCCGAAAGAGCGTCTCTTGTGGGAAAGCCAGAAGGCGACTGGCGCCGGATCGGGACTCCAGAAACGGCCAGCGGACGAGCCCGGGACCTTGGGGCACGTGGACTCCCCTTGGGACCAGAACGACCCCTGGCCAGAGTCGGCGCTGCCATGCCCCCTCGTCTAGTATTTGCTGCCAGCGGCCAGCCTCGGGCGCCAGCGCTTCGAGTCTTCGAGAGGCAGGGACCAAGACTTGGGTCGAAGGAGGAAACATTGCCGGGAGCGGTCGCTTTCCCACGGCGCGTTCCGCGGCTGCCCAAGCGCACGCGGCGGACGGTGCGTTCAGCCTGCGGAGAGTGGTCCGCGCCACAGGAAGCGCAGGTCGCCCTCTCGCCCTCTCGCCCGCCCGCTCGCTCACGCACGCACACACACACTCGCGCGCTCGCCGATCCCTTTCCAGACCCTTGAAGACAACCTGGGCCGTGGAGATGATAGTAATAGCTATCCAGACCTGACCACACACCATGGCTCCAAGGCACGATCTGTGCTCAGGTCTGGGTATCTGCTAACCAACCAAGGTATAGAATAATAGTCCCCTACCACAGCTTTCTACAACAGAAGTGGGAATTATTGGGCCTTCACATGTTTTAAAGTATATACTTTATTCTGGAAGTGCTATTCCCAGTGGTAAACTATTGGGAGAGTTGTATTGCAAACCATCTGAGCCAGTATCCTCTAACAGCATAGTTAGAGCAATATGCACCACTTGCTTTGCTCTGTGCAGTCTCCACCCTGCCTTTTGAACAACGTGGGTTATGTTTGCATCAAGATCTGCTCATTAAATACAGTATCTCTTTGTGTAAGCTCCCAGAAATTCCAGCCATTTATCCAACAGGCAATCTGCACATAGGAACCTCTTCAGGAGATACCACAATCTCCACATTATGATGTTTCCAATCCACACGTAATCACCATAGTCCTGGAAGAAGCATGCTTGATCCTACTGTAAATTGCTGAGAAAAAGAGAATAACTTCTATGACCCCTCATCTGCAGCACGTCATCCAGTGACTGATGAAGCAGAACCCGGTTTTGAAGCAAGGCCTTGCCCTGACACAATAATCTCCGGGAGCGGTCGCTTTCCCATGGCGCGTTCCGCGGTTGCCCAAGCGCACGGGGCGGACGAGGCGTTTAGCCTGCGGAGAGTGGTCCGCGCCGCAGGAAGCGCAGGTCGCCCTCTCGCTCGCTCGCTCGCTCACTCACGTACACACACACACACTCGCGCGCTCGCCGATCCCTTTCCAGACCCTTGAAGAC
Organism: Phrynocephalus versicolor; assembly: GCA_023846285.1. Taxonomy (NCBI): domain Eukaryota; kingdom Metazoa; phylum Chordata; class Lepidosauria; order Squamata; family Agamidae; genus Phrynocephalus; species Phrynocephalus versicolor. The sequence goes on along the minus strand of JAHTLZ010000237.1, from coordinate 35,936,737 downwards.
AACCTGGGCCCTATACACCACCTCTCTCTTTCACGTTAGCTTTTCTTTGCAAAAGGAAATGTGGACACTCGAACGCTGGGTGGGAAGTGCTCTGCTGATGGGCTTTAAAATACCTTTCAGTTGCTGCTGCGACTGCTCTTGCGTATGCGTTGAATGGTGTTTTCTTGCGCGGTCTTGACATGACTCGAGGCCTTAGCTATATAGCGGGTGGTCTAACCACAAATCCTTCCACTTGGAAAGTTACTCCGAAGGCCGCCCTCGAGTTCCACCTCTGTAAATGTAGGAAACCTACAGCTAAAACTCCTTGAGAGATTTCCCTCCAGCTCTGCTTGAAAACCTCGGGCAAAAGAAACAGGCGCAAAGCCAAGTGTGGATGTGGGTTTGGTGCCCATGTTTCACTGAATTCTGAGGGAGGGTGGGGGAAGGTGGGGGCCCAGGCACTGATCACCACCTGCTTGTTCCTGCATTATATTCTCAGACGACCTGTTCTTTCCACTGTCAAAGAACTCTTACCATCAGGTCTTCCTAATATTTAGTGAGAATCTCCCCCCCCCCTTTTTTTTGGTAATTCGAATTGTTTCCGGTCCTATCTGGAGTAGATGGAAAATAAGCTTACTTCGTCTTCTCACTGTCAGTCTTTCAGATACCTGAAATTATTTATTGTAACTTCGCATTCCCTCCATTCCCGGGTGCCTCAACCCTTGCTCGGAGGGCTTCGTTATTATCTCGCCTCCCCCCCCCCCAAAAAAAAAGCACGTTCAAGCTTGCTGACACTTCCAAAATCGGCATACCCAAAACTGAACAAGGAACTCTAGGAGAGTATAGACCAAAGAAGAATTGTTGTGAGATGCTTCTAAGTCGCTTCTGACTTACGGGGATCCTAGGAATTCATTGCCGCCCAAATGCCCCTTTTAAAAGTCTCAAGCTGCTGGACGGCTTTGGATTTTTGCCTCACTTGTTTTTCTTCCTTCTGAGACAGACTAAAATGGCTACCTGTCTGAAACCTTCCCTTCGTCTTCTGGACAGCCTTAAATTCTCTTAAAGGCCTCCTCCCCCAGGAGCCGCTGTCTCCTGCCTCAGGTCGTTGGCAGGGGGCCCGTCTGTCTGTCCTGGCCCTCCTGTCCTGAAAGCAGCGAAGCTAGGGGACCCAATCCCTCCTGCTGCTCCTCCTCGCCTTAGCATCAAGGTGAGGCCGGTTCAGGTTTCGGCGGCGGCGGGTGTTTGTGAAGGTACGTCAAGCTGCAACTCCCCTCCCCTCGAAAGACCATGACACCCTCCGCGCCGGTTCCCGCAGGCGGCGGCGGCGGCGGCGGCGGCGGCACAACTCGCGTTGCAGGCGCCAGATTTCCCCTGGCGTCGCCTTGGCTGAATCCGGGGCTGCCTGCCCACGCTGGAACAGCCCTTCTCGGCCCCTGGCGCGCTGAAGGGTTCCGGCCGCTGCCAGGCCAGTTGAGCTCCTGGACCCAATCCCCAGGCCAGCGCACCGTCCTCCGTCCGCAGGGGCCCTGGGGCTCCTTCGGAGAAGGAACCAGGGAAAGGCCACCACTTCGCCTTTTGGGAAGCAAGCTCCCGGGCGAGAAGGAGGGAGCAAAGGGAGAGGCGGGGGGTGGGGGCACTGGCTTCCTCTTTTTAAGTTATATGCCAAGGGAGGGGGGGCTCACCCGTTGCTTCTTGGCCTGCCATCGCCCATTTCGCTCTCTGAGGATCGCCTTTTAGACGGAACAGGACGTTCGTACTTCCATGTCATTTTGTTTCTAGAATTGCCTCGGGTTTGGCAGTCACGTTTTAAAGCAGCAACACCGGTTTTATCCCTCCGCCTCTCCATCGCAGGGATTTGTTCACTCCACGGGCATGGGGTCACCAAGAGTCAGTCACGACTGTAACGACACAACACACACACACACCTGTTGTGGCAGCTAGTTATGGATTTGACACTTGTAAAGGACGATCATTCAGCTGCCTAGATGCCCTAAGCACATCCGATCTCGCCTGATTTCGGAAGCTAAGCAGGGTCGACCCTGGTTAGTACTTGGATGGGAGACCACCAGGGAATACCAGGTGCTGTAGGCGCCTGGAGTAGGAACTGGCAAACCACTCCAGTATTCCTGCCAAGAAAACTCCATGGACATGGAGTCACGCAGAGTCGGTCACGACTGTTACAACACAACACACACACGCACAAAGGAGCATCATTATCAACTGGAGAGGAAATCCTTTCCCCCCAAAATATCTCAAGCCGGGTTGGCAATACTTAACAACAATAGTTCTTCCTTTTCCATGCATTGAATCCAACTGAAGTACAGTAGTCCCCCAAGAAGGTGGACACCATGGTATATGCCACTATACTTGATGGGTTCCATAAGTATATCTCTGTTTTAACAGTCCTCCAGTGATGATTTTTAGAATTCACTGAATATCTGATGCCTGGTGTATCAGAATGCAGAACACGTGTCATCGTCAGAAAAATCTGGTTTTGAAATGGTAATTTTCTAATGGGTTATTTTTCCTTAATCCAGATTAAATTGATGAGGAATAACTTGTCAAAGGCAGCAGTTTTCTTCGTTAGGAAAGGAAAAGTACAACCTGATTTCTGAATCTGGTACAATTATTGGGGTTTGCCTGTTGCTTGAATGGAAGCTCAATTTCGAACAATTTAAAACAATTAACTATAATTGCATTGCCCTCTGATTCAGGTGAAGTTCTGATTATTGTGTTGTACTGATTCCAGTTCCTTTTCACACTGATCGCCCCCCGCCCCCAAACCCATCTTGTGCATATCTAGTCCATAAAAGTCCCATGACTTTAATCTTTCTTAGTCTGAAAGACATTTTTGTAAGGTATTCAAACCGCAATCAAGGCAAACTTACTTCAATCCATTTGGGCCTATAATGTGGGAGGAAGAGATAGGAAAACTTTGAAGGGGGGATGAAAAGAAAAAAATAGGCTGATACATTTTCCCCTTACTGATAGTTAACATCATGCTTTTACGTCAGGTGCATTGACTTGAAGGTCCACTTCAGCATAGCACTTGCATGCATTTTATCCAACTAGGATAGAAGCCACCATGGAAGTGTACTGCAAATAGATCAGGAGGCCATCAATACTTTCTTCCCATTCCTGTTTCAAATGCTTCCTAACCAGGCTGTTTCCCCAAACCCAGTCTTTATTTTTGGAGTAAATAATTCAATATGCTTCTTTATACCTTTTTTAAAAAAAACATTAGTCAGGTCCTTACTATAGGAAGTTGTTCTACTACAGTAATCAAAGCATTTTGACCTAAATTCATTTTTCATAAACATTATCAATGGAAAGACAAATGATGCCCCAATGTCCCCCTACTGAAATTAATTTTCTCTTCCTTTGCAAGGATAATTCTGTATGAGTTCTTGGCCTGGGCTTGGAAACTGCAGTCCTTGTTGATTATCACAATCTTTTTGAAGTGAAAGAGCATCTTGATTGACTGCAACTAAAACAATTTAAAAACCCTAGCAAATACAGCCTTACCAGAAAAAAAGTCATCCCAAAGGAATCAGCTGCCCCATGCTAAGAAAGGAGGTCCCAAGCCCAAGGGACTGTAGGATTCACTCCAGTAACTAGACCTATTCCTAAGAGAAGGCGACAAACTGATTTAGTGTCCCTATTGCTCTGTCAGGGATAGTTGCAGGAATCCTATTGATCCAGGGAAGAGGAAAAAGGAAACACCATAGCCTGTTTCCCATTCTGGTTTAAGGAAATATTAATATATAGTTCTGAATATTCTGCCTCTCATTCTTATTTAGTAATTATTTAAAACAGCTTTTAAAACATTGTCCAAAAACAAATAACTCTTTTAAAATTTTAATACCTTGATGCCCATTCTAAACCCTATACTTCTCGGGAAAGTATCTAAACATTTCTTCAGCAACATATCCTATTTTCTCAAGAAATGTCTTCTGCGCCATCATATTTGCTTATAAAAGTAATTAAGAAGTCACGCTTTATGTGGAACTATGAAATCAAGTTCTGTTTGTATTGCATCTAGTGAAACCCCCCTGTACCTATGACATTAGTGTTCTGTTCTGTTAGGTCACATTAGCTGAAATAAGTAGGATACAAAAGAATGTACACAAAACTCATTTGTTTTAAAGGTCAAGGAAATGAAAAAAACAACTTCCAGCATCAAACTTTATGCAGGCTTTGGAATATAATAAAAGCCACATTTACATCAAACTGTAGATGGATTTCCTTAAAGGAATATTAATATATGGGTGAAAATTGCCAGTTTTTAAGGAGTTTGAAGGACAAAAAACATGTATTATCATCACAGTATTAAATGTCATTCGTTTGATATGCAGGGAGTAAAAAATCAAATGAGAAATGCAATAATGACTTATATGTTTCTGCTCTCACTTTGAAAGACTTTTCTAGTTTGCTTTTTTAAAAAAGCCTACAACTGATTAAACTGAATGAAAGTATTAGACTCTTGCTAATTAAAAGTTATTTGACATGCAACACAGAGAGATATTACTAGAGGTGCCCCTGAATGAATTTGCCTTTGAATGCTCTAATCCTCAATTTATCTGTTTGAAGAACTGTTACTAAAGGAGCCTTTCAAATTACTATAGTCATATAGTTCCACAGAGTGATAATTTGGATAGGATGCCAAAAATTTTCAAAGCAAGGTTAATGGAGCTTATTTCTATGCTGTTCTATTTAGAACTGCAGTATTTCAATCCTCCTCTGTTACTAGACAAGATGATTTGGAAATAAGGCCTAGTAATTGTGCTAGCACTTACTTGTAACCAAAATGTCCTCTAAATCTCAGCTCTAAATTAAGTTTTGCAAAACAGAATGAAACAAAAGTTTAAACCGCTATTAACATCTCTCCAGTATCAAATCTAATCACTATCCCTAATCCTGTCCAGGACACTTTTATTCCTACATGTTGGATATTCCTGTTGAATAGAGTGGAGCTTGCAATTTTTCTACACAGGACAGTTGCTTTTGGGGTATAGATTGAGTTTCTAGTGAGAAGTTAATAAAGTTTTATCAGTGCATTCCTAAACTAGAACAAAGAGCAAATGTTTCTGAAGAGAGCCAATTTATTAGAACCATAACAAGGACTGCAGACAATTCCTAAAATACAGGAGACATGTTATTTACTTCAGAAATCTCAGGGAAACGGGACTGCACACACTTTTCCTACTTACACTTTCAGAAAGAATGGGGAAAAAACTGCATCCCTTCAAGAAGAGTTGTTTTGACACTTTTTTTTTGCATTAACCCAAGTGCAAAACCTGATGCACATCTGTATTAAAAACAAAATGATGCGAATGGGCACCTCAAATTAAATAGATTAGTTAAACAGATTAACTAAGGAATCAGTACTTTTAAACTTTCTAAGTACCCATTGTTAGATTACAGGAAGAGAATCCAGATCTCTCCCTAGATGCATAAAACTGACTAATTAACTGATCCACACAATTCAATTATTTTAGAACTTCAGGATTTTGTTGTGACCAATTAAAGCTAAGTACATCAACCAGCGTGCTTGACTTGTGAATCATCACTTTCTCAATTCAAGAGAACACCTCCCAACCCAAACTTTCACTTAGCATTCGGAAGTTTTACAAAATATAAAATTGTAAGCTACTGCAGTTGTTTCTTATAGAGACAAGAAAATTCCAGGCATCAGAATAAAAAAAGAAGAAGCCAACAAATCATTTTAATGCAAACAATGATGTACAGCAAGTCTGCAACGCTAGTAATTCACAAATCCAACCTGAATTTCAAAATCCGACCGAGTTTTGGGAATTGACTTCTGGAAATATCTGCTCGATTACTCCCTCCTCTCTTCCAAGTTTCTGTATGGTGAGTTCTGTGTAAAGTGCTTATAACGTAAGAGAATTTTAAAAATAACTTTTCAGAACTTTCCCTTTTAACAGTCTTTACTTTTCAAATTCAAGGCGAATAAGTACCGGTTAAAGCCATATCTATATAGAGAAGGTACATCGATCAGTAGGGACAATGCAAGTATCAACCTCACGAAGGGGGAAAAGTCTTTTCAGAAGAGAGAGAAATGGTAACACAGGTCTGTTCACGTTCACACAACAATATGACACCACATGCGTAAACCTTACTAGAGAGCCCTATGTGGAATGTGTCACTCCGACTCACTGCATTGAGACTTTCATCTGCTCCCCTTCTCACTGCGATGAATTACAACAACTAAAAGTCCGCTTCGAATGCCGTTTTCTCCTTCCAGTCTCCGCTCACGTTTCCTTTCAAAGTCGAACCATTCGAGTCTTGCTGTTTAAAGCCATATTGCCGACTCGAATAGATTCAGCCACCGTTTCCGGGGGAGGGGGGGAAGGGACAACCTTAAGGAGACACCGGTATTCCAGTTAAACCAGGCACCCACACCGAAACCTCCCTAGAAAGGCAATTTATAGACCTCCCATTCTATACGGGACACTTTCAGGTTTAGCAAGCTTCACTGGGTGGGGTGGGGAGGAATCCCAGTCATAATACACTTGCGACCTGTGAGCTCGTCTCAATTTCTAATCCAGAGCGGCGGCTGCTAGACAGACTCTTCATGTGCGCTCAATTCTTCATCTCCTGTAGACCCTCTTCCTGAGCAATGTTCTAAATTTGCGGAACCACCGGCTCGCTATCATCCCGATTTACCACGGGCTTTATTAATTCACCGCCTGCCTCGGGGCTGGGCTGGTTGATCGAGTCCAATGCCCCCCCCCAGGGAAAAAAGTTTCACGGGAGGAAGGAGAAGCTTACCAGGGACAACTGATGCCTTGATTTTTGCAGCTCTCCACCGCACTCAAAGGCCGCCCTAATATTTCCTGAACATCAGCAGCTACAAAAACACAAGATTTTCGGATTTTCTTGAGGTGCGTCCCCTTCTAAAAGGTATTTGCAGGAAGGTAAGTCCCACTGAGGTCAGGTGGCTTGTCTCCAAGGCAGGGGAACCGGCCTGTAACTGCTAGGCAGTAATAGGGCACCACTAACCCTCAAATTATTAACCATTGCATGGACGAACTGAAATGTAATTAGTTCATACATTGTGTCCATACACTTTGCAGGAACGTGACTAAGGGATTAAAAACAACCACACCAAACGTGGAGTTTTGGAACCCGAGGTTGAGGTTTTGTGTAAGGGTTCCGTCTCACTGAATGCCTCTTGAGCACACTGCCCGCGATACCCGTCGAGAAATTGTGGTCCTCGTGAGCTGATTATCGCTATACTGTATATGTAAGGCAGACACTCTTACCTGCCTTAGGCGGGCTCCAGCAATTAAAATACAGACCCAGAAGAAGAAAGAGAATCAGAATCACAATACACAGTGTGTGGTCCCCAAAGAGTCCCCGCTGCCAGGCGTGCATCTTGCCCGTCGCATCTGTGTTCCCCAGCGGGTGCCACCAGGGATGCCCAGGCCGTCCCTCGCCGCTCCTTTCTTAGGGCTGCACCAAGGCCGAATGTAAGGAGGAGCTTTTGCCTTCGGAGGAGCTGGGGGGAGGCTGTTCAAGGACAGAAGAAGAGGCGCTGGGGGACGTGGAAGGGCAGAGTGGCCGTGTCCCCTGGCTGATGGTCAGGGTAGGGATGGAGGTCGCGGCGGGCATGGACGGGGAGGGCTTGATGGGCACGGGCACGGCAGGCAGCGTCTGCGGAGGCGGGTGGCAGAGGGCCTTCACGGGCATGCCGAAGGGTCCATACTCGCCCGGCGCAAGGGGCAACCCGCCGCCCACCGGCTCCACGACGCCCACATGGGGCCACACGGAGCTGACCATGGTGCTGATCGGCTGGCCGGCCACCGGGTAGCCCAGGTGGTGCATCACGGAAGCCAGGGGCAACCCGGCGCCCTGGATCACCCCCTTGTAGTCTCGCCCGATGAGGTTCTCGATGGCGAAGGGGTGCTTGAAGCCCGGCGCTGGGCTGTAGACAGGCTGGAATTGGGGCAGCCTCCCTACCGCCGCCGCCGCCGCCGCCGCCGCCACCATGGCGGATTCCGGGTGCCCCTTGCCTGCCGGGGGCGGCTGCAGCGGGGGAGGCGGCGGCGGCGGCGGCGGGTGAGGCTGGTGCGGGTGGAAGTAGTGGCTCAAGTGCGGGTGGTGGTGGTGGAGCACGCCGCCTACTTTGCCCGCCGCCGCCGCCCCCGACATGTGGGGCTCCGGCCGCGGCACCTTGAAGCGCTTTCGGCGCCGGAGGAAGCTGCCGTTCTCGAACATGTCCCCGCAGTCCGGGTGCAGCGCCCAGAAGCTGCCTTTGCCCGGCTGGTCGGGCCGCCGCGGGATCTTGATGAAGCAGTCATTGAACGAGAGGTTATGGCGCAGCGAGTTCTGCCAGCGCTGGGTGTGCTCGCGGTAGTAAGGGAAGCGCTCCATGATGAACTTGTAGATGTCGCTCAGCGGCAGCATCTTCTCGTTCGAGTGCTGGATCGCCATGGCTGTCAGGGAGATGTAAGAGTATGGGGGCTTCTGGTCGCTGTACGAGCTCTTGCCCGGGCGAGGCATGGCACATTCCCCTCTCCCCCCGAGCCTGGAGCCGCCTAGGAAGGAAGGACCGCGATCTCGAACCCCAGCGCCCTCCTCCGCTGTCCAATCGTCTTAGGAGGGCTCGACTGGCTGCGCCCGGGCGGCCACGGGGTGGCCCAAACGCTCCCTGTATCTTAGAAGGACAGTTCCGTTCATTGCAACAGCACCTGGGACTCGGAGCTCAAGTTTCCAGGGGGAGACCCGCGAGGCTGCTTCTGAACTTGTCCTCTGCTGCCGCCCGGTGACACCAGGTGGACGGGGAGAGGTAGCATCCCCCCGGGGAGGGCACCGACTTTTAGTCTGGATCGTTGTCTTCACATAGTTCTTTCCCCTTCGACCGGACTCTCCTTCTAAGGCGCCACGCCTGGGCTTGGCAGGAAACCTTGCGCATTTCAGAGGAACCCTTGGCCCAGCGGGTGTGCTTAAAGCCGGCCAGGGGCTGGACTTGCAAGGCTGGAGCCCGCCTACAGTCACCGCTGAGAGGGAGAAATGCAACTTTCCCGATCCTTAACTTCCACTCGTTGTCCGGTCAAAACAAAGCTGCTACTGCGAGGAAGTTTAACCCATAATAAAGTCCTTTCTGGGTCACTCTGTTTCCCGCGTGTGCCTTAGTTCTAAGTCAGGAGGAGTTTCCGTCGGGAACCTAATGCTTAGCACGTACCAGGTTGCCCTCTTCCCTCGCCCGCGCATCGCCTCGGTGACTCCAGAAAGCCGCGAGAAGGCATTGGAAGAAGCAGGTCTCCCCTCGAGTTTCTCCGGCTTTTCTCTCCCGCGGGAAAACAGCGCCTGGCTTTACCAGACCTGAAGGCTCCCGCCGAAAGTTCCACCCAGGCCACGTTCAGAGCCGCGTCTTCCGCCCAGGAAGAGTTTTGCTAGTTGTTCATCTCGAGCTCGCTGCCTGGAGTCTCTTTGGAGGGGAAGAGGAAGGCGAATGGCTGGTGTATGGAAGGACTGACGGACTGACGGACTGACTC
>JAHTLZ010000237.1:35890823-35927227 GCA_023846285.1 Phrynocephalus versicolor | reverse complement strand
TGTGTGTGTGTGTGTGTGTGTGTGTGTGTGTGTGTGTGTGTGTGTGTGAGAGAGAGAGAGAGAGAGAGAGATGGTGCCCCCTTTCGAGGATAAACGGATAGTCTTGAAAGGATGATGGCTGGTCTCCTCTTGTGTCCCGGCGGTGGGCTGGCATCGAGCAGTTCGCCGCAGAGAAAGCCGCGCGGCAGCTGGTTTTGAGGCTGAGCAGAACTTCCCCGCTCGGTTTTGTGACGGCCCCTGCCTGCAGCCCCCCCCCACCACCACCCGCCCTCCCGCCGCCGCCGCCTCCTCACTCCATCCTCCTGAGCATCACATGACAGAGGTTCAGAGGCCGGGATCGCTGCTTGCTTCTCGCCTTGGAAAGGACGGACTCCTTGGGGCCTCCTTGGATCCAGGCGGCGAGGCGAAGTTGGCGGGCGACTTTCATTTTTCTCCCCTCTCTCTGACAGACAGAGAAATGGCCTCCTCCTTCGACTTCGCTCGCCCATTCATTCCCCAGCGCCAGCCGCTCACATCCCACTTGGACGACTGGCCGCTCCCTTGAGCTCCCGCCCTGGGAATCGCCGCCTGCTCGTCGGGGTGGAGAGCGGAGGTCTCATATTTGGGGCCTTAGGGTGACGGAGACGGGCTGTCAAAGGGACGCTCCTAAACTGAGATCTCCGTCTCCCTTTTTAAACATAGGGAGCTGATGGGGCTTGGGAAAATTTCTGCCTGGCTGGTTGAGGCTCATTTGGGGGAAAATGAGCGAAAATTCCCGGTGCCTGGTATTATACTCGCCATGTAATGACGGGATAACAATTCCCCAACCCCATAGGGAACATTATTTCTACAGAATAGGCCGCAGTGTGTTCACTCCTCCCAGATCGATCAAACAATAATTCATTGTTTGTATTATATATACAAACATATATAATATTTGTATATATATAATGTAAACAATGAATTATTGTCACCTAAGGACTCCAGGCCGTAATGAATTCAGTGGTTAGAAAGGCTGTAACCCTTTTGTTAGAGTTACAGACACTCTTGTTTAAGAATACCTGGAAAGTATGCCTTCATCCCAATATTAACTCGGTCGTCCTTACTAAAGAACATTGAGGAAGAGAAAAGAGACTGCCAAAGAACACAAGACTTCCAAGAGACCACGACTAGGGCGGGAGTGCGAAAGACAGAGTACAAGATGGAGAGCGTGCGTGTGTTGAACAGATACCCCCATTGAGGCTGATTCAGTGCAAATAAAGTCCGATTGGCCGCAATGGCAAGGCGGGAATTCACGTGGCGTTGCTCTGTTCTTTGCTGACATCAAATGGATGCTCAGTTTTAAGTCAAGACAAGCAGGGTCGAAGTGCAAAAGGAAGATCATCCATCAGCCTTCATTGGTGCAACACGGAAAGGGAACAACGTTCCGTCCAGGGAAAGGCGAATGGATTCGGCTGGCGGGGCCGAGGCTCTCGTTCAGCCTTAACGAGAGGTTCCAAAAGGAAGCCGCAATAGATACGGCTGAATTCACAGGAGGCGGAGGAGGACGCGCGTCGCCAGCCCGTGCGCCAAAGACGGCGGGAGCGTCTCTCTGGCAGCAGCAGCAGCTGCTGCTGCTTTTTCGCCCCTCGGGCACACTCCGCCCGTTGCAGAGGCCAAAGAGGGTCACTCCATTGGACTGGCGGCGTCCGACGTGGCGCGCTCGGGCACAAAAGCAGGAGGTGGAAGCGCTGGGGTGGGGAGAGGCAGGGAAAAGGTCTCTCGCATTCTCTTTATAGATGTCCACACATGCCTTCGGAGCACGTCGCAACAAATCGGGACGACAGAAGTGAAGTTAGTGCTGCTTCTCTAGAAAAGAAGGTGGAAAACGTTAACATAAATATTTAAAAAAATACGCTCATTAAATACTCTCACATTGCAACATTACAGAGGCTACATTACATTAAAGTTACGGGCTGTCTTTCTGAATCAGTTAAGATAAATTTTTAAATTTCTAGCAGTGAGATTTAGGTATCCCTCGGCAGCCTCAAAAGACCTGCGATGGCCTGCATGGCTTCCAGGAGATACCACGAGGGCTTCGAGGGAGGAAAGCGCGGGGTCGACATCTGGGGCGAGGGCTGCCCCTCCAGCTCTTTTTCTCCCCGCTCCCACCCCGTCGATTCTGGAGGGGAGGGGAGGCGCGCTCTCCTCCAAGGTCCCCAAGCGCCCAGACCTGTCTGTCTGTCTGTCTGTCTGTCTTGACCTTCCGCCTGAAAGCAGGGAAGCCAATTATCAGGAGGGGCGATCCCTCCCTCCTGCTCCCCTCCTTGGCATCAGACGGAGCACGGTTCAGGTTTCCGCGCCAGGGTGTGTTTGTGGAGGGGCGTCGAGGTGCGCAACTCCGCTCCCCTCCCCTGCCAATACTGGCTACTGCCAGAATGGGGCTGGTAACCAGGCTATGGCCTGGGCACCTGCAACTAAGCCCTGGATCCGGCCCCCTTCCCCCCTTCGCCTAGGCGAGAGAGGGTAGGGTTGTCCCTCCCTCCCTGCCTCCCTCCCCTGGAGTCGCTGTCCAGCCTGATTGACCCCCCGGGACTCACCCCTGACCGGGACCTGGAGCTCCCGCAGATCTCTGCAGAAGAACACGGCTCGGCCCCCCCACCACCCTTTTCACACATACGCACACAGTCCGCGCCGGTCCCCCGGAGTAGCTCGCGGTGCGGAGGCCAGATTTTGCCTGGTGCTGCCCTGGCGGAGGCCGAGGCTGTTGGCCGACGCTGGAGAGCCCTCCTCGGCCCCTGGCGCCGAGAGGGACCCCCGGAAGCTGCAAGGACAGGGCATCGCCTGGGCCCGCCGCCTTTGCTCCTCCGTCCCCAGGGGCCCAGTAGCTGACCCTGGGGCATTTTATGACCTCTCCCCTCGGTGGAGAGGCAGGGAAAGGCCGGCCCTTCGCCTGGGGAAGCAAGATCCCGGGCCAGAAGGGGACTGGGGGGGGGGCAGAGGAGTGACGGCTGCGCGGGTTTCCAAGGTATCGCCTGTAACCTATTTTTGTAATTGTTTTTGTCTGGAAGTGATTTATATGGGAAGGAGGAGGACTTCTCCCGCCCCCAGCACTGATGATGATCGCCTTTCAGCATCACGGAAAACAGTTTAGGGTCATGTTGTTTTAAACCTCCCCCCCCCCAATATATATTGATTCAAAGCAAAAGAAACGGGGAGGACCCTCTGGTTTTCTTTCCACTCGTGCCGCCTCCTGCACCCAGGAAGTACGGAGTTTTTGTTTTTTTGTTTTTTTGTTTTTTGTGTTTGATCAATGGCACGTGACAGCGGCGACAAAAGTAATTACGAACCTACGGAAACGACGAGAAACGCAGCGTCTACACCTCGTTTCTCAATGCTCTAACAATCGAAATGGAATATGAGATCGCAACTTTTCTGGACGATTTAGACAACAGGAATCTTCTTTTTGTGACCCAAGCTAGCGTGATTCAGAAATACCAGCCCACGTGTACATGGATTTTTTTCTAATATTCGTTTTTATGCACTGTATATAAAATTCAACAATAATAAAAAAGAAGGAAATGCCAGTACAAAAGAGAAATTTATAAAAAAGAAGAAGCAAAACACTACCAAAGTTCATTTCTCAGAAAACAAGAGACAGAAGGGAATTAAAAATAGATTTTCTGAAATATTGGAGGTTCAGAAACAAAACAGAATCACTGGAGAGCAAGACAGAGGCTGGAATAAAAACCCCATATTTTCCGATCCTGCTTATTTTTACCCCTGCAGCGCAGCCCTACAGGGTGAGGGTTACACCCGTAGCGCGCGACCTTATATCTGGTTTATTTTTAAGCAGCCGTGTGAAGCGCTGAAAGTCCGTAACTCACGCCGGCGACTTTATAGGGAGCTGGTCGGAAAACTTTGAGGCGGTGGTGGAAAGAAAGTGGCGGAAAAGGATTGCTGCTGCCCCCGCCCCCGTCTCTCAAACACGAAAGACTGCCTGAATCACATTTCCCCAACACTTCTGTGTTTTCAGGTCCAATTGCGCGCTATCTGTTATATTGTCTCTTGGCGTCCCGAGGCAGGACTGTTCAAGCTGTTGTTTTAGCCGCTGGTGTAATTTGCCTCCCCACATCTCCTTTGTATTTGAGGCCGGGTTCCCTTCCAGCACCACCTTGGTAAACCCGGCGGCGCGTCGAATGTTATCCTGGCGCGCCTGCCGAGGGGTTTCTGCCTCCCCGGGGAATTCACGGGGGTTGCAATAGATGTTTGCTTCCCCCCAGAGGCCCCGCGCTCGCAGGAACGCAGCCCGTGGTAGCGGCGAGGTCTTTCCGCGCCCCTGGCCCCTCGGAGCGGGAGGAAAGTCCGACGTAACTCCAGCCCACCAGGAGAACGCCGACTCGCCGGCTTCCTTGTGCGGAGCGATAACAAAAGGCTGTTCATCAGCAGCCAGGTGTCAGGGTGCAACTCCTGACAGCAACTGTCTTCCTTTTGAGCCAGCCAGCTCCGGAATACATTACGTTAATTAAGTCTTTGGTGATTTAGCCTCCTCGGAGAAAAGTCCAACAATGTAATTAAGAGCACACTAGTTCTATTAGGTATGAATATTCAAAACCGTGTCAATTAATTAGCCAACAGATCTCTCTCGCTATGCCTCCACAGCCCCTTAAGTCCTCCAAGACGTAATTCAGGGGTCATTGTCAGGGAGGCTGGTTTGAGTTGAGATCGCCCTCCCGCCCTCCATACAAGCACACACAGAGGGCTGATTATCTGGAGGTTGCATGGTACCCTCCTGGAATGACGGGTATTTCACACTGTCTCCTGGATGCCAGGGTGATGAGATGGCGCGTGTGGGTCCCTGTCCAATGGCCGGCCAAGGCAAAGATCTCCTCTCATTAAAGCCAAGAGCTACCGGAGTGGAAGGCTTCCTGAAAGGCACCCGCGCCAGGCTCATCCATTCTCCATCCTCTCAGACATGTTAGAAAGATAAATATTAAATCTGCTATCACAAAGGGAGCTGTTAAACAGATACTAAGCTGATATGCATAAAAAATTAATTAGGTAGTTTTTCTCAGCATCAAACTCCTGGACAAATAACTACTTGTAAAGTACACCTTCTGGGCATATTGAACATATGCTGGAATTATCCTTAATTGACTAATTACATAAATTACTCATTAATTTTACAGCACATCAATTATAAAAGATATATCAATTAATTTTGCATAAATTAAGACCCAAGCCCCCCAAAACACAAGAGAGAGAGGGGGGGAGGGAGGGAAGCTGGTGCAACAAAACATGCAGAGAAGGAGAGGGGGCGGAAAAAAAATCAATGTTTGTGTATTTGTAGATGGCAATAATAATTTGTTCTGCTCTGGGCACCAAGATTTTCTTAAGGAAAAACATCCTTGGCAATTAAAATAGTCCTCAAGACCACTTACGATGTGATCATGCATGCACCAATGCGAAACAGACCATTTAAATCAATTAGGATTGCTCTGATGGAAAACCAGAGCTTGGCAATGACAAAGCACTTAGACATTAGTAATCACAAATGATTTAACATCCACATTAAATGGCTGGCTGGCTGGTAAGGCTTATTTTCCTAAGTCAGCAGGGCGCCTATAACTAAGTAAGTTATCTCTATGTATCCCAAAGTACACTTTGGCAACAATTTCACACACAATTGGTAGAAATTAATTTGACACCCTCCAGACCCAACCCACACATTGTTGTTTGTTATTCATTCAGCCTTCCACCTACCTATCTTTCCTAGCCAGGACTTTGAGAGACCAGGTCTGAATAAAAAATATGGGTGTATGCAAAGGCATCCCTTTTAAGTCAATTGAGTTTTATCTTCTTGTACTAAGCCCCAGCCTGTTTATTGATGTGTAATGCTTAAACTATCTGAATGTGTTAATAATGGCTAAGGCTACACAAATATATAAATAAACTTTGATCCAATATATGGGTGTATGAATCCATAATCCTGGGACAGTTTTTTTAAAGAAAGCAATGGATTAGCAGTTCAAAATCTATTATAAGTACAATATAAAGAGGTGCTGCTCTGTAGCCCATATTTTGTAGATGCATGGGTAGAAAGAGCAAAGTATTCTCCTTAAGTTGTGGTGGTGATTATGACCTTATTGAAATTATTGTCTGTTAAGGTTTCCTAGAAGCCATCTTTTCTGGTTTTCCACCACCAAGTTAAAACAAGTCTTCATTAAAACAATGTTTTTGATCAAACCCTACTTTGAAAGGGTTTGAGGTTTTAAGAGAGAGAATGGGGAAGTCTTTCTAGGCCAGTGAAAAATCCACTCATGTGACCTTAAGATTGAAAATAAAATGACAGGTAGTTACTGTAATGTCATAGAGCTATAAAGTATGGTCACATTTGTTCTAGTTATCCCTTCTGAATAGATGTCCAGTCTCACCACAGTTACATAGGTGTAGGGGACTCATGTTCAGCACCACGGCCACTGACTTGCAGAGTACCTCAGGGTTCTGTTCTGTCTCCTATGTTATTTAACATTTATATGAAACCATTGGGGGAAATTATTCGGAGTTTGTGAGGTGAAGTGTCACCAGTATGCCGATGACACTCAACTCTACCTCTCCTCACCTCCAGATTGCAAGGAAGCTATTTTGACTTGAGATCAGTGCTTAGCTTCGGTCATGAACTGGATGAGGAAGAACAAACTGAAACTAAACCCAGACAAGACAGAGGCGCTTCTGGTCAATCAAAAAAGGAGATCAAGAGATAGGGATGCAACCTGTCCTAGATGGGATTACCCCACAACTTGAAAAAGAGGTACGTAGCTTGGGGGTGCTCCTGGACTCATCCTTGGGCCTAGATGCCCAGGTCATAGCTGTGGCCAGGAGTGCATTTGCAAAATTGAAAGTAGTTATGCCAATTTCTTGAGAAATCTTCTTCTTGCTAATTTTCCTCCTTGCAGCAACTGGCATATAGAGCTATATTAACTGCTAACATGGTAGCATCTAAAAATCATAAGAACATAAGAACGTAAGAAGAGCCATGCTGGATCAGGCCAGGAGTCCATCTAGTCCAGCTTCCTGTATCTCACAGTGGTCCTGCCAATGCCTCTGGGAGTGCACAAGACTAGATATCTGTCTCTATCAATCACTCCTCTGCATTTGGCCTTTGAAGTACCCTGGTTTTAAGCCTGGAGATTACACATTCCCATCATGGCTTGTAACCTGAGATGGACTTTTCCTCCAGGAATCTGTCCAATCCCCTTTTCAAGGCATCCAGGCCAGATGCCATCACCACATCCTGTGGCAGGGAGTTCCACAGACTAACAACACGCTGGGTAAAGACGTATTTTCTTTTGTCTGTTCTCACTTTTCTAACCATCAATTTGATTCAATGTCCCCTAGTTCTGGTATTTTGTGAGAAGGAGAGGAGCATCCTTCTATCCACTTTACTCATGTCCTGCATAATGTTGTATGCCTCAATCATATACCCCCTCAGCCCCCTTTTCCCCAGACTAAAGAGCTCCAAATGCTGTAGCCTTTCCTCATAAGGAAGGTGTCCCAGCCCAGTAACCATTTTAGTTGCTCTCCTCTGCACCTTTCCCAGTTCCATTATGTATTTTTTTAGATGTGGTGACCAAAACTGTACCCAATACTCCAGGTGTGGAGTATTTAATGTTTTGCTAATTATGCCCAAATGAAACATTTTGAAAACAGCCCTGTACTGGATAAACATTTTCACAGCACTATCCCCCTAAACCTCCAAATCTTCATCATACAAAGCTGGGATTTTATTACCTAGTGTGCATTGCTTTACACTTCTTTACTTTTAACTACATTTGCTATTTTAAAACCTATTTCTCCAGGTGTAGAGATGTCTTCTAGCCACCATAAAAACAGTGTTATCACCCAAATTTGTCTGCTTCTTTGCTCATCCAAGCTTTAAATCACTTATGAAGTTTAAAAAGCAGTAGTCTCCACACAGTTCCTCCGGAGCCCTTCCTGTTTACGTTCTTCTGTAGCAAGAACAGCTGGCTGGGTATCTCAGTAGTTTAGGCAACTGCATCCAAGAATATTGAAAAAACTGACTGAAAAGACTGCAGAATCACTATATATTACAGTGACCCACCACCTATCACGGGGGTTAGGGACCCAACCCAACCCGCGATAATTGAATATCTCTGATATGTGGAAGCTGGTTGGTGTGGGCCTGGAGGGCCTAACTGGGGGCTCTTGTACTTACCCCCAGCCTGGCGCTACCCCAAATGGGCCTGCAAGGGCCTCCCTGGGCCTTATGGAGGCCCCAAAAGGGCCTCCCTGCGAACCGGAAGTGACTTCTGTATCAACGAAAATCATTAAGGGGCCTCTGACAGGCCTAGAAAGGCCCTCTGAGGCCTCAGAAATAATTTTCTGTGAGCTGGAAGTGACTTCTGGTTCACAGGGAAACCATTTTTGGGCCTCCAGAAGGCATGGGAAGGCCCTTGCAAGCCCGTTCGGGGCAGTGCTAGTCCTGGGGTAAGCATGGGAAGCCTTAAACAGGCCTTCCCCCCTTACCCCAGGGGGATTTTTTCATGTACTGCAGTTCCGCAATATAGGCTGATACTTCACGCCCCTCTCGCTGCAGTTCGCGGCCCCGCTGGAGACCGGTTCGAAGGAACGGAACCTCACATCCTTGTGGGGTCAATCCGAGTTCACCCTGACCACGCCCCCTGCTCCAAGCGGGGTGAGAGATTCCCGTCCTGGAGCTCGGGAATCTTTTCAATCCGCTTCTCAATCTGATTTCAACAGGGAGGCAACTTCACCTCGGCTTGAGGAAGGACGTGAAGTAACCGTCATAGTGGGACCGCAGTTATGAACCACAAACACGTGGGGGACCACTGTGTATTTTCTTAAAGTTATGGAGGATGGTTGAAATACCAGATGATTGGAGAAGAGCTAATGTTGCCTCAATCTTCCCAAAAGAAGGGACCTGGGAATTACTATATACAGACCAGTCAGCCTGATATCACTGCCAGGGAAAATTCTGGAGCAGGCTATAAAGCAGTCTTTCTGCAGACACCTTGAAAACAATGCCGCGATAGGTGGAAGCCAACATGAATTTCTCAAAAAAAAATTCTGTCAGACTATCTTACCTCATTTTTTTTATCAGGCAACCTCCCTGGTAGATGATGGGAATACTGTAGAATATATCTTAACTTCAGCAAAGCCTTTGGTGAAGTGCCCCACTATGTTCTGATTTAGAATCTAGCTAGGAATGGGCTGAATAGAACAACTGTCAGTAGGATACCCAGTTGGTTCCAAAATTGTACTCAGAGACTGTTTATCAATGGCTCCTTCTCAAAGTGGGATACTGTAACAAATGGGGCACCCCAAGCTCAGTCTTGAGTCTAGTGTCTTCAACATTTTTATTAATGACTTGGATGAGGAGTGCAGAGAATACTAAACAAAATTTGCAAATGACATAAAATTGCATGGGAATAGTTAATACCTTGGAAGAGAGAAACCAAATTCAAAAAGTCCTCAATAGTCTTGAAAACAACAGAATGAAATTTAACAGGGGTAAGTGCAAAATTCTGCACCGGGAGTGAGGGGTGGGAAGAACCAAATGCTCAGTTACAAGACAGGAGATACTGGGCTCAGTAATTTGAGTGAGATGGATCTTGGAATTGTTGTAGATCAATAGCTGAGGTTGCTGCAAAAAAAGGAAACAAATGCTGTTTTAGAATGCATTGCCTTCAAATTCCATGAGACAATAGTTCACCTCTATTCTGTATTGGTTAGGCTCCATCCAGAGAACTCTCTCCAATTCTGGACACCACACTTTAATAAGGATTACATCAAACTGGAGCAAGTTCAGAGGAGGGCAACAAGGACGATTTGGGGACTGGAAACCAAGCTCTTTGAGGAAAGACTGAAAGAACTGAACGTGTTTAGCCTTGAGAAAAGAAAACTGAAGGGAGAGATGATGACATTTTTCAAATACAGTACTCGAAAGGCAGTTATATAGAAGACGGCAAGAACTGTTCTTGATCATCCGAGTACAGGACATGGAATAAAGGGGTTCAAGATACAGGAAGACAGATTTAGGCTGAATATCAAGAGGAAAAATGTTGTTCCCAGAATAATCATAATAATGCCTTTATTGTCAATGTACAACATGTGCACAATGAAATTAGCTGAGTCTCCCATGCCCACCCCCACCACCATCCCGCCCCCATCTCACTGGCAATCACTCAGTCTTATTGCACCCTGTGTACTTGACACAGAATGCGCCAGCCCACAGGTCAGTTTTTATATACTTGTCCTGGGATTATTTCCCATTCAGCAGTCTGACAGCCCATGGATAAAAACTGTTCTTCAGTCTGTTGGTACGGCAGGCTATACTACGATATCTTCTGCCTGATGGTAACAAGGTAAAAAGGTGCTGACCGGGGTGTGAGTCATCCTTAAGAATTTTTCCAACCCTCCTGAGGCAACGATCCCTAGCGATGTCATCCAGCGCGCTCAGGGGACAGCCCGTGATATACTGAGCTGTGCTTACCACCCTCTGTAGTGTCTTCCTGTCAGCAGCTGTCAATCCAGCATACCAAACGGTAATGCAATATGTGAGGATGCTTTCAACTGTGGACCGGTAGAAGGAGATAATCAGTTGTTGCTTCACTTTGTTCTTACGCAAGACCCTAAGGAAATGCAGTCTCTGCTGGGCCTTCCTGACTACTTGGGTTGTATTAATTCCCCAGGATAGATCTTCACTGAGGTAAACTCCCAGAAATTTAAAGGAAGAAACTCTCTCCAGACAGCCCCCTGGATGTACAATGGGGCTGGTTCCTCTCTCTTCTTCCGGAAGTCCAGCACCATCTCCTTTGTCTTGGTAATATTTAGATGCAAGTTATTTTCAAGGCACCATGTGGATAATTTTTGGACCTCATTCCTGTATGGTGATTCATCTCCCCCTGTAATAAGACCCATTATGGTGGTATCGTCTGCGAACTTAATAATCACAGTAGATGGATCAGATGATACACAATCATATGTGTACAGTGAATACAGGAAGGGACTAAGCACACAGCCCTGTGGGGAGCCGGTGCTAAGCTTCAGGGAAGTAGATGTAAAAGGCCCAACCCTCACTGTTTGTGAGCGGTCCCTTAGAAAGTCCTTGATCCAATCACAGATGGTAGAAGAAAGGTCCAGATCAGCCAGCTTTTTAATAAGAATGCTTGGTAGGATGGTGTTAAAAGCTGAACTGTAATCAATGAAAAGCATCCTAACATAATTTCCAGGTTTCTCCAGATGACTCACTGCAAGGTGTAAGGCAGTAGCTATGGCATCATCTGTTGCTTCTGTCCCTTGAAAACCCCGGAAAGGGCTGCCACAAGTTAAAATCGGTTGGGTGGCATACAATAGGAAGAATAGGGTGTTTATTCCTGCTTTTGCTTCTCAACCAGATAGTGATTCATAAGTGATGGTAGGTGTTAAATGCTGCTTTTTTTTTAAAGGCTACTTTTCTCTCATGATTACTCTGTTAGGTGTATAGCTGGAGATAAAGAGAAAATAGGTAAGTTATGTGTATCTGTTTATTAAGAATTCATATGAGAGGCAGTGTCATGTAACATAATTTATATAAGGGTTAGGAAGTGTTAGATTTTTACAGCTAAATCAAGCTGCCCCAATTATAATTAAAACATTTGTTGTTGTTATTACTGCAGTATGTCAGACATTAGAGCAACCGCTCAGCCTGAAGACCTGTGTTTGGAGTCTGAGGGAAGGGATCTGACAAGGCATTTGTGCAATTGGAAAAGTTGCTTCTAAAAAAAAAATCCCTGCTAGAAGCAATCCATTTCTCAGAGGTGTTCATTACAAACCTCATTCTACCAAAGCTGTTTCCATCAAAGTGCACAAGAACACAATTTCTATACCATATGTAGATTTCTCTCTCTCAAAGGTGGAAACGATGAGATGATTGTGTGGTGTTCTTCAACCCCACCCTAGTCATGGACTTACTGGATATTTTTTCTCTCTTCAGAGGATGTACTGTGTGGCAGATGTCGCAAATACTACGGTTAAAATGTGTGAAGCTTTCATTATAATTTGTGTATTATACAAGTTCTTCCAGCCATCTTCCATCAGGTGTATTCCCCAGTTAGTATGAAAGATTTCTTCATTTTTTGTTTT
Source organism: Phrynocephalus versicolor (assembly GCA_023846285.1). Lineage (NCBI taxonomy): Eukaryota > Metazoa > Chordata > Lepidosauria > Squamata > Agamidae > Phrynocephalus > Phrynocephalus versicolor. The sequence continues at coordinate 35,915,104 of JAHTLZ010000237.1, read as the reverse complement.
TTAAAGAAGATCTTTAAAAACACTCTTGTTTCTGCTGAGTAGAAAGATGTTTATTTTTGTGCAATTGTGTTTAACTCTTTATCTGTGGTAACTGTTTATAATATTTTAATGTTTATGTCTCATACTATTTCATGACTATTGTAATAAATTGTGTTATCTAGTTATTTATGAGAAGCATTGCTTAGCCATCTCTCCAAATTACAATCCTCTCAAGATAGCTTACAACAGAAAACATACCCTTCTACATCAAGTGAAATTTAATGTCATTCCTTTGTTTTTATCATAATTAGTTTTATAAATTAATTTTAAAATATATTTTTAAAAACTAATATTTTTTAAAATATTTTCCTGCTGCATATGTAAGTCACCTTGTGAAGGCAGGATAAAAGACACAACCAAAATACAGTGGACCCTCATATAACAAACAGTTTGTATAACATACAATCTGTACAACATAAAAAATTCTGGAGATAGGAGAAATTTGCTTAACAGAATTGTCTATGGCGTGAATCTGTACAACATAAAAATGGTCGCAATTAGGAATTACTCTGTTTTCAATGCATTCTTACGGGAAATTTGTATAAAGGAAAAATTGCTTAACATAATTTCACTTGGAAGTTTAGTCATGCACTAGAATTAAAAATATTGAAACCATTAACTACATTGTCTTTTGAACATGCCATGGCCCAAGACTAATCGGAAAGGACATCAGTGTTATGAAAAGTAGAAGGCAGTATAGAAAAAGGAAGACTTTATTGAATTTATTAATTCAGTAAAAGAAGGCATGACTTTTTATTTTTACTTATATAATGTTTTGGTGAAAATTAATTCATATGGTCACCATAACTCTGAAATTACTTGATGGCATGTCATAGCAACAAACTGTTTGTAAGGGCTCAGCTAGACTGTCAACTACAGTAATACCTTGGTTTATGAGCATAATCCATTCCAGAAACATGCTTGCATATCAAAGCAATCCCCCCCCAAGAACTAATGGAAACTCAGATGATTCATTCTGGGGCCCCATAGACCACATACATTACACACAAAAAGACAAAATTCACAAAAGAAGTTGGCTAGAAGTCCATGTCCACACCATGGCTTAGGTACCTAGCTGCAGACTCTGCTGTGCTTGAGACTAACAACTGGATTTTACTCTGTGTTTTTAAGAACGTAAGAAGAACATAAGAACAGCCTTGCTGGAACAGGCCACAGGCCATCCAGTCCAACATTCTGTCTCATACAGTGGCTCACCATTTGCTTCAGGGTATTCCCAAGCAGATGTCTTCACCTGCTTATGATTCCCTGCAAATGGCATTGAGAGATATCCGGCCTATCTATCCAACACGGAGGTTGTCCTTAGGCATCTATAATGATGGCCATTGATACCCTTGTTCTCCATTAATTTGTCCAATCCTTTTTTAAAGCTGTCAATGCTGACAGGCTGTTGTCACCACTTCTTCTGACAGGGAGTTTTAATGTCGCAATAATAAAATGCAATTTGTAGCCCTATACACACTTGACTAGCTGCCACATGCCTAGAAGTGGTTTGAGAAATAAGAAAGGATATTGAAAACAAATTAAATAAAAAATAAAGAAAAATAAAACAACCCCCTGCACTCCCCTTTGAAAACATTCCTGGCTGGTGCAAGGGAGACCTAAATTCCTCTCTCCTACCTCTGCTTTGGAGGCTGCCTGAGATGGAACGTTACAGAAAATCACCCACAACCCTGCAGGGGTGAGTACCACCATTGGATCACTTGTGATCATGTGACCTGCTCCAGTTATTTACATTGCAAGACATTGCTTGTTGATCATGGCAAAATTTAGAAGAAATGTTGAAGAAAGAAATTGTAAATAAAGAGAGGAGGGGGAAAAAGAGGAACAACAAGAAACCTCTTAAGAACATAAGAACATAAGAACATAAGAGCCATGCAGGATCAGGCCAAACCCCATCTAGTCCAGCTTCCTGTATCTCACAGTGGCCCCACCAAATGTGTCTGGGAGCGCACGATACTAGATATCTGTCTCCTGATACCACTCAATCAAAGGGACATTTAAGCCTAGATTAAAAATGTTGAATGGCCATCAGAGAAATATACAATCTGACCAGGAGAAAATCAAGAGAAGTGGGGAAACAGTATATTGAAGACTTATAAAGGTAAGATAAAAGGGTCCCAGATGCCTTTTATCTGATGATGAAGAATTTACAGTTCTTGAAAGTGAAGGGAAAACTGCTTGAAAAGCACTGGAAATAAATAAATGTCCAAAGGTAGATGGAATGTCAATATAACTATTTCAATCCACAAAGAATGAATTTGTCAAAATCCTAACAAGAATATGCCAGCAAATATGGAAAACAAAACAATGGCCCACAGATTGACAATGCTAAATATATATTCCCATCCCCAAGAAACGAGATGTCAAGGAGTGCAGTAACTATAGGACCAACACTCTAATTTCTTGTGCAAGCAAAGTGATGTTGAAGGTGTAGCAACACAGGCATTTCTTATATGTAGCAAGAAATTCCTGATGTGAAAACTGGAGTCTGAAAACAAAGAGGCACTTGCAATCATATTGCAAATATCTGATAGCTTCTAGAGTGCACAAAAGAATTTCAGAAGGCCAGTCAATGCTTTATAGGGCTATGGCTGCCTTTGGCTCTTTTAAAGGAGAAAGGCAAGATAAACATATTTTAAATAAATAATACATAAATAAAAAGGCTGCAGCAAAGCCTTTGACTGTGTGGATGATGGAGAAACTATTAGTTGTTCTGAAATAGGTACAGTATGTGTCAGCACTTGAATGTCCTGATGTATAACCTATATTTTAGACAATAAGCTATTGCTAGGTCATAATATGATGAAAAAGAATGGTTTCCTATAGGCCAGTGGTTCTCAACCTTGTGTAACCTAGGAGTTCTTGGACTGCAACTACAGAAGCCTTGACCACTAGCTGTGCTGACCGAGGTTTCTGGGAGTTGTAGTTCAAGAACACCTGGGTTACACAAGGTTGGGCACCACTGCTGTAGGAAAAGGTGTCAGTCAAGACTGCATTCATCGCCTTTTCTGTTCAATCAGTATGCAGAACACAGCATATCATATCATATATCATATCATACCAGACTAGATTCAGATGGAGAAGTGAAAAGTGGTGAAAGAAGCATCAATAATTCAAGATATGCAGAGGATACTATCGTACTGGCAGAAAGCAGCAATGACATGAAATGACTCCTATAGAAGTGCAAGTGCAGAGAAGAAAGTGCCAAAGCAGTATTTCTTAACTTGAACATTAAGAAGACAAAAATCTCAACTACAGAAGAACTGTGCAGATTGAAAGTTGACAATGAAGATATGGAAACAGAGATTCTGTACATCTTGGGTCAATCACCAAAAAAATGGAAATTGTAGCCAAGTTACAGTTTCCCTGGAGGTTTGTCTCCTTAAACCGTGATAGCAGTGCATGTGCAGAGGGCAGAACTTGTGCATGCACCAAGGACACCTGTGTGAATGCTGTGTTTCATGTCTTGCCCTCTCTTTGATCAAAGACCTTGTTTTCTTGAATGAGTGTTTTCTTGAATGAGTGGAATTAGAACACTCAGCCTTCTGTTTCCCCAATATATGCTATATGTCTGAAGAAGTGGACGTGTCCATGAAACGTTACATTAAAATATGAAAGTTAGTCTTTAAGGTGCCACATGCTTTTTGTCTTTTGTTTTGTTTAGATTTTCTTTGATTTTTGCCTGGAATTCTTGCACAGACTAACACAGCTACCTTCTCCGATATATTGAGTACATTGAGTACCATGGGATGGGGCAGGGAGTGTTAAAAGGTTTCTGTTGTAGCCTATTACATAATTCTTTATTTCCCCATATAGGTACTGCTTCTCTGGTGAGACTGAGCCGAGCCCTAATGAATAATTAATAAATTCTGTCATTTAGTTTCATGAAATATTTTCTAAATAAGAGAAGGACCCATCACACAACTTATGCAGTTAGTCAGAAATCACACTGAAACATCATTAAATTTCGTCAAGGGATTTAAGTGAAGCAATGGGATTTAAATGCAAAATTAATTAAGTTGTTAATTAGTTAATTAACTGTTATGTTTTTAAGTGATACCATTAAGAATCTGAGACAAAATTCCACTTAATTTTCTAAACATAGAAAGTGTTTACGGAACTGTAAAAGCCTAAGGCCTCATTCACTCCACCAAATTTTGAAGCTACTACTAACCTATCTCATTGTATATGAAAGACTTTTGGATTTTTTTAAAAAATGCCAGCTGAATAATGCTTGCTCCAGTGTGGCATAGCTCCATGTGATTCACCAGAACCCACGAGGCTCTGATTAGCTTGATTTGGGGTGCCCTCAGTAGAAGATGACTAGTGTGTCAGTAGAGATTATCTACGACACTATGGCCAGTCCATCGACAATGTGTTCCTCTCAGCAAATCATTCAGTTCTATGATGCCAAGGAACTTGGAAATGTTATTCTAAAAAAAAAGCAAAGAAACACCAGAGCCTACCTGCTGTTTTCAGTGTAGCCAGCAGAGGAAGTATTTGTTAAGCATACAGATACATTTCATACAGCATTTGTTAAGCATACAGATACAATCAGGTATGAGAGTGATCAGACCAAATACTGTTAAATAACTGGATCTTCAACGTTTTGGAGAGTGAGAAATGAAATATTTTTCTGTACTTGGCTGTTTTTATTGGAAATATTATTCTTTTAACCTCTCTTTTGCCCCCCTCCCCCGGAAGTAATATTTCATTACTTTCCCCTTTCACCCTTTAGGTCTCAACCCCATTCATGTGGTGGGGGCTTTTAAACCACTTTTGTTGCTTTTATGTTCTGTCAAGTTGCCTCCAGTTCATGCAACCCTTTAAGGTGGATTGGTGTCAGTTCATCTTCTATTTGGTCTTCCACTTTTCTTGTTGCCTGCCACATTTTTTGGCATTATTGTCTTTTCAAGAGATGCTTGCCTTCTCACGATGTGCTCAAAATATGACAGCCTTCAGTTTCAACTTTATGTTGTCTCCAGAGATAGTTCAAGCTGGATTTCCTCTAAGACCCACTTGTGTATCTTTCTGGCAGCTCTCCTCCAGCATAATAAATAAATAAATAACCTTTTGTAAATATAAGTAAAACCATCAAATGGAATGGAACACACTTCAGTAGCAGTCACAGCCAAACTGCTCTGAAAGAGGACCTCCTATATAGAAATTGGAAAATATCATACATCCACTGTGGGAACCTTTCTCTGAAGGATGTGTTTCAGAGGGGATTCAGTGAGTGCACACACCACTGTTTGCCGACGTGGCATATCTGAAAAGGGAAGTGACCTCTATTTCCCCTGACCTTCTGCTGTGAGGCAGGGCCAAAGGGCTAAAGGGCACTTGCCTCCTGTTAGAATCATTGTTTTCTGCTAAAGCTCCAATATCTGTGTGTCTGTTCAGCTGACTGAAAAGGCACCTGTGTGTGTGTGTGTGTGTGTGTGTGTGTGTGTGTGTGTGTGTGTGTGTTCATCCTTTTCTCTGCACCCAAGGTCAATTTGGCTTTGGAACTTCTCCAGAGAACTACAACAATCCACCAAGTAGATCTTGTGTATTATCTCCCTTTTCTCATTGAGAAGCAGGAAGGAAATGAATGATATATAAAAGTCAGTAAGAATCTTCAGCTAAAGGGGGTTGAATTTTCCAATGTCTGTTTCATTCTAGTATTCACATTTTTTAAAGTTGGAACAAACATGCACAATTGTTGTTCTTACATTTTATCTCTTACATTTCATGATGTCTACACCACTCATTTATTAATTCTTCAAGACAAACTTAACCTTTCCCCATTAATCAGAATCTACTGAAGTTTCACAAAAAGTAATAGTTATACCTTTCTTTATACAGTAACCCCCCCACCTATCGTGGGGGTTAAGGACCCGACTCGACCTGCAATAATTGAAAATCTGCAATATGTGGATGCTGGGTCGGGTTGGGCACTGCCCCAAATGGGCCTCCGATGGCTTTCCTGGGCCTGTCGGAGGCCTCAGAATTGCTTTCCAGCAATCCAGAAGTCACTTCCTGTTTTCCGGAAGCCACTTCTGCCAAAAAGCACGTCCGGGAAGGCGATCATAGCCCTCTGAAGTGGTTTTCAGTGATCTTGAAGTCACTTTCAGTTTTCCAGAAGTCACTTCCAGTTCACCAGAAAGCAGTTCTGGGGCCTCCAACAGCCCTGGGAAGGCTATCAGAGACCCGTTTGGGGCAGCACCTAGCCTGAGGTAAGTACAGGAGTCCGGAAACAGGCCCATCCAGTTTACCCCAGTGGGCCTTGCCTTTCATATATTGTGGTCCTGCGATATCCCGGGACTGGCGTATATGAACCACGAAAGGACGGAAGAACACTGTGCCTTAAATTACAATAAAAGCATACATCAGTATTTCAACAATATATGCAAAGGTATAGGGATACATCACTATTTTAGCTATACATCTCAGCCAAATTGCAGGAAATTTGCCTTCCTTTCTGTTTTTGATACTGTACTGCTGAGAAATATTATTCCCCAAATTTTAATTTAAAATTAGTTTAGGGAATACTATGGCTGAAATCCTGTTGTGTAGTTGCACTGCAGTAGATCCACTGAATAAATTCCTCTGTACGTTCTTTTGGTTCAAATGGTTGTACTCTAGTTGCAAATTACTTTAACATAGTACATTCCACTTAGGGTATTTATTTATTTATTGGAGTTTTATACCACCCATCTGGCAGCGAGGTCACTGGGCGTAGGCCTATTTCAATCTAATGTCTCACTCTAATGTCCAAGAAAGTAAATTTGGTCCATGAAAGCCGACGTTTAAATATAGCTGCTATTTATTTTTTGGATTGAGATACTGCTCCATTAGTGCATGCACTACTCTGGGCAGTTTATAGGGATTAAAACAAATAATAAGCATATATGTTGGTCTTTAAGGTGCCAAGATGCTTTTATCTCTTGTTGTTTTTATTTGTTTCTGTCTAATATGTTTGCACAGACTGAAACAGCGGCTTATTTAAAAGCGAGCACTGTGCCATCTGAAATTTATAAACAGAGGGAAGAAGCATAGGTACACGTGTCCAGGGCCAGCGCTTCCATTAAGGCGAAGTAGGCCTTAATGGTGCCTAGGGCGCCAAAATGGAGAGGGGGCGCTGGACAGCCTGTTGCCTCCCTGCTGCCCCCTGCCGCTGGCCACCACCGTCCAAGCCCCACGTACCAGCTGCCCATTGCCGCCGGCCCATCGCTGCCCGCCGCCGCCTGACAGCCCCCCCCGTGCCTATCACCCCCCACCTCCTGCGCCCATCGTTGTCCCCGCCATCTGCTGCCCCACCCCCCACCCCCCCCTGCCCTGCCCCCGCCCCCGCCCCCACCCACCTCCACCCCTGCCTGCCCCCACCCTGCCCATCCACTGCCTGCTGTTTTCGGGGGTCTTTTTCATCATCTGGAACAGATTAATCCACTTTCCCATACATAAGAAGAGCCATGCTGGATCAGGCCAAAGGCCCATCTAGTCCAGCTTCCTGTATCTCACAGTGGCCCCGCCAGATGCCTATGGGAGTGCACAAGACTAGATCTCTGTCTCCTGATACCACTCCCCTGCATCTGGCCCTTGAAGTACCTCGGTTTTAAGCCTGGAGGTTACACATCTCCATCATGGTTTGTAACCTGTGAGGGACGTCTCCTCCAGGAATCTGTCCAATCCCCTTTTGAAGGCATCCAGGGTAGATGACATCACCACCTCTTGTGGCAGGGAGTTCCACAGACTAACAACATGCTGGGTAAAAAATATTCACTAAGGGTCATGCATTGTATGATCCAAATTTTATGATATGAACTCAATGGGGGATAGGAAGGGAACATTTGGCTCGGGTGGCCTTGGCCTGAGTGTATATCTGTGAAGATAGGTATATTCTTGTCTTCCTGTCCTTGCTCCTTACACAAGGCAATGGCTTTTACATGGACTTGAAGGTTAGCACAGGCACTGCTAATTGCTTCAAGATGCCTTTCAAGAACTTGCTGCTAATAAAAGCCTGACCTTACATGAAATGATGTCATATTTGTATCTCTCCTTTCTAAAGGAGAGATACATGATGTCATATTTGTATCTCTCCTTTCTAAACTTTTGGACTCTTGATGTATATTTCAAGATGTTTTATAGTGAAGAAACAAATGTATACACAGCCTGAAAATGACATGATATATTATTTATACCAGATCTTCTATGTTACTGTGTACGTCTACAGCTTGGTAAAGGCATTTAAAATGCTTTCTCATGGTGAGAGGATGCAAACATGCAAAGTTAGCAACCAGTTTAGAGTTGGTGAAGTAAGTGTATTTTGAATCAGTTCCCATTCTCTGATATAAAACTGTGAGCACTTTTAAAGGAAAAAGGCAGGGTAAAAATATTTTAACAAGTAAACAAACTGATCATATAACCATTCCAAATTTATTTACAATTATTACTGAGTTAATCACATCCTTCCAATTAGTATTTTAGAAACATAAAACATACACATATTTCCTTCCCGCACATCTCCTCTGGATTACCTTTCATATAGCAAATTGCTTGCCATTGGTTTTGAAATCCTGAACTGAGAATATGCTGGATTTTATAACAATCTAACTGAATGAGATTCACTGTGGCTTCACATTTATAATCCCCATAGATATTAACAGAAGCGATGCAAAACATCAAGGCAAGATGTTCCCTTAAGGTTAGCCTATGGAATGACTGCTAATGTGCTTTGTTTACTTGCAACAGAAAAATGAATAAATTATTACTGTAAATGATAACTGAAGGTGCTATGGCTGAATCTGTTTACCCATCCTATCAGATTAAAGCAGGAGAAACTCAGTGCATCTGTTGGAGTTGCACTGTTATTTATAACACTATAAGACTGAGAGTTTTGTCTCTGGTTTGCCAGAGAAAGATCGATGGATTCAGAGATATTAATGGAATTTCCCTTAATAACTTTTGGGCAAAGATTCTAAGCACAGATTCTGCTAATGAAATTACACAGAATGGACTAAGAGACTAAGATATAGTGGGAAATGCCCTCCTTACCCTCATCTTTACAGCCAAAGTGCATGTGTCTATGGCCAAAACCCTGTTACTAAACTTAATACATCATGCTAGAGTAGACCCATTGGGTCAATGGGGGATTTGGTGAATCAATTTCTCCATACGCTCAATTTATTCAAATAAGCCTTGTCTAAATGCAACATCCTTTAGCGTAAGTCATTGTTACAGTATGCCCATTTGAATCAGTGGAACATAGGGAGGACTTGACTCACCAAATACATGTAAATTCGATGAGAGGCAGAGGACTTAAGCAAATTCTGTCTCCCATTTATCATGCAGCCCTTTTATCCATCCCCAGAAAAATCTGAACCACTTCATACCTACACCAGGAAGGCCACAGCTAACAGCCCATAATGGGTGTTGGGAAGGGGTTGCATAGGTGTGACTTTCACACACACCAGGTGATTGTCCATCTAATGAGCCTATTCAGATCAGAGTGGAGTGAAACCAAGGCGAACTATAAATTGGAAGCCTCCCACCAACCCTCCTCAGACTGAAGAAGCTACTTGGATGAGTAACGAAACGCTTTGATCCCACAAGAAAAAAAAGTCCAGTTGCCATGACTCAGCTCCTGGACAACTGCCCTTATGTTTCAGGACAAAGGTCACGTGCTAGCGGAGCTCCAAACATATTCTACCAGGCATGTTGCAGACTGTGTGTTCAAGGCAATTTCTAGGGCAATTTATTTAAAACATCACACTTGGCTAAGAACTATTAATGTCTCAAAAGATTCACACCTGTCTGTGCATCAAAGATCATGTCTTTCAATGGAGAGAGGCTGTCCAGTACAAATAAAATGATGGACTTTCTTTTGAAAACCCGGATCGCTGTGAAGAAGACAGGCTTGCTCTGCAAATAAATTGTGCTGTGCTCATAAAGAGCAATGGAAGAAAGCTGCAGGAGTCCCCATGAGTGAGATTCCTCTTAATGAGCTTACAGGACATCAATGTTTCACCCTGCCTCATCAAGGTAGAGCCTTTCAAGAGGCCACCTACCTTCTTCCAAGTGATTGAGCATGAAAATAGATGTAGAGTACTGAACATCTAGGGAAGTGGGGCGTCGTTCACTAGAGAGCTCCATCATCATCATCCCATGGATTGTCTACCTACCTGGGTATTTAACTTGTCCTTAGTCTCTGTATACGATGCTGAACACATTACAGAATGACCCAAGCTTCTACTGGCTAACGGCTGTGTTTCAGGACTTCTGGTGAACTGGAAAATGAGATACACACATTCTAACAACAGGGAGATGAGAACAAGCAGTACACCATTCAAGAAATGATCCATTTAATCAAGTGAATAACTGCATAAGGCATTTCATACTTTTTTTTTTGGTCTCTTCACTAAGCTTGCTTATGTCAGCTGTAGGAGATATATTTGGCTGAATCCCAGTCTGCAAATCTCTATAAGATGTTTTGTATTCTGCTACTTTGAAAGTGCCTATGTGCTCTGGTGGTTTTGTAAGCCAGTCAAATGCTTGGTTTTAGAATCTTCAGGGGATTCTATTATAACTTCCTCTGCCCATCAGAAGAAAGCCTATCCAGTTTCATTGTGTCAATAAAAACAAGCTCATGCCATGTCATAATATCCTGCTGCAGTAATATATGGGTATCTTTATCTTTTGATCTCCTGTGCTTGCATTGTTAGTCAGCAAAGGAAATACTTTCCTGCTCTGAATTTTCTGTGGGGCTTTCCATATTCTATGACTGATATACTCTGCAACATATCTGTTCTCTGTGGCTTCTGAAAACCTGGTTGAGATGTTGCTATCACAGTTTCTCCCTCATATTGTCTCTATATAAGTTCTGTTAGACACTATGTTTTTTCTTTTCTTTTATGGATTCTGTTATGCTTTTCTATTCTGAGTCTCACTCAGAAAATGTCTGCTGGCCAAATGGTACAATGGTTTTAGTAGATTAAAGAGCTTCCTGTATGTATTTTCAATTTTTGGCAGTGAGGTTATGCAGAAATATATTGGTCATTTTTTCTGATCATGAAGTGTTATATTGTCTATAAATGAGGCTACTGTTTCTGGAATCCTTTTTTGGATACAGTTGTCTGCAATTCTTGATGATTTGAAGATGCAGTTACTGAAAGGGAAGCACTTTGTAATGATGCCGGTGATACAGAAGAAGCAGAATGAGGATGTCTGGTATCTAGACTTTATAAATGTTGTACTTGCAATCTCATCATTATGGTCCCTCTCTTAGAATCATGAGGGATTTATTTGATGTCTACAGAACAATTCTTACATACAGAAATATATTTTGGCATTCTAATTGCATTTGGAAATGCACATTTAATTGCATTTGCAAACCATCCCTCTTTCTTTTCGCAAAAGAACTTGCGGTATGGAAATGCCTCCATACAGTAAATGTTGTTCTTACCATTTTGCTGATGGAATGAAAAGGATAATGTAATGATTAGCACTCTAGTAAACACCAAGCTATGTTGGAGCAGCATAAACACTAGTGAGGCATGGGACAAAACCAATATTTTATTTATTTATTTATTTATTGAATTTCTATCCCGCCCATCTTCCCATGTGAACTCTGGGCGGTTAACAAAATGCTGAAATTCAGCCAGAGATACAGGTAACATAAACAGACCACAGACAATTTAAAAACACGACACACGTCCTACACATAAGCTTCAGGCTATAACAACTGGTCAGACAGCGGGGGGGGGGGGGGAAAAAACAACCCAGAGTACATAAGGTAGGGTGCAGTGTATTTTAAATATTATACTTAAGCCTCTAGAGCAGCATTTCTCAATCTTTTGTTGGCCACAGTGCTTTTAGAAGCTGTTCCCAGGCTTCACCCCCCCTGTCAAACTAGGATTAAGCACAAACAGATGAATATAAAAATAGAATAGGTTTTTAAGCCTGTGTCCCTTTAAAATGTGCCAGCCCCCCCCCCAAAAAAAGAGGGCCATATGACCCCTCCTTGAGAATGGGTGCTTTAGGAAACTGTCTATATAGCATACTAATATTATGAGATGCTGCTGCACCACAGCTTTTGAATCAGCAAGTCTGATGTATATCTAATGAAATTTGCTAGAACAATTGGTCCTCGTTGGGCTTGCCTCCTAGCAAAGAGGTTTTATATTAATCATACTGGCACAAAGCTAATCCAGTAAAAAGCACAGAAAGGGCACAAAAGGATGGGACACTAAATGTGAAACCGAGCAATCTAGCCTTAAATGCTTGTTCAGCTGTGAAAGTTCCGGCCTGGTCTCAAGTTAGTCTCTACTGCACAGTGTTTGGGCAAGATTTTAAAAGAGAGAGATAGAGAGAGATTATTAGACGAAATGAAGATATAAATATACTTTAAAACAGGCCTGTCCAAACTTTGGCCCTCCAGATGGTTTGGACCGCAACTCCCACAGTCCTTTGCCACTGGCAATCTAAGCTTAGCATTCTGGTCCAAAACTTCAGGAGGGCTGAAGTTTGGACATGCCTGCTTTAAAAGATAGAGCAGAGTTTAAGTTGGGTTTCCTACAACTGAAAAAAAGACATTAAAATGGAAGAAGGCAGACAGAGTTTCTATATCTGTAATACTTTTTTATTTGTGGAAATACAAATAAAAGAACAAAGAACTTGGTGTGCAAATTAGAAAGATTGTACCTGCCAAAACCATTAAAATGTCAGCAACCTAATGGCAGGGAACCCCATTTATATATAAAAAGTGGAATCTGCTCATTGGCTCAAGTGAAATGCTATTGTTCCAGTACAATAAATAGGAAATATCCGGTGTGATGTAGTAGGCAGAATGACAGACCGAGACTCTCAAGACCTGGTGTTGAATTCCTGCTCAGCAATGGAAATTCATGGGGAGGGGCCAGAACTGGTAAAATGACTCCTTATACATCTCATGTGAAAGATGTATTGGGGTCACTATAAGTAGCTTCTGACTTGAAATCCTCTCTCTTTCACACACCCTCTCCCTCTCTTAATACAAAGGAGGATACAAATTACACTTCAGGTGATATTTCAAGTAATGTCATTCCAGGCTGTGGCTTATGGCGGCTGCTTTCCTGTTTTCTGTTCCCTTTCGCAACAAGAAGAGTTATAATTCAATAAGTAGGACATATTCTTTCATATAATGAAGCCTTGTACATACAAGGATGTGTGGATCATGCCCAATCAACTCAGAAACCCCTTGTGCTCTGCTTTGCTCTAGTCCGGTGGTTCTCAACCTGCGGGTCCCCAGATGTTGACCAAGTGGTGCAGAATAAATAACTTGCACCTAAATATAAAGAAAACAAAGTAGCTTGTGGTAGACTTCAGGAGGCAGAAAACTGATATTCAACCACTGGTGATTGATGGGACTGGTGTGGAGAGGGTTATAGGTTTTAGATTTTTGGGCATTGAGTTACAGGAGGATCTGTCCTGGAGTGTCAACACAAGGGGGCTTGCAAAGAAGGCTCAGCAGAGACTATTTTTCTCGAGAACTTTAAGGAAAAACCATCTTCCACAAAAGCTGCTGCTGGCCTTCTATCATTGTGCAATTGAGAGTGTGCTGACTTACGGGTTATGTGTGTGGTATGGAAGTTGTACCCACCGGGATAAGACAGTGTTGCACAGAATCATAAGAATTGCAGAGAGTATTGTGGGCTGTTCACTCCCCACCCTAGAACAAATTTATACTACCAGGTGCCACTGTAAAGCATTAGATATATTAAGAGATCCATCACATCCTGGTCATCGCCTCTTCGAGTTGTTGCCATCGGGACAGAGATATAGAGTACTGAGGGCAAGAACAAACCGTCTCAAAAATAGCTTCTTTTTTAGAGCAATATTGGCCTTAAACGGAAATCCTGGACTTTGAAGTCAGCTTATTTTATATGTCATATTTTAGTCATTTTATATGTCATATTATGTGTTGTACCTGTTTTTAAATCTATGTGAAATGTTTTAAATGAGTTTTATATAGCAAACACAAAATTTCGTTGTTCCTGCAAGGGGGCAATGGCAATAAAGATTCCTATCCGATTTCCTATGTTCTTGGACTGCAATTCCCAGAAGTCTTCATCACTAGCTGAACTGGCCATGATTTCTGGGAGTTGCAGTCCAGGAGCATCTGGGGACCCACAGGTTGAGAACCACTGCTCTAGTCTAATAGTCTAAATGCAATTTTCTGCTGTTTTAAATGTGGTTCTGACATTATTATAAGTCCGATATAAGTACCCAGATAAGTATTTTTTTCCTTTTCAGATGGTGCTGTATCATTGTGCTGCAGTTCATTTGTCCTGCTTCAAGGAGTTTTCTAAACTGTAAGCATATTACCCAGTAGAACAAATAACTCCTGACAGGCAGCTCAATAAAACGATTTAATGAATATCAAGAGCAGCTAATCCAAGTGGGAGTGTTGCATATTCCCCTGAAAAGGGTTGCAAATAAGGAAATAAATGTTTTGGAATATTGCTGTAATGTCATCAATGAACTGTAAAATAACACAAGTGCGAAAAAGAATTCCCATAGTTACGAAACACACCATGTTTATACATGATTATATGCCATTAATTTATATGGTCATATATTTATTCATGACCCACCACTAATTTCCAATGAATTTATGCACTGCATTTAGGTGTTTCTTTTTCTTCTCGTTTGTGATTCTATAATACTGTACATCTCTACATATATGTTTGTATTAAGCAGATTTTTGTGTATTGGCAGAATAAGCTCAATATAGATATTGTACTTGGGTAGTCAATCCCAGTATAGATCCATAAAAATATATGAAGCAGTAGAAATAATAATAATGATAAAACTAAATTTATTTTGGAAGTTACATGTAAGATAAAAAAGACTAAATTATACAGTAGGATCCCAGTATCTGCTGCGGATTGGTTCTAGGCCTCCCCATGGATAATGAAATCCATGGACAAGAGAGAATGCCAAAACCTCCCCCCAAAACTGCTGTTTTGTGATAGTAGCTTGCTTTCTGGGTGCAGTTTTGAGACAGTAGCTTGCTTTCTGGCTGCTGTTTGAGACAGTAGCTTGCTTTACACTACTGTTTTATGAGAGCAATTTGCTTTACAGCTGCTGTCTGTGACAATAGCTTGCTTTGCGGCTGCTGAATTATTTATTTATTTTTTTCTGCAAACTGTGGACAACTGAATCAGTGGATATGGGGGTCCTACTGTATTTCCTTTCCTGTCGCCTTCAACCTTTATCAGCATTATTGTCTTTTTGAGAAAATTCTTTCTTCTTGTGATGTGTGCAAATTACGACAGCCTCAGTTTCAACATTTTTGTCTTCAGAGTTCATTTACGCTTGATTTCCTCTAGGACCCACTTTGTTGTCTTTCTGGTACTCCAGGGTATCCACAAGGCTGTCCTTTATCACCACATTTCAAACAAATCACATTTTTCCTGTCAGCTGTCTCCATTGTCCATCTTTCTTCCAGCTATTGTCCATACATGTTCATTGGAACCACAATGGTGTGGAAGATCTTGGTCTCTAGTGACACATCCTTACAGTTGCAAAAGTAGGTGATACGTTTTATTGGACTATGAAGAAGTTGAACAAATAGCAAGCTTTCATGGATGAAATCCACTTCCTCAGCATAAGCACACCTCCTTCATGGATGATGCAAAGAAATTGTAGACAAGAGTCAAAAAATTGATGAAACAAGCCTGTGGGAGTTGATCCAGGCCTTCCTGAGGCTGGGCCTCTAGAGAGATTCTGCAGCAAGGCTTGGAATGTTTACAACCGTGCTCTTGAGACAAAAGGTTGCCAGTTACCCTCTGACTGCCCCCTCCCCTAGCCAGCTCTCACACGACTTGCTTGAAACATAACATTTCTTTGGCTATGGGGGAAAATCAGCAGCAGTTTCTAGCACAAATTTGTGGTGATTCACCATCTAGAAACAACCAAATTAAAAGGCAGATTAAGGTTCTTACCCTGTGAACATAAGGACATGTTTCTTACACCTGATGATCTTTGATAATTCCTGCATGGTTGCTCTTCCAAGTCTCTGTCTTCAAATTTCTTGGCTGTACTCCGATTGGTACTAATGCACAGCCAATAGTCCCAAGACTGAAAGGTAACAACGTTAATAACAGTATTGTAACTTCATTTGTTTCTATTATTTGCGAAATGAGCAAGGATGATAGAACCTGATGTTGCAAAAAGCTGCAGAGTGCATGCCATCTTTTTGGCTGTTCTGTGTAAATGGTGGAGTATGGCAAGTGTGCTGTTTCTTCATTACTTTAAAAGGCAGGGCCTTTTAAAACTCAGTTTCTCCTTGCTTCCTGTTTGCTTCATATTTCTCCATGCCCTCCAATCCATTAAAGGAAATGAAGCAATCAATGTTTAATAATACATACATAATTAGGGAAGGAACTAGCATAAACAAATTAAGACACTCATTTACAACATATTGAAATTGTGTTTCAGATAACTTCATAATAAAATATTTAGGAATTCAGTAAAAAGTAGTCAAGTTCACCATGTTAAATGAGAAAACACAGTATCCAGTGGAGAACTGCCCACAGTGTTGTTTAATTTTTAAAAAAGGAAATACTTTGTGGCCCTTCTAAAGAGATTAAATTTAATAGATTTCACATTCTTCTGTTCAGTGGGATTCTAAGACTATTGAAGAGCCAAGGAACCCTATTGTTACCTGACTATACTCACATTCATTGATGGCGGTACTGCTTCAAAGCTTAATGGTATGTTTTCAAAATATAGGAAAGGGTAGGTACAAAAGAAGATGTTCTACCAGGTATGTGAAATCAATAGCAGGTGAAAATTTAGTTTGAAAATAAACTTACTAGAGGTGTATTCTTTCAGGTTTTGGGACTGCAATCAACAGAATTCTCCAAGACACAGTTCTTTGCGAGACACGGCATATAAAGCCTAATGGGTGTAGAGCAGGCCTGCCCAAAGTCCGGCCCGGGGGCCAAATCCGGCCCATGAGGCCATTCTGAGTGGCCCACGGCTGGCTGGCCCGCCCCTCCCTCCCCCTCCTTCGCTTATGGGTCAGTGGGTGGGGCTTTCAGTGGGATGGGGAGCAACCGGCCCCTGACACATTCTCAGCCACCAAATCTGGCCCTCCTTACAAAAAGTTTGGGCACCCCTGGTGTAGAGATAGCTACTTCCAGTATCTTTTGTGCCCAAGAGGGGCTACTCCCAACTGGTCAGTCAACCATCTCTGTCATCACATGACCAACTAGTGGGTGCTAGATAGAGATGGGCACGACTAGGGAAAATGACGTTTTTGAGTTGTCATGTGTCGGAGGCGGCCCGTTTCGGCTCGTTTCCGTTTTTTGCGAAATTTCACAAAAATTTGTCGTTTCATTTTTCGGTTTTTCGTCTGTCGTTATACTGGTTTGGGGGGGTAGCGGGCTCCTGGAGGCACCTCTGTGGGGTGGCGGGTGGCTGCCTCCTCTGGCCTGCTAATAGGGAAAGCGGGCTCCTGGAGGCACCTCTCTGTGGTGGGTGCCTCTTATCCTCACCCGCCAGCGCTGCTACAAAAGGGCATGTATAGCCAATTGGATATGCATACCAAGTTGCAGACGCAGCAGACTGGCAGAGGCACCCCTCTTTTTGGGGTGCCTTCCCTGCATCAGTCAGTGAGACACAGGCACTCGGGCAGGGTTTGCATGGCACACAAATGCTGCTGCAGGAGTCAGCCAGAGCCACAAGTGATGGACTGGCAGACTCTTTGCAACCGCTGTGTCTCACTAAGAAGGGAAACATACTTGCGTGTAGTGCAATGCGAGTACGCAGATCTGGCTTTAGGGTTAGGGTTAGCGCAAGGGCTAGGCTTAGGGTTACAGGTAAGGTTACGGTGAGTATTGGGGTGCACCTCTGGGTGCCTCTCTGACCCACTTAGAAGGACAGTGTACTGGCGTATGGGTTAGGCTTCGGGTTCGGGTTCGGGTTCGGGCTACGGTTAGTGGGCTTTTTATGCCCGATTGGCACATCCCAGAAGTCTCTGTGGTCAACCTGGCCAAGTGGCCATGCGATTGGTGGAATGGCTCCAAAAATTTGCATGGTCCACTCCCATGGCCAGCCCATCATTGCGCACGTGCAGGTGTAAATAAAATAAAATAAAATAAAATAAAATAAAATCAATGGAGAGAGGACAGAGGAGACATTTTGTTGCAAGAAAAACCCACTGCTACTGTAAAAATTCTGGCAGTTTTAAAATAGCAATTTTCGCATGTTTCTGAGGTGCTTGTGTGTGTTTTTGGACCACGATTTCAAAAAAAAATATTGTGGTCACCGCCCCGCCCCATTTTCGATCCCCTGCCCGCACCGCATGGCATGGCGAGGCGAGTCCGGCTTGTTGCTTGCGAAGTTGCGAGTCCCCACCAAAGCAGCCCAGGACAGGAGGGGGGGAAGGCCGGGACCCCCCCCAGAAACCACCCCTCTAGTAGGTGCCCTCTCAGACAGGCAGGCATATTTTCGCCTGCTTTTTTGGCCGGGAATCGGGTTTTTTTAATTTTTAAAACTTTTTTTCTGTGCCGCCGCTTGGCGAGTTGGCGATGGCGAGACGACGAGGATGCCCCCCCCCCCAGCCTGGTGCAAGCAGCCCAAGACAGGAGAGGGGGGGAGGCCGGGGACCCCCCCCCCAGAAACCACCCCTCTGGTAGGTGCCCTCTCAGACAGGCAGGCATATTTTTGCCTGCTTTTGGGGCCGGGAATCGGGGCGGGGGTTTTAAAACTTTTTTCTGTGCTGCTTGAATTGCGGCGGCCGGCGGCGAGTCCGGCTTGTTGTGGCGAGCGAGTGCGAGACGACGAGGATTTCCCCCACCAGAGCAGCCCAGGACAGGAGAGGGGGGAGGCCGGGGACACCCCCCCCCCAGAAACCAACCCTCTGGTAGGTGCACTCACTCAGGCAGGCATATTTTTGCCTGCTTTTTGGCCGGGAATCGGTTTTTTTTTAACTTTTAAAAACTTTTTTTCTGTGCCACTTGGCATTGCGGGATCGCCGCGATGCCAGGAACGACAACGAAAAATCAGACCCAATTTTTCTTTTGTCGGTTCGAGTTCGAGTTCTGGGGGAGTAATTGTCGTTACCGTTTCCATTCTGTAACGGAAACCAGTAACGGAAACGGAAACGAGAATTTCGTCAAGTCGTGCCCATGTCTAGTGCTAGACATGGATCAGTTGTAGTCACATTGCCCATTAGGATGCACCTTCCAAAGAAACACTGCAGAAAACACAGCCAATGGTCGAAGTACCATAGAATCAGAAGTACACAAGACCTTCTCTACACAGGTGAAATCTAGAAGTCTGTAATCTTATGGGTGTCGGTTGCAACTCACAGAATTATGCCTGAAGAAATTTTGGAGAATTCTGGGGACTGTAGACTAAAAAGGTGTATACCACTTTTAGTAAATAGAATAATTCATATTCTACAGGTGGCTTTAGCTAACCACTATTAAGGTAGTTCCAATTAAAGGAGCTACTAAGGTAACTGTTCTAGGCTTTTAAACCAGAATAGGACTCTAGGTGATATACTACTGTATAGAAATCTGGGAAAATCTTTGGAACCAAAAGTACCTTCCTCAAGCCATTAACCTGTTCCTATATGACTGCACTGAGAACATCCATATTCATCTTCCCAGTCAACAGGGTCCATGTTATTGTGTCTATATTATAATATCACAGTACTCTTTTTATATGTTCAAGTTTTGGAGGAAAATCGGTCCTTGTAGCCATGATCTAAAGGGGCATCTTACTCTACCACTGTGTGAATGAGCCACCCACCCTGCTTGAACAACAGGTCACCCCGGAGGGGTTACAAGCTGAAACATAATGCACATAAAATAAAGGTCATGTAGTTGGGAGTGGGTTTAGTGCTGATCTAAAGGTAGGACAGAATTTGATTCTAGATGGGATTTCAATTCCTCAGAAGGTTAGAGAATACAGATAGTGAATATTTTTGGACTCAGTGCTATCTATGGCGATGCAGGTAGTAACCACTCTTAAATGTTCTTTTTAACTGCTTAAGTTGGCTTGGCAGATACACCTTTTCTAAAGAAAATTGATCAATCATAGTGCAAAACACCTCATTAATATCCAGAATGGCTTACTGTAAAATAGTCTACTTGGTGCCATCCCTGAAGATGTTTCATAAACTGCAAGTTGCACAGTGAAGCTAGGATATTTGTGAAAACTTGGCACTTGGATCATGTTTCGTTATATGCTATAGTTCTGTTTTTGTAACACTTACCACCTGTTTCCAATCTCAATTTGGGGTACTTGATTTGGTCTTTAGAGTCTTTAGAATATTTTAGAGTATTCTTACCCCACCTTTCTCCTTGGAAAAGGACTCAAGGTGGCTTACAGTAATGAGGGACATAGTCAAGTATTGAGAACAGGGAATTGAGGGACATCTTACAGCATTAAAAGACAACATTAAAGCTACAAGAGAACACAAGCAGTTAAAGAGAGAGTAAAACTTCCATGTAAAAGTTATGAATGAGGGAAACTAACATTGGAAACATTGTGTCAACGCAATCACAAAGTCTATCAACAAAGTCTATGTGATCATGTATGGTAGATTAATATAAAAGTCACATAATAGGTAGTCCATCATTTTGAAAAGCTCCACTGGGCGATTTTGTGCCAAATCAATGGCAGTAGAGAAAACTGATTTCTTTGCTGCCCCTTCTGCCTTGGAGTAAGCCTTCCAAAGCAGAGACTAAACTCTTATTTTTCTTCTGGAAGCCAACAATTCTTGCTGGTGCAGGGGCAAAACTCAGTGCCAAGTACAAAGAGATCTGGGGAACTGCCAAAAATGTTTTATTCTTATTTTTTTTAAAAATGAAGTAGCCACATTGGTCTGTAGGGTGGAAAGGGGGGAGAACAAAAATAAAAAAGACTCAAAAACCTTGTGGCATATTAAAAACTAGCAGTAGCTGTCACTAAAATATAATTACTAGGCTTTAAAGTACCACAAGCTTTTTTATCCCCCACCCCTTTTTGTCCTTTTTGTTTGGATCTTCCCTGATGTATGTATGTATGTATGTATGTATGTATGTATGTATGTATGTAGGTAGGTAGGTAGGTAGGTAGGTAGGTAGGTAGGTAGGTAGGTAGGTAGGTAGGTAGGTAGGTAGGTAGGTATTCTTAATGCCTGTAATGTTAGAATTGTTCCCCAGGGTTTACAGTTTGGTCAGAACCACAACAAGAGAGGTAAGACAACCCTCTCCCATAAAAACCTAACCGATATCCTTGGCCCTTTGCCAGCAGGTCCCGGCGGGTGGGTCGTCTTGGGCGAACTCCGGGCGCTGAATCATCTCTTCCAAGGAAGAGGTGCCCGCCTCGGAGCCCCAGCGGCAACTTGGGTCCAGTCCGCCTTGGAAAAGCGGACCCTGGTGGCTGCGGGGCAGGCGCGCCAAACCCTGCGGATGAGAAAGTTTCCCATCCCGTCCCGTCCCGTCCCGTGTGGCTTCCCGCCCCGCGCGGACTTTCGGCGGCGGAGGCGCGCTCGCTCTGCCGCAGCTCTCCCGCCGCATCTTCCTTCCCTCGGCCTGCTTCCCTTTTGGGCGCTGTCCACGGGTTGCAGCAATTTGTGCCCGGGTGACGTCAGCCCAGCCGAGCGGCGCCTCAGCCATTGGCGGAGACGCTTGGCCGGCCTGGGGAAATCACGGACACGTCCCCCCCCGCCCGGAGCCTTTCCGACCAAGGCGACGCCACCTGCCCCGCCCCGCCGCGTCCCCCCCCCCAACACCCCGCGGGCCACCGGGGTCCAGCTTTGCCAGTCCAGAGGGAGCGAGCAGTCGCCGCTGGGCAGCGCCGGGAGGGCAAGCGGGGACCAGGAGACGCTGCCGTCGGAGGAGGAAGGAAAGCGAAGGAGGAGGGACCGACCGGGCATGGCGTTTGCCCCTGCCTGAGCAGAGCACCCCCCAGGCCAGCAAACGGCGGCGACATGGACGAATTCTTGCAGCGCGCCAAAGCCAGGCTGGTAAGTTACCCAGGAAGAGCGGAGGGACTTGAGTTCGTTGCTCCCCGAGCTTTTCGTCCCTTTCTAACTTTTGGAAAGCATCCAAACGCGCGCCCCATGCATGAATCAGCATCTCCATCCGTAGTGGTGCTAATACCCATATTCGAAGTTACATGATGGTAACCAACAGCAACCTCTGGTTGTGTTGGTCGTGAGTGATAACTGTTTTGTTATCTCTTGAACCCATCAACAACCCATTTCTTAATGGGTTCAGCACATTTTTTTAAAAAAGATAGCTCATTCAAACAAGAGGTGTCTCCTGACTCCATTTTGGTGCTGTGTTAAGTTGTCAACCAGCGCATAGGATGGACAAGCTTCAGTGCCAATTGTTTCAGCAAACCAAAGTATCAAATCACAACTAGGGTGTGTCAGGCTATTCTGTGTACGTTTCTTCAGGGGGGGAAATCCCAGTATCTTTAAAGGGGTTTACTCTTAGATGTATTTGTCTACTCTGCAGGGTGCTTGCTCTACAGGGATGCATGGACCTCTTAAAAAGTTCTTTTTATTTTTTTAACAATGAGTTTGGAGAATTCTTGGGATTCAAGAACACTACAAAGGGGAAGAAGGAAAAAAGTTCTGTCAATTATGCATAATACAAAATATGAATAATACCGAGTTCCATATGTGGGATATGACTCAAGTAGGGGGAGCCCACTAACATTCTGGGGTGAGACTCCCTCATTGTTCAGCCTATGAGTTGCCTGTGTTTCAACCAGAGGGAAGTTAGCCTCAACATAGCTGAATGACTATCTCTTTAAGTTAGCAACAATGTAATCTTTCCAATTGAAATGAACAGTCAGTTGGTAAAGAGCACTAGACCGGTTGCCTAGCTTTTCCTTCCTCATAAACTTCTGGTGCACACACACACACACACCGCTCCTGAACAACTTGTATTTTGCTCTACAGTTCCTTGTTTTTGCAGGTTGTTTTAAACTTTCTTAAGAGATGAACAGTGATTTGTTTATTAAGTTATCATCTCGTTGTGCAGGTAGCAATTAATGCATTGGCTGTGTTAATATGTGCATTTTTGTTAAGTTTCTTTTTCAAAGAGACATGCAAAAAGAGCATGGTTGTTTCAATCTGCAATGACAAAGCACTGGAGGAAATACATAATTAATGACCCTTTCATCTCTAAACCCTGAACAGAGATGAAGTCCACATTAAACATTATGTCATAATTGCATGGCAGGAAATACTGTAAGTGGGAAAGGCATTGCATTCTGCATGATCAAAGTTCTGCTTGAAGATCTTACGCTGTTTTCTAGTCAATACAGCATGTTATTTGCCTGATTTGTTTTGTGCTTCCGATGTCGGGAAAACCTGGGAAAGGGATGAAGTAGATAAACAAAACATCAGTCTTGCCATGCAAACTTTGGCTCAGAAGTGGACCAGATGGCACCCGATTGAAGGGCAAATTCTCAAATATAGCTGTGTTTGCAAGAAGTAAAAAAGAATGGGGAAAACTCAGGAGGAGGATCAGCTTTACAAATGTGTGAACTGTGTGGTACCAAGGTGTATCTGGTGCCAGGCTGAACTGCAGGAGCTTCCAAATTGAGCTGAACATGATGCTTAGCTAAGTCCAGTGACTATTTTCTAAATGCATTGCCTGCCACGAGCACAAGAGGAACAGCTTAAAAATTTCAAAAGTAAATCTTTTAATAATTCTGCTTTGTGTACTGTTCCAAATGTGAATATTTGAGTTTCTGTGTTGTGGAAGATGTAGAATGGTGGTTAACAAATCAAGGCTTTTAGTGCTATGGTTGATAGCCATACTTTGAGTACCACCCGCATCACATGGCATAGACTTCATTGGCATTCTAGAATCAGAGCAGGATTGCATTAGACATTGCTGGGGGGGGGACTTGGGAACTACAGTGCCCATTATACTCCTTTGATTTGCAGTCATGCACAGGCCCTGGGAAAACAATTGTGGCAATTCACTCTTCCCTTTCTCAAATCAAGGTATGCCTTGCATCAGTTCCCTTGTATACCGTTTGACCCTGCTCTGTCCTTCCCAGATTGCTGATCAAAATTCTGCCCAGGCAAAACAGCTAATTCAACCAGGCAAAACATCTAACACTCAATGAAAGCTGTAAAATCATCACTTGAAGTCAACACAATTATTTTTGAAGAACAGGTGACTGTGCATCTATCTGGAAGTTGAGTCATGGCAACTGGACTTCTTTTTCTTGAAAGA
>JAHTLZ010000237.1:35865240-35880227 GCA_023846285.1 Phrynocephalus versicolor | reverse complement strand
TTGTTGTTGTTGTTGTTGTTGTTGTTGTTGTTGTTGTTGTTGTTGTTACAGTTGTGACTGACTCTTCATGATCCCAAGCAGTAAAACACTGAGATTTACAGATATAACAGATGGAGGCTCATTACTGTAGTGCTTGGTTAAAGTGTTTTGCTTTCTGAGAAGGCCATTTTAGCATTAGGTCCTCCAGTAATGAGCCTCCATCTGTATATCTGTAAATCAGTGTTTTACTGCTTTCTGTTATAGATAGAATAAAAACAAGTCAACAATAGTTGCAGTTACCTACTAAAAATATAATAAAATATGAAAGTACACAAAATGTTCCTAGCACCATGCATTGGTGAAATGGAGAAAATTACCTTTAGCTTTCCTGCTCTTACAGTCTGGCTTGTGACTTGAAAGGTCAGCTCTGGGTACATTCTGTACTGAGATTTTACAGTGTAGGTTATTGATCAACTCTACCGTAAGAGCTCTGAAGTGTTTTTAAGATGAAAATTATTGACCCAATGGGTTTAATAGCTGCACAATAAATAGCTGTTGTGTGTTTTTATTGTACCTTGGCTTTGGCAATAGAGTAGTTCTGCAAAACCAGTAAAAGCCTAGCTATTTGAAATATTACTAGTGGAGAAACTTCCATTGTCATATTGTGCAGCTGTCTGTTTACTTAATAAAGTATTATACTAAATCGTGGCTCTAGGGATAACATAGTTACAGCTGATGTTGTGTCCTACATAAAAACAAATGTTGGAAACCATGTTTTTCCTTTTTCCTTTTGGCAATCATCATACAGTATTATGTTTCACTGCTGGATAGCTCTAACTGTCATGAAGGTCTTCCTAATGTTTGAATTGAATCTCTTTTCCTGTAGTTTGATACCATTGCCCCGTGTCCTAGTCTGTGCCTTAATTATATCTCAGCTGAATTACTGCAATGTTCTCTCCATGGGCCTGTCTTTGGAAAGTGTTTGGAAACTCCAACAGGTCCAAAATCTGCCTAAGGTGGAAATAGGCAGAGTGGACCACAGATGCTGTCTGAAAGTCCATAGACAGGGCGGGATGCAGGAAGATGCCCTAAATGCAAACCTCATCCTTAGTAGAGAGACACCCCCACAAAAAAAAAATTAAGGAAGGTCCCCAGCCTACAGACAGCTGCAAACCCCACCTGAAGGATCTCCATATTGTCTGTGTTCAATTTCAGCAACATTCTTCCCTCCCCCAGATTTTTAATGGAGCCTCCATCAATTGTTTTATGGCTGCTTTGGTTTATATTAAACTTTCAGTTAGATTAAATTGAACTTTCAATTCAATTAAACAACATGTCCTTATAGTCACACTTAATATTTCAATAAAAATATTATTTCTCTAATTTGAACCACAAATGTTTCAGCATTTCTCTTACATTTTAGGTTTTAACCTACTACCCCTAGCTTCAGGTCTCTTTGCATAATCTAATGAACTAGAAAAAATTCCCATTTTATTCTCATCAAATGAGGGAATTGCCTGCTAGAGAAAGATCCAAAAATGGTAAGAGAAAAGCATATGTTGTCCAGTAAGAAGAATGGTATTGGCTCTAAGTTGAAGAAGCCTTGTAAAATGTTCATCACACTGCCCACATCTGCCATCAAATAGTAAGCTGAGAACCACTGTTCTAGATTGGCATTGCTTACTGATTTCACATGTGTTTTAATTAAACTAGTTGTTCATTGTCCCATAGCACAGTGTTTCCTTATCAATGTACTGAGCAAGCAACACAGTGACAAGATAAGTTGCTTTGTCTTTGTCCATATGTTTGTGTTCCAAGTTTTCCATAGTTTTAATTGGTTCCCTGTAGAATAACATTTACAAGCATATGGTATGGAAAATGCTGACTGCATTTGTTACCATATATTTTAATCCATTGGTGGCACAGATCACTTAGCTTTTAAATATGATTATGAATTTTCTTCAAGTATGCTACATTGCACTTAAGAAATGACAACTGCCTTCAACAAAATATATGTGGTCCTTTTCAGTGTTGGATGGAGACGCAGCCCAGGCAAATTCCTAAGGGCCTTGATTCCAAGCAGTGTAAGCCACTGGGAAAATGGACAGTACTGATATTAACCATGGTTTAGAGAAGTCACTTTTTGGGATGGCAGCTCCTTTGATGTAGCTACCATGGCCAAAGTAATTTATCCAGGCTCTAGTATTGGTCAATTAATATAATGTAACAATTTATGACAAAGGATGGAGAAGATTGTAATACAATAGGACCACCCAATTCATAGGATCAATGTCCACTGATTCACTTACAGCAGGCCTGCCCAAAATCCAGCCCGGGGGCCAAATCCAGCTCGTCAGGCCATTCTGAGTGGCCTGTGACTGGCTGGCCCGCCCCTCCCTCCCCCTCCTTCACCCCATGTTTTTTTAAAGAAAGTGGGTGGGGCTTGCAGTGGGGTGGCAGGGTCAGGGAGCAACCGGCCCCTGACACATTCTCAGCCACCAAATCTGGACCTCCTTAAAAAAAGTTTGGGCACCCCTGACTTACAGTATCTGCTGGCTGAAATTACTTAAGAAAACCATATACCCAGAAAAACTTATTTATATGTGTTTACCAGACTGGCCCAAAAGAGGGATCCAAAGAGGATACAACGTATAGTGTTAAATACTTCCACATTTTCCAAATTCGGTGGAGAGACTCCTTGGACCTGATCCACCATGGATACTGCAACCCTACTGTAATTGCACATAGTGACCGTCTTTGAGTTGCTGGGGTCTTCCATGATGGTTCCTGGGTCTATCAGATTTCAGGATAATCGAAATACCAAAAGCTATTAATAAAATGAAGAGGGATTTCAGCAAAAATTGACAACATGTGACTTCTGGGCACAGGGAGGTTTCAGCATGGACCTTTTCTTGAAAGTATCTTCTTGATAACTAGCTAATTGTCAGTTGCAGCTTGCCTTAACCCTTTCTTGCTTTTGCTAGCAGTTTGTCCTCCCGTTTATCAAGCACTGCATGTCTCTCCTGTTGCTTGTCTTTCTGTACTCCTTGAGACTGACATTGACACACATTCTGAATATCTTGGAGGCCCAGGATTCTGAAAGTAAAATGCACTCAGAGAGAATGGACAGAAATGCATAAGAGTAACAGAAAGTTTCAAACAATAATTTGAGTGCAATAGGATTTTGCACTTGGAAGTGGTTCACCCGGTAATCTGCTGCACAGTTTTAGACTTTAGCTAGAGACAGCACAGAACTTCCACTATACATAGGAACTCACAAATGCTAGCACACATACTGAAACAAGTCTGCATCTCACACGGACCCTTCTTCTTGTGCTGGTCCAGTTCTTTTGTTATTTTGTAGTACAACGCTGAGTTCAGACTAATATATTTTGTCCACATTTGGTATCAATGTACCCTGTAATTTTCATCCCCACTGCACAGGGACTTTTTCTCTGTGTGCACATGTGAGTGAGGCTTGCACCCACCCCATGAATCCCATTGCAACCAAAACCAAAGCCGTCAGGATGGGTGTGCGGGGGAGGGGCAAAAGATATATGTGTGTGTGTGTGTGTGTGTGTGTGTGTGTGTGTGTGTGTATCTGTGTGTCTGTGTCTCTCTGTGTGTGCGCGCATGTGCACATGCAAGTGCCTTAAAGCAGGCATGTTCATAGTCTGGCCCTCCTTGCAAAAAGTTTGGACACCCCTGCCTTAGAGGGAACCTTGATTGGCATGATCCAGCAAAGCACATCTAAGGCTCCCCCAGAAGAGTCCCACGGATTGGCAGTTACACTAAGTGCAAAATAATTTATTCTCTCTTCTGTATTATATTATGTCAGACTAAGACTGTGTGTGTGAATAGATGCCTCTTGAATGTAAAGAGCTGTTCGTGGACAGCCAGGTATTTTTATCCACTGTGTTGGTTTAAAAGTTTACACTTGACTAAACGATAGCAGTCAAAAAAGCAAAAACATAAAGGTTGGCTCTGCTCTGTAATAGAGATCAGTTTCTAAAACAGGTGAAGCCCAATCCATCAGTTTCGCCTGTTTCTTGAGATCATTGTGTATGCTCTGGAACATCGGTTTTTAAAACTGGGGAGTTGTATACATTCGTCTTTTCAATATTCCACATTTTCTGAATATACCAACATTTCAGATGCTTCCAGATTCCAGCATAATGCATCTGTAAGGCCCAAAGTTTCAAAACCATAGAGAAGTATACTAAATACATAGGATAAAGTATTCGGGTATGAGGTCTGATCAATAAGTCCCAGTTTGTCAAGACTTTCCTCATTTTCTGGAAGGAATTTCTAGCTTGTTCAAATTCTACAACAGATTTCACATGAAAAATCCCAGTTGTCCTCGACATACCATCCCAGGTGATATTGTACTCTCAATTATATCACTGCCAACATTGAGAAGGTTCTGTGAACCACTTTTTTTTTAAATGATAACCATATATTTTGTCTTTTTCACATTAACTTGCAATAACATGTTAAGTGTTATTGATTGCATTTTCAAATATTTTTGAGCAACTTAGAATGGCTGTTGGTGCATGCTGGAAAAAGCTGAAGCAACGGCCAACAGAAGTATTTTTTTAAATAAGCTGTGATGTGCCTTGATCTGAAATCGCCAGGATCAGTACTGGGTTATTTCAGTGGAATGTGCTGAAGCTTGTTCTATTTGATTTGCTTATTTAATTAGTTACAATTTGATATTTAGCTATTGTTACTGTTATTATTTGTCATCCTTGGTACTCAGAAAAGCGCAATATGTTTCATTATGACCCATAAATTCAGATCTCCCATCTCAGTAGCATCTCATTTTTGGGCATTCACCATGTGGCTTGAAGACTCTGTATCTAGAAGGAGTGCTCCCTCAAGTGGTGAAAATATGTTAGATAGATGTACATACCAGGACTACTGTATTTTTTTGGAATGCAGTGGAAAGCTTTCTTCCAGAGTTAGGCACAACACACCAGATTGGGTGGACTGATGAGAAAATAATAACAACCAAAAATCAGGAAAGACACAGTTCTCTGAACATGTCTCTTGGCCCTTAATCTTTACCTACTTGGGAATTTGTGCAGGATTTTTTTTAATTAATCTGGGAATTTGCAATGGTAGACAGATTACTGCTAGGCAGAATAAATTCCTTAGGAAGTTTCCCTCAACATGAAAAGAGAATATCAGAGTTTGACCTTGCAATATTTTTGATAACTAATTGAATGTCTGCTGCAGGCTAAATATATACATCTGCATCAGTGGGGCTGGAAAGAAAAGATAAACAGAAGTTGTATTACAGCTATTATTCTCTCAAAGAACAAAATAATTTTGATAGTACTAGAGAGCACAGGAAGAGGTGCTTCCACTGACAGGCACACAAGGGAGAGGAAATACCCTTGAATGTCTGAAAAAGGACAGACAGACAGACAGACAGACAAACAGACAGACAGACAGACAGACAGACAGACAGATGTATTCTTTAAAAGTAATTGGTAATACTGTACAGTACAGTATTAACAAGAAACATAGAATAGCTATGAACACTCAGACACTAAATGAAATGTTGAACAGATACCCAGGGTTAATGGTGTGGGGAAGATAATGATTTATGCATTAGAATAGCCTCATGGCACAGTGGTTAAATGCCTGTACTGCAGCTAAAACTGTGCTCATGACCTGGGGTTCAAACCCAGGTAGCAGGCTCAAGGTTGACTCAGCCTTCCATCCTTCCGAGGTCGGTAAAATGAGTACCCAGTTTGCTGGGGGGAGGGGTGGCAATGTGTAGCCTGCATACTGTAATTAAATCTGTACACCACCCAGAGACTACTTGAAGTGGTAGCTTTTGCTTTTGCATTATTTTCCTAAAAATTGTAAGCTCAGATAATAGGAAAGCAAGGAGGTCAATATAAAATGTCTCACTTGTTAGAGACACCAAGCTGGAGAGAGCATTCTCCCCATTCTCCTCTACAAGCCCTCTAAGCCTGGTGAAGATTGGGTTTCAGACACTAAGCTATATATGCACAAAGTAACCCCCCCCCCGGGTTGGGGAAATACTTCAGGCACCAAAACTCCAGTATCCACCAAACTTGGAGGAATTGTAGAAGAGATTCATGGGATGATTCTCTCCAAATTTGGTATCTCTATGTGCCTTGTAGGCCATTTTATATCTCAACAAATAGCTGAATTTAAAAAAATCACCAAAATTCCTTGGTTCATATTTGTTGGGGGACTTTTTAAATGATGAACACTAATCAATGAATTTTGATAAATCGGCCAAATTCGACAGAAAATGTGTTTCATTTTTCAGTTCATCCTCATCTCTAGTTATAGCCTTTATGGGAAATTCACTCAAAATAGTTTCTCTGCCATGCAATTGTAACAACATTTGAAAGCTGTGGTTGAATTAATGTGGATCATTGTTAAAGAGCCTGGCACTGCAACTCTGGGTGTGCTCTGCCAAAGGCCCTTTTGTAGCTCCCATGTGGACATTTTAGTGCCAGAAGTGCCTCTTCTGCACGTGACTAGATGCCCATTTGCCTTGCTACCATGCTTCTAATTTGCTTAGAAATTATAGAAATTGGAATACATTGATCTTAGCCCAAGTTCTACAGAAGGTGCCAGGCATGCTGAATGGGTATGAACTGGTGACGGAACTGGTATTTCTTTTTTTAAAAAAATCCAAGTTTCTGTAAAATATTATGCTGGTAAACTAGCAAGGCACTCCTAATTGGAGAACGCTAGCACTGGATCCTCTGAGATATTCCAAGTTCTGTCAGGCTCATGTTGGCAAGGTGGAGCTGAGAAAGGAGCTGCATAGATGGTATTTTATGTGGTCCCTAACTAGAGATGGGCACAAATCTAACAATAAACCAAGATGTTTGTTGAAAATGACTAATTTGTTGATTTGGGTTGGTTTGGGCTCATCCAAACTTTCCTGAACCAACAAACTTTTCTGTGATGCAAATGAACTTGCTGGTTTGTTGCCTTGTCCCTACAACCCATTTCCTCATCCCCTTCCCAATGCCCCCATTGCCTCCCTACCTAGTCCTGTGGCCATCGCCATCTTTGGAGACAGCTCCCAGCTTCCCTTTCTGGGAGTAGGGCTAGCTGTCTCTGCACATGTGCCCAGGTATCAGCTGAGAGGTAGGTGCATTTGCAGAGGGAGCCCATCAGGGGCTAGCTGGTTGCCCGTCTTTTTAATAATAATAATAATAATAATAATAATAATAATAATAATAATAATAAAGCTGGCTTTTAAAAAAAGAGCGCTGCACATCTGAGAGGTGGGCACATATACAGAGGGGAAGCCAGGCCACTGTCACCAAAGATGACCACTGCAGCAGGATAAGGTATAATAAAGTATTTGCAGGTGGTGGTTGTTGAGGTTTTGTTTTGTTATTCTTCTCTCTCTCCCCCCCTTCCACCAACCATTTGAGAGGGGTGCACATCTTTTATTATGGCTTTTATTTTGCCCCCCTCCCCCAAAATTGGGCAGGATGAGATGTTTGCCATCTAACAGATAATAGCTGTTTTAAATGTGTTTTATAAGATCTTTTAATTTGATTTTAACTGTACTAACTCTATTTTAATTGGATCTTATTTATAGCTCTATTTCCCCCCAGTATTTGTATTTTATGACTATTTTTTAAACCACTCTGGGTAGTGCAGTTTGCACTAAGGGGGCAGTATAGAAATATAGTAATACTTCGGATAACGAGTGCCTCTGTTAATGAAAAAAATCGGATAACAAAGAGAAATTTCCCAGAATAGGGATGTTTCCATGAACGAAAAATTCCAATTGGGTGCCACAATATAAAGCTTTCGGGCGCACCCCATTGGAAACTGGACAGCAGGAATGAAGCCACTGACAGGCAAGTGAATGGCTTCATTCCTAATGGGCAGAGCAGTGGATTGGGTGCTGCACTGCTCAGTCCGCAGTTCAAACCTTCAAGCCCAGTCACAAGGGGTGGTGTGGCTGGGCAGAGCAGCAAATCAAGGGCTGCACCTCTCGGTCTGCCCCCTGGGAAAGCAGAAGACAGAGCAGGAAGTTCAAACCTTCCCGAGTGGCAGACCTGATCTGACCTCTTGGCCAGGCCTTTTGAATTTCTCAGATGGTAGACCTGGCTGTTCAGACTCCACGGGTGGTGGACCGAGCCATTTGAACTTCCTGGGCGCTGCCGCTCCCACCTGTCACTGCTCGCTTTCATCCCCACCCAGGCTTGCAGCAAGCGGCGACAGGAGGGTTCTTACCCACCCGCCGCCTCTCGCTACCACCACGGGGAGCAAAGTCGGGTGGCGGTAGCAAAGGAGCTCTCTCTTTGAAGCGAAACTGGCTGGAAAGAACAGCTAGCTCCTTCGCCACTGCCACCCAACTTTGCTTCCTGTGATGGTAGCCTCGTTTCCATTGCTGGGTTTGGCTTTGGGACGCCTGATACAAAACTTTCCTTTCCCGTGCTGGGCACCACAGTGAGGGAAAGGAGGTGGATGACAATTAATCCTACCTCTGGAACAGATTTATTAGTTTCCCATTCATTTCAATGGGAAACTGCGTTAACCTAATTTTTGTTCAGCGAAACAGCCCACAGAACAAATTAATTACGTTGTCCGAGGCATTACTAAAACAGGGTGCCAGGACAGATATGGAGCCACCACTTTCTCAGCAGGCTGACAGCCATATTCCTAGCACAGTGTTGGCGAACCTATGGCACGGGTACCAAGGGTGGCACTCGGAGCCCTTTCTGTGGGCACCTAACATTGCCCCTTCACAGTCACCTGTATTCAGGTTAAAGTACTATATTGGCAGTTTGTGAATAATAAGTGGGTTTTGAATCACAGTTTGGGCACTCGGTTCTCCATCCTTGTCCTAGCACATCTCTTCCCCTCCTTGCTAAAGATCTATTGGTAGACCCTGATGGTAGACACAAGTGTTTCGGCCGCAGCTGGGTGGAGATTTCTGAGGTTTAATTTTCCCCTGCAAATAGGGAAGTTGGGTTATTATATTTGGTGGATTACTTGAGTGCTTTAGCGTCTTGATTCCTATGCCATTACAGTACTTAAATACTGATTTCAAAGAGTTCTGGGTATTCATCATTAGCCTCTGACTTGAGAACTATTAATGGGCAGTAAGAGGCGTGCATGAAGCTGGGGAGTGAAGCAGAACGGGTATGGGGACTGTTTCTTTCCATCTTATTGACAGTCATTTCCCCCCTCCCTAAATATTCTGGAACAGTTATGCTTCCTTTCTCTAGGCTGATCACAGCTAGTTCCTTCAACAGCCTCTCATATGTCTTGCACCATTAATCATTCCACTTAATGTTTCCTTCTGAATCTCTTCAGTTTGCTTAAGGGTATGTCTGCTCTGCCCCTCTGTTGCTGTGGGTTGTTCATATATACTTCCTTTTCTCAGCACTGTGAAGTCAGGTTATTTAAAGCAAGAACTGAACTCAGCAGAAAAGAAACTTGTGGATTTTTTTATAACTTGGTTGTAATAGAGCAGGCCTGCCCAACAGGTTGACCGCAGTCTACCGGTAGCCTGTGAGGGGTTCAAAAGTAGCCCACCGGCCATCGATTTAAAAAGTGAGGGGGATAAGTTCTCCACCCCTACCTCCTCCATCCCAAGGACCACCACTGCCCCAGCAAAGATCTGGGTTCTGCCAGCCCACTGTCTCAGTTGAGCGGGGCAGTTCAAGGGCCATGGCACTTTGAAATCTGATCCCTCCAGAATGGATTAATTGGTTTTCAATGCATTCCTATGGGAAACCACTGCTCTACTTACTTTTTTTTAACTTACAAGCATGTGCTCGGAACAGATAAAATTTGTAAGTAGAGGTTTTAGTGTAGTAACCCGCAGGCACTTTGGGCTGGAAAAAGTAGAACTCGGCCTGTTCAAAGCTGAACAGCCCTGTAATAGAGAAGTGCGTGCATAAATGAGTCTGAAGGACTCAACATGGACATATCCTTGTAAGACCTTGATATATCTCAAGTTATGCTAGCTCAGAAATTCCTCTTTTGGGAACGCTTATGGTTGCACAAGGAAGAATACCCAGAGAAGTGAGTTGAGTGTTAGTAACTTACTTCAATGTGAGTTTTTTCTTCTTAAAAAAGTAGATCTCTGATCAGAATATTATGAAGGTCTTTTTCCACTCACAAAATTATTTTCTACATGAAAACAACATGCCAAGCCTCCATCTTGGCCACCTTGCTTTCTGCTCTTTTCATGTTTCAGAGGAGATGGAATATTTTTACTTCAGGATTCAAACTCCTGTGATCCAAACTTACTGTATTTTTCTGTGTATACCACACTACTCTTTTCTAAAACCATGATGCCAAAAATCAAGGGGCATGTTTGGAGTGGATGGGCAGAGGAGAACCCAAATTCACATTGCTTTTTCTCCCTGTGGGTGTTTCCCCCCGATGATCCTCCCTCTTTCCTTGAGTTCTCCACCCCCACCACCCTGCTGTTTTCTTTCATATCCCTTCAGCTTTGGTGAGTTTGTTTTTTTGCAGGATCAGGCTCCATCCTGAGCAACCCCTTAAGAAATGCATTCCAGAAAGAAAAGAAAAAAGGCACACTTTTTAAAGCATGAAAGGCGTTTTTTTAAATGGGCTGCTCAAGCCCGAGAGAGCCTGATCCTGCCCCCCCCAAAAAAATTAAGAGCCGTGTTTAGAATGGGGAAATGAAAGAAAACAGTAGGGGTGGAGGTGGAAAACTCAAGGAAAGACTGAGCCCAATCCTGCAAAAAAAAAAACAACCAAAACCCACCAAAGCAGAGAGGAGTGTTTAGAACAGGGAAATTAAAGGTAACAGTGGGGGTGGGGTGGGGTGGGGGTGGAGGAGACCCCAAGGAGGATTTATTAGTTTTATTTATTTGGGGGTCTAAAAAGTGGGGGATGTCTAATAAAAGGTGGTGTCTTATAGTCGGAAAAACGTGGTACATAATTTTGGCCTGCTTAAACAGGACAGAGTAAACAAACCAGGATGAAAACACAGTTTTTGGCTCTCAATTCAAGGTCTCCTGCCTTGGGCAGGAGGTTGGACCAGAAGACCACCAAGGTCCCTTTCAACCCTACAATGATTCTGTGATAAAGAGAAACAATGTTTTATTTAAAAACAGAAACGGAAGCATCCAGTATCTTCTTCCAATATGCACAAAAAGGACTGAATAATTTGTGCATTCGTACTAATTCCTGTTCTTGGAATAGTGGTTTCTGTTTATAGTTATACCTAAAGTGGGCTTTGTCTTTGCTGTACCAGTTCTAATTCCATATATGCTAAATGACACATATGTGCAGGTTGTCTTGAAACAGATTAATTAATTTTTGCCAAATGTTTAGCTGTTCGAAAGCCAAGATGTGTTTGCACCTTTGTTTCTGACTATTTAAAAATGATCTTCTGTTTCAGAGTCGAAATAAGCACTTGGATAAAGTCCATGTAGTACTTGGAAAGAAATCCTGTGATTTGGACTCTCTTATTTCTGCTTTAACATATGCTTACTATCTTGAAAAGGTAAATATTTTATATTGTTCTACTTTTGGGGTCATATTTATATTAGTCATGAGACAACAGCAATAAAAGAGACATTCTGATTTTACGGCTAGGAATTTATTTTGCATCCTTGCTTCAATCCTTACATTTTATTGTATTCCCATGGAATGGTCTTCACCTTATGCATGTACATTTTGCTATCCTATGAAATTAGAATATGCTGTTGCTGTCACCTGTTTATATAGCATGATCCGATATAAATTTATCAAAAGTAAGCCTTTTAATAAGCCTTTTGTTCCTGTGAATTATTAGATAGGTGAACTGCTACTACTGTAATTAACAAATATCTTCTTGTGTCCCTCACACCCTTGCAAGTCACATACATTTATGTGTGATGGGGATACAAATAACAACCCATTAATTAGTGGCAATGTGTTGTTGCAGTTTATGCCATTGCACTTATGTGAGGCATTCTGGCCATTGTTTTTGGTCAAGTTGCTTTCTTTGTTTCTGTATATAGATTGGGAGCTGGGAACAGTAGTGATAAAGAACTTGGAGGGGAGCAAGATTCTGTGGTGGAGCTATGGAGCATGTTGTGCTCTGTCATTTCTCTATCCCTGGATTGCAATATGTAATACATGTCTTTTCCCAGTTCCCTTCCTTCAGGTTTCAGTGGAGAGGAATTTACTAAGCTCTGTGTTGGTTTAGTTGTAGCATTCTTCCCTTGGAATGGACTCCACGACCTCTGGATTTTCTCTGCACCATAATATCTGTGGCAGCCAATTTTTTTTTTTTTTTGTATTTGTAGGTTTATGGTGTAAGGGCCTCCAGTGGTGTGCTTCCACACCATCCTAAGACGGGGAGTTGAGTCATGACAACTGATCTTATTTTCTTGTGGTATCAAAATGTTTCACTCCCACAAACAAAAACAAACAAACAAAAAACCCCCCCGAAGTGCAGTTGCCACGAGTCAACTCCTGGATAACCTCACCTGGATGACTGAGATGTCTGTTATATTTTCGTTATATTGGTGTGTGTTTTGATTAATATTTCCTTTCCTCTATGATATTTTGTTGTTTTATGTGTTTTTGGTATTGTAGTTTTATATATATAAAGAATCTCCACAACACCATTCTAGGACATTTTGGCTGGCCTTCAGTCAGGAATAGAGCTGGACATTTAGAACAGGAATGTTTTAAAGCCTTTTTATATGATTTGTAATATTTTCTTGCTTTGTACATCATGTTTCTTCTAATACATGTATTGTCGTAGCAAAAGGAGTGTTCATATATCATCAGATACACACACAGTGTCTTTCTTGCTTATTTAAAAGCCATGATTCAAAGCAGATACATAGATATCAAAATAGAAATGTGCATAGGGCCTGCACGTAATGGACTTGTGTATTGATTACCTCACACCCGTGTTGGGAAAGTGTCACATACCAAGAATGAGCAGGTGGGCATGCAAACATGATTAATGCTTACTCATGAGGGGAAAAGAGACTATACTGCTAAAGTGCTTTCTAATTCCTAGGAATTTTCTTCCTATAGGTTATTCCACCTGACAATCTATGCTTACCTATACTAAACATTCCAAGAAGAGAATTCTGCTGCCACACAGAAACTAGGTTTATCTTGGAAGAGCTGAATGTTCCAGAATCTCTTTGTGTCTTCCGTGATGAAATTGATTTAAATCAGCTGAACAGTGAAGGGAAATTGTCTCTCACACTTCTGAACAGCAATATACTGACAAGGTATCGGTATTTGATTACTAGTCAACCTAGCTTGAAGTGTGTAAGCACAGAATTGTTGTTAGCTGCCTTTAAAAATCTCTGTTCTTTTATTCAAGACTGATTCACTTAAAGAAAGGAAATTTCAGTTAGTCAATGAAACTTACAGAGGAGTTGCCTAACCAAATCCCCGTTGATTCATTGGACCTATTCCAGGATTTCAGCCATTATATTGCATAGCAGAACTGTTAATCATAAAACTATGCAACATAAAATAACATTGTGTGCTATTAAGAGTTACAGTGGTACCTCAGTTTACGAGTACATTGGATTGCGAGTATTTTGCAAACCAAGCAAAAATTTTAGCAAAATTTTGCCTTGGTTTGCAAGCATTGTTCTTTTTTGTGAGCAAGGCTCAGCTCAGCGCAGGCCCTGTGCTACCTGGAATGGGCCTCCAGAGTTCGTTCAAGGCTGCGCAGTAGGCCTGTGCAGGGCCTCTGGAGCTTGTCTCAGGCCTGGAGCTACTTGGAATGGGCCTCGGGACCACGTGGTGAGCCTGTGCCATGGACTGGAAGTGACTTCCAATGGATATGAAGTGGCTTCTGGGTCTCTCACCGAGCGAGGTGATGCCTGGAATGGGCCTCCTGGGAGTCCAGTGGGCCCGTGCCAGACCCAGTGTTGACCAGAAGTGACTTCTGGGCTGTGCGGTGGGCCTGCGGTGGGCCTGCGACGCTCTCCATGGGCCCAGCACTACCGGTCCATGGCCTCCACAGTGCACCTCAGCTATGGCCTCCGCAGCGCACCCCAAGCCCGCCGGTGGACAGTGCACCCCGGGCAGCACTGGGTTCAACTTGAGCTCCAGAAGCCTTTGCAGCTCCCAGCCAAAGCAAATTTCCCCTGTAGGAAATAATGGAAATTGGGACCACAGAATGGATCTGGTAATTTTACATTATTTCCTATGGGGAAATTTACATTGATGTACGAGTATTTTGGTTTGTGA
Organism: Phrynocephalus versicolor; assembly: GCA_023846285.1. NCBI lineage: Eukaryota > Metazoa > Chordata > Lepidosauria > Squamata > Agamidae > Phrynocephalus > Phrynocephalus versicolor. The sequence continues at coordinate 35,866,028 of JAHTLZ010000237.1, read as the reverse complement.
GAATGCTTCCGTTGCCTATTATGCTTGTAAACCAAGGTACCACTCTAGTCCTCTTATCATTGCTGCATATATTTATGCGTTTCATGTTTACAGAGCTGGAGATACTTCACAGAAGACATGTACAGCAAAGTTTAAGTATGCAAGTGTATGAAACCTGCATTTCATTATCTGTCTCCCTATTTGAGTAAAATACAAGGAAGGAGCAGGACTGCACAGTATTCTTCAGCTCTGTCCCATGTTTTTCTTTTCTTTTCTGTTACACGTAAATATCTGCAAAGAGCAGGCCTTTCCATATACATCTGTACCTGGAGAATCTTCCATGCAAGCTGAAACAGCTTAACAGCTTCCATGGATAGCTCCTCATACAATATTGCAAATGCAGATACCTCATGGATAACCCATAGTGTTTCTTCCAGCTCTGTAGTTCTAAGATTAATGCAGAGCTGCTTGATAGATCAGAGGGAGGTTGATTCCCCACCCTGCCTCCTTGAAAGGGTCTGGTCTTGATGATTCATATTGTCCCTTGCAGTTCTAAGAGGATTATGAATATATGATTATCTGAAGAAGATGATATAGTATATGTAGACATCAAACCTGGGGACTGTTTTGCATGTGCAGCACTGGAAGTAGAGCTTCTTCATGCTGTTTCACTCCTGAATTAGATGTTTCCTTTTATTTTAATGTGAACAACAAAATAGAGAATCTTTGCATCAAACACATAGAAATGTTCCAGATGCTTTCTGAAACTCCATGTTCTTTGACTCTACTCATCTTCCCTTTACTTGGGT
>JAHTLZ010000237.1:35849553-35862410 GCA_023846285.1 Phrynocephalus versicolor | reverse complement strand
TATTATTATTATTATTATTATTATTATTATTATTATTATTATTATTAACCACACAGCTAACTACGCTGGATTTTATAATACAAATCACTAGCCAAACGCTTCCCAAGCATTTAGGACTATGTGATGTATTGGCAAATTGTGTGAGCAGATCCCAGTAAGGCGGCTTTCTGCAGCTGACTGATGGTGACTTTGTCAACTCCAATTTGTTCTAAATACTTGCTTAGCTCTTTAGGCACCACACCCAGTATGCCGTTTACCACTGGGACCACCTGTACCAGTTTATGCCAGAGTCTCTGAAGTTCAAGTTTCAGATTCTGATATCGGTAATTTTTTTCAAGTTGTTTCTCACTGACTCTACTATCACCTGGTATAGCAACATTAATGATCCACACTTTCATCATCATCATCATCATCAATGTAAAATTCAGGCAGTTTATAAATAAATAAATAAATAAATATTATGGAATGACAAGGCTGTCATGTTTAATCCATGCTGATATACAAGTTTTTGAAGACACTGATTTTGCATGCATCTTTTCTTTTCTTTTCTTTCTTTCTTTCTTTCTTTCTTGAGTTAATTTGATTTATGTACTCCCCAACTTAGTGAAAACTCACTACTCTGCGTGGTGAACATGAAGGAAATTAGACCCAACATCATCATAATCAGCACTGACTTGGTTTTTCTAAAGAGCAAGAAAAACTATGTATTTATTTTTAAAAATATGCATATAGCATATACATGTGTATATGCTTATAGTACAAATCTAAATTTACAACACAGGGATAGCAGATTTTCCAGTTCAAGCATTTTGCTAGAGCAGTGATGGCGAAGCTTTTAGAGACCGAGTGCCCAAACTGCAATTCAAAACCTAAAGAATGGTGCCTAAAGAGCTATTTTTTTTTTTGCAAAGTGCCAATACAGTAATTGAACCTGTATACAGGTGGCTATGAAGGGGCGATGTCGAGTGCCCACAGAAAGGGCTCCAAGTGCCATCTTTGGCACCCATGCCATTGGTTCGCCATCACTGTGCTAGAGCAAGAACAGTGGGCATCACAGAGATGAGACTCATCAGTATAGGTTCCAGTAATAGCCATGCCCATAATTGATAAAGAAGGTTAGAGGAACCTGAATTTTAGAATTGCATGGAAGAGACACCAAAGAGTCTCAGTAATGTGAAGCAACTGTCTGGAAGTACCTTCTCTAACAGAACTTCCATAAGAATGAAAAAAGTTGAACTTGCATTTTCTGGAGGATCAGGGTGACTTTTGCAAGTCTCTGCTACTAGGGCCAGTATTAATTTTCTTCTATTCCTGTCTAAGAAAGGACACCAATGTAGAGGTGAACTGTAGTCAGAGCGGTATGTGTTTGTGTATGTGCACCTCAGCCCAAAATAATAAGATTAAGCTCCTGCTCACTCCCTTGCCCACGAGCCTCCCTTTGTGCTAACACTATACCCCAGAGCACAGAGAGAACTCCTAGTTCCCTGAGCTCCTTGCCCTCTGAATATGACGGCCACAGAGACTGGTGAAACATCAGGAAGGAAAACTTCCAGAACATGGCCAAACAGCCCAAAAAACCTCACAACAGCTACTTAAGGAATTGATGCATGGTTGCACCTGAGGATCTTGATTGGCATGCCTCATGTGCAGTCTTCAAGTTGTCCTCTTTCAAGGCAAACCAGAAAGTGCATCTACTTTACATTGTGTCCTATGCAATGTATTTCTGAATGGTGCAGGAGAGGGCTACTTCTCCCAAGTAGTGCTTACAGGCTTCCTGGAGACAGAGGAATCTGACTGACAGGAAGGAGGACACTGGATTAGGTAGAGACCTTTAGTCTAATCAAGCAAGCTAGTTCAAAAATTACTTATAGACTGTATTGATATAGTAGTCAGACTCTGTGCATATATCAATCACATCTTTAATCACCTGCTTTCCTTCTTCCAGTCAGTCTGATGACAGAATGGGACCTTTGTCACACCTGAGGTTTGAAATTCATTTCCCTTCCCCTTTGTACCTTTGTTCACATTCCAAGATGAAGTTGCAAGCAATTTTTGGTGGCATAGTCTTCAGATATGTTTATTTTGTTCTAAAAATACATTTCACTTCAGTTTTTAATGTATTTTTAATATATAATAGACAGGCTAAATGTTAGTTCCACCTGGATTGGATTGGGCCCATAGAAATCTGAGGTTTAATTCCTGCCTGCCTGAAAGGTCTCTTTGTATCTAGGAAGATCTAATGTTGCATTTAGCTGATATAGTGCTAGTATTCAATATTCAGAAGGACCCCCAGTATTCCACTGGGGATTGGTTCCAGGCCTTCCCATGGATAATGAAAACCATGGATAAAAGAGAACTCCTGCCCACCCACCCCCAAACTCCGGTTTCCTGACAGTAGCTCGGTTTATGGCTGCTATTTGTGACAATAGCTTGCTTTACAGCTTTCTATGTGGCTGCTGAATTATTTAATTTTTTCCTCTGCCAACTGTGGATAAATGAATCAGTGGATACTGGGGTCCTACTGTATCTGAGAAATAAATTTTATTGGACTGATGTAGTAAAATACTGTTTTAAAATTATTGCTCACTTTGCTCTCAGTTGTTTAATTACACTGTGTTTGACAAGTGATAAATTAAAATAAAATTAATCAGATAATTTTACTGGAGTTGTACTGAACCATGGCTTTCTTGATCTTTTTTCCCTATACAATTAGGCTTACAAATCAGTGCTGATCTTGTAGTCAGCCTTAATTCTAAACTAATGAGCCTGTGTTGTCTTACAAGGTAGCTTTTCAATTTTAGCCATGTGCTCTATCATTAATATAACGTTTTTTATATTTCCACAGTCCATGTCTATTTCCACAGTCCTTTTTTTGTCAAACCAAAAACATGTAAAATATGTAGTTATGTCTTTTGCTTTTGGTATACTGGTAATTTAAAAATACAGTGTTCTGTTTTTTGTTTTCATATTTCATAGCAAATGTTGGTCCAGAGCAGTTGAGCTCCTAGAAGGCACTAGCCATTGTGAATTTCATGATATGGTCCTTTCTTGTTCCTGATGAACTGAGCTGTTTTTATATGTAATAATTGTTAGGTGCAAGCAAATCACTAGAAACCAGAAGCCACTTCTTTGGGAATTTGTCAGTGTTGGTCTGCATGTAGCCAACCATGTAAAGGAGATGCTGTCTTTCTAAATTCTGCTTTGTCCTCAGCTTTGTACAGAAAATATTCCAAAGAACACAAGTATCATTCATAATCACTGTGTCAGCGTCGCTCTAGCCCTCTTTGGATATTCCCATCCCACACAGTTTGCTTGGGGTAGCAAAAGACGTGTGCGTTCTCTGGGTGTGCCTCCTTCCTCAAATCATTGTTGCAGCATCTGTATTTCTCTGTATATTGGATGATTAACATGACCAAAGTTAACATCACATATTCCAATGTGTGAAATCATCATCATCATCATCAATTCAAACATTTAAGAATAGCTGCTAACTTATTTCCTTAAAAATAAAAACGGATTTTGTAGACATATAATCTCAGATACAGTTTTTAGGATTTAACTTTCAGTTGTTGACCATTTGGTCCACTTCTGTGCACCAACAGTGCTGAGAAACAAGAGGTATGCTATAACTGATGATGGCAATGATAAATTGAATATTTCAGAAGCTGAGAGAGAGCTGAGAGATCACATCCCACATAATAATAATCCCACATACACCAGAAATAAGAAGTGCGTACTACTACTACTACTACTACTACTACTACTACTACTATAATTTGTTTATTTTGTCTTCCCCTGTGTTACTAAAAATATCTCAAAAGGGGGCAGATATCATTTGAATATTGCACCCCCCCCATTTACAGGTGATACAGTAAATATCAGTGATTGTAATAATCAGTTTGTGGTGTGATACACATTGTGGTGTGTGTGTGTGTGTGTGTATTCTATCTCCCTTTAGCAGAAGATTCCTAATCTAATTCAAGTGCAAGCCCCATTCAACCATGCTTAAATTGAGTATATTTATGATGGTTGCTAATGCCCCTTCTGAGCCCTCCCTCTTGATTTTATCATTCTCTTACATGGGACGAGTGATGTGTCTGAAGACACCTGCTATTTAAGGGTCCTTTCCATCTGAGTCATCATGTTGTTATTCCCTGGCACCAAGTCATAAGGATAGCCTGCACAGATAACAGACTCATCTCTTTATACTTGTAGCTCTCTACACATAGGGGATTGATGAAAGCAGCAAAAAGACTGGAATGGAAGAAGACTGGAGAACTCATCATAGTAAATTATTAAAACAGTTGAGAAGAGCTCCTGAGATAGCTGAGATGCTGATGCTGAGGATAAAGATTACCGACAATACTCTTGCAGATTTCTCACCTCTCATCTACCAAGACAGGGATGAAAATTTGTGAACTCTTCCAACAAGAATAGATATTTGGCAAGAGTAACCAGTGAGAAACTTGAGCAATATTTCTGCCCCTGTAGTACTGTAGTGGGCATTTTCCACGTGAAAGGTTCTATTCATTTCAAATGATCAGCTTGTGAGTGATGGAAAAGTTCACTCTGAGATAGTTGCGCCTATAAAGATAGACCATGCTGGACTAGTTAGATAAATGGCACTCAAGTCAATTGTTAGCCTCAAAGCTAGACTACCAAGTCCCATTATTTGAGTGGGGTTGCTTTGGACCTAATAATTGGATCTATCCAATTGTGTCGTTGTTCCCAATCTTGGTAACCCAGGGGGTTTCTTGGGCAGCAGTTCTCAGAAGTCTTTGCTAATGGCAATGCTGGCTGGGATTTCTGGAAGTTGCTGTCCAAGAACACTGGGTTACTCAAGTTTGGGAAGCACTGCAATACTGTAACTCAGTACTTGATCTTGAGAAATACTCGTTGACTGTGGCAAAACTATTATTTATATTCTTATGTGTAGGAAACTCTTTTAATAATGCCTTATTTTATTGTCAAATGCTTCGTAGAATGGCTATTTGGGAATGAAGAATTTTCAAGTACCACAGAAAAAGGGAATGCCAAGGAATTCCAAACCCCTCCTGAGCATGCTGTAGGCGAAAGAAATCACAGCAAGCCAGAACTTGATGACATAAATTTATTCTGATTCTTATTATTCGGATTACCCAGGTTAAACTGGCTACTTTGTATGGGGGGAAGAGAAGGCAAAAGAAACAGTATATAAAATATACAAGCTGAAGAAACTTGCCATTCTGCTACCCTGCTACATATGCCCTCCAAGAATTAAAAGAAATAAAACAAATGGTTTTTTGGGGGAAAAATAGCTGTGAATTTTAGGGCTGTTTAAATTATCGTTTCTTCTTTTTTCTTTGTGAGCTGACCTTCTCATTTACACACACCAGGGAGCATCCTCTCTAAAATGACGTCCATGGATTCTGTAGGAATGACTGAAGCACAGGAAGAAGTGCTGTTAAGGTTGGAAGAGAAATTCCCGGAGCTGCTACCAAGAGAAGATGTCATTACTGTCCTTCAGGAAGCTCGTCTTCGTGCAAAGGGTACCAAGTTTCTTTTATTTTCTCACCTCTTTCTTGCTGTTTTGTGAGAATTAGGCTTTGGGTGTTTCCAATTCTGGGGGGAAAAGGCACATCCTCAGAGATTCTCAAACTTTGTGTGTTATCCATTGTGTATACGATACGTGGACACTGTGTCTTGTCTGTTATGTACGGTATCAGGACACTTGAAGTCAGATTAGCCTGACATTTACAGGTCATAATGTATATTCACAGAGATTAGGACTGCAGGGGCTAGCAGGTGGGGTCCCTCTATTACAGTGTTGGTGAACCTATGGCACGGGTGCCGAAGGTAGCACTCAGAGCCCTTTCTGTGGGCACCCGACATCGCCCCTGCACAGCCAACTGTATTCAGGTTAAATTGCTTTTGGGGTGCTCAGAGTGGCATGGCTGGAGAGTAAACTAGGGCTATGAACAAGACCACAACCCACTGTCACTCCCCCTGGTTTTCATGACAGTGTAGCACCCCATCTGCCTCTCTGTCCCGGGCAGATCCTTCTTTGGAAAAACAGGGATCGAAGAGCAGGTTTTTGAATTTCCCACGGCCACAGCACCCTCGCGGTGGCCACAGGGAATTCAAAAGCCTGCTCTTTGATTCTTACTTCCCCAAAGGGTAGCACCCCTGCTCTTCGATTCTTGCTTTCCCGGAGGGTGGCACCCCTGCTCTTCAAGCTTTACTTTTCTGAAGGGTCGTACCCGAAGCATTTGTAACCCGGGCTACCACTGTATTCAGGTTAAATTGTCGTACTGGCACTTTGTGAAAAATAAGTGGGTTTCGAATTGCAATTTGGCCATTCAGTCTCTAAAAGGTTTGCCATCAGTGCTGTATTACTATTCAGCTCCCCACTGCAGAGGGGTGGTACTTCAGTGAATCCATAGCCAGAAAACAAGTCCAAGAATCAGGCCCATGCATGCATTAAATACTACACAATACTTAACAGAGGAAATGATGGATTGTTGTAAATGCTAATTCCATATGCACACACACTGCACTTTGTAACACTATCAGTTACATGGTATAAAATTGTTTTTCAATGAACAGAAAAGATGTCCATAATTGTATTGGAATTTACTCCAGAGAATGTGAAAATGCATAAGAAGTAAAATCCCAGTAGGATTCTGGCCAGTGTGAACATTTCCAACAGTTTCTTACCATTTTTGGCAGGGAGGCTTTTTAGTTATAGATGTTTTGGAAATGTTCAGTTGACTTAAGGTCAGGTATGCTAGATACATCTCATTGATTTTTGTAGCAAGTTTTGTAGTAGCTGCACAAAAGTTGAAGAAAAATTATGTAAAGGCCTGTATGGTTAATTGAAAGGATTTAGTTTTTTTTGTAATTGTGTTTTTTTTTGTTTGCATATGGTTTTAATCTAGTATTTTGTGAATGTACAGTATGTATTTGTGTTTGTACTTTTCAACTTGCTATCATTATGTTGTCAAGCTATACTCCGAGTCCACAGGTATACATTTCTGTGAATGGTTAAACCACTATTGTGAAGTAATTAATTCTTTTTCTCTTCAAATGAAAGCAACCTGAGTTCTACCCCCAGTTTCTCTTATTTACGTGGTAGAGAGGAGATGGGGTGTACATTGTTTTACTCACTATACCATCAAGACATTAAATATGTGAACATATAATGTTCTTCTCAAAAGTAATTTTATAAAATATATTTCAAATTGCTGATCCTCCATGTAATTTTCCTATTTGCCCCACAGGGTTAAGCCTTGAGGAAGCTATGCTAAAGGACCTCAAAGAAGTATCAGATGGAGAAATAAAAGTAGCAGTTAGTACTGTTTATCTGAATCTAGAGGTAAGGAGAAACAAACCGGGAAGAGAATTTAACATTGTTTTAAAACTACTTTTTTATAATTGCTGAGTAACATTGACTGAGTATTTTTACTGGGACTTAGTGCTTGTCGTGTTTTATAATATGTCCTTGGGCTTTGCAGATATAGTTCCATATCTATTCGATAGAGGTTGGCTGGCATTTACCATCATCTTTACCCCACCCCACCCATCATCATTTCCTGCAAATACAGGAAGAGTATTGACAACCATGGAAGCTTAATCCTAATCTTATGGGGGGGGGCATGAGTAGCAAAGCATGTGTATTGCCTGCAGAATTTCTCAAATTAATTTCTGCCATTTTGGGGGAAACATGTTCCCTCAACCTTACAAGTTTGTAGGGCTAAAATCATTACCCAAATGCTCTACGGCTCACAGCTATTTGGATATGCCAATCTGAAACCTTTGGAGACAGTTCAAACCAGTTTTGTAAGACCCATTTTGCATGTTCCTACATGTGTCTCCAACATATTACTTCACCTAGAAGCTGGGTTTATTCCCATTGAAGAACAAGTCAAACTACTTCTGGTTAAGCATTGGCAAAAGAAGCATTGGCTTAAGCATTGGCTTAAATTTACTTTCTTCTCAGAGGGTTTAACTCCGTTGTTTCTGTTAGATACTTTCCAGTCTGAGTGGGAAAAACAAATAATAAAAGTGATAAATAATTTAAGATAATCTCCAAGCATTGGGTTTTTGTAAAGCCATGACTGAAGTGAAATTACGAATTGGAGATATAGAATTACAGAATCATGAATTACGGAATTAGAATTTCTTAAGAAATCTACATTTACTGTGTCCCTGTATATGGACAGGCTTGTATCTGCTAATTCCAGGAGGGGTTTTACTCTGGGCTAGATTAAATGTCCTTCCCTCTAAGTTTCTGGAGGAGGGGAGGTTTCAAGGATTACCTCTGTCAGATCATAACTCCCCTTGTGCCAATGACCAATTGGAAACTGCAGAACATGTGCTTTTATATTGTACATACTATCGAGATTTACGTAAGAAATTCGTCTCCCCAATTATAGGCAAATTTCCTGGGAGGTATATAGGATTTCATGTGCATCTGCTCCTCTCCGATAACATTTACCAAATAACTAGGCAAGCTGCAAAATTCTGTGTGTTAGCAATTAAGTGTTCGTAAACAAATTTTAAACAGAGATAAAGAAACATAGCATTTTGTTGTAGCTGAGGACTGCTTTTATCGTGCACCTGAGTTAATTTTAATTTCAGTTTAATTTATCAATGTTATTTGGCTTAATTCATATATAATTTATTGGTATGCATATTTTATTTATTTATTTATTTATTTTTACAACTTATATGCCACCCACTTCCCAAAGGTCTCCGGGCGGCTTACAATCAAAAGAATTAAAACAATTTGAAAATAGTTAAAAATAGAATATCAATAAATAATCAAAGCAATAATAACAACCTTACACTTAAATCATTACACATTACACTATGTGACTGTTATGTATTTTTATCATCTTATCTTATAGTCTTTGGTCCTTGACCATAAATCAATGAAAAAAAAATCTGCCATTTATAATTAAAGTTTTACTGGTAGCAAGTATTAGAAATTAAATATGCCTGGCTTCTTCAACAGAACTTTGAAAATAAATTCATTACCGTAGGAAATTCATCATTTTCCAGGGTAAATAGGAGAAATTTAAACACAATGCATTGAAGATAAATGTGTTTTCTTATATTATATCTTTATGTCCATATTCCTTCCCAGAAATAGTGGATCCATATAGCTCCCTAAGAGATCGTCTATCCCCTTGATAGCACTTCAGACCTTTCTGGAAAATAGCCCTCAGAAACCCTAAGCATCACAACCATTGGGTAAAGTTTGTGGAAGCTATAGACCAGTAATGACAAGAAGCCCACAGTTCAGAAATACTGGTTTATCTGTGTACTTCTGTAGTTTGGCAATCTCTCGCCTTAATATCCGGCAGTTAATACGGATCACAGGAACTAATTCCTGCCATGCTCATCTCTTGGCAGGAATGTTGATGAGACATTCCAAGAGCTGAAAATTACTGATATCTGGTCTTCTATGGATTACATTGTTTGAGAAATAGGTATAATCTTTGCCTCTGGAATAAAACCAAAGTGTGGCAGGGTTTCTTCTCTTCACATGCATGTAGAAGTCACATACTTCCTACACATTTCTTTAATCTGGAGAGGTCAAAAAATTTGGTTCAGTTTTTAGTTAGGCATGGATATTTTTTTCACTTTGGATACAGAGGTGAAATTCAACATTAGAATAAGCATATTTTTCAAATAGCACTCTGTGCTGCCAATGACAAAATCCACCCCCTTTCTTACAGGTTGTGACAAACTCCATGCCATTCTCTATAAATAATTTGTTTTAAAATTAATGATTATAGATGGTTCTGTGTGGTTTGGTGGATCAGGCACACAGGTCTTGCACAGACATCTGGATTTCATACCCCACCTCTTCCTGTGGGGACCCACTCAGAGGAGGAGGCAGGGCAGAGAAGACCATGGTACTTCTTCTGATTGGCCACCTGCAGGAGAGGGTGGGGTGCGGAATCCTGTGGGCCTGATCCAATGAACCACACTGAAGTGCCAAACCATAGTAGGTGCCCATATTTACTAACAATTTAATCATTAAATTCATGGGTCAAATGACTGCAATTTAACAATTTTATAAAATCATTCATTAAATGTATAATGCTCGTTCAGATTTAAGCACTAACAGCAATAAATATATTCCCCAATTCTTACAGTCACCATCACTGAATTAATGTTTAGACTTAATGTTTCATAGTGTGATCCTGAAGAGTAGATAGTCTTATTCAGGAAATCAGTAGTCTGATAGTCTGAAATAAGTAGGTAGCATCTCTAAATGTTCATCAGTGTCTGGAAAACTTTGTTTGGGCTACAGTTCCCAGAATTCCCCAGATGAAAAGCCAGTAGGGAGATCTAGAAGTTTCAGCCTAGAAAAGTACTTTGGACCAGATCTTAACTTCACAACAGTATATATTGTTCATAGTACATCTTTGATTATAGTGGTGAGGGAAGTGATTGAGAAGAATAAGTTGTGAAATTGATAGTTTAGATATTTTTATTTAAAAGTTGTATTTAAGAGGTTGCCAAAATATAACATTGGAAAGAGGTTTAAATGTTCACTCAGATGTAATACTACTCTTTTTATTTATTCTAATTTTCACACAAAAGAATCCTTAGGATATCCACTACTGTTCGGCTTTGCATTCATTCTTGTGACATTTTATACCCTATAAACATGTACATGCTAAGTATTTTGTTTGGAATGCTTATTTTTTTAAAAGGCATTTACATTTATTTGCAATTGGACATGTTGTTCAGCTTTCTGCTGTACCTTCAGGTTTCTGATGTGTGCCATTCTATTTACGTCTGGTATCATCTTTTTGACAAACACGAATGCGGAAAAATAGAAACTTGACAGATATATCCGCTCAGTGTAACTATACAGTAATTGGCAGAGCAAATTATTATAGAAGTGGCAGGTGAGAAATGAGATTAACTTTGTAGTGGTGTCTTTGCTACATTTCTTAGGCGATTTCTTGAAGTGATGTCAAAATATTGCTTACTAGCATTCTCAAATCCCCCTTGTGCATTTCAACTTTTTTTGCCCTGCATTAGGCTGCATCCCGAGAGTATATTTTTCTTGTTCTCTGCTGGGAGTCACTGAGAAGTGACAGCTATTTTATCAAAGTGACTTAGAGGAAAGTTGGCTTTCCCTTAAAGAGATAAATAATATTTACTCAGTGGATTTAACTTCTTAGTTTTATGTAAAAAAAAAAAATACATCCAGACATTAGTGAAATCCAGCGGAGGGGGCGTTTGAGTGTGTGTTTGTCTTCTTAGTATGTGTTCATGAATATTCTACATAATAATAGCTTTGTGTGCTCACTCCAAATACCTTGTTTTTCGTTCTCTAACCTTACTCTTATTACTTTAGTGCAAAAGTCATTTATAATTACATGATACAAGATATTTATTTAACACAGAAAGACATCGGTCTAGAATCTCCTCCACCTATTTCTTGGAGTGGTACTGCATGTCTGATTTATTTTGCAGGGGGCATTCTGGACCATGCATTCACCAATTGTAGATGAATCCGCCCCCCCCCCCCCGCTCGATACTATACAGAAGCTTAATCTGAAGAAAGATGTCTGTTCTGGGGATTGTATTATTGTACCCATAGAGTTTATTTAACATTTGAAGATTAATAAGCAGGTAAATAAGGAAAATTTTCAGATTGCATTTGTTTCTGATATGTGTGTGAGAGAGAAAGGGGGGGTTACTTTATTCATTTTTGGTTCATCCGGGCACTTACCCTTTCATCATGAAAGCGTCAACATCTTTTGGGTTCTTTAATTTTGTTTTTTGTCATTTGAATTTTAAGCGTCAGACTAAGGAGTTCTTCAGAATTCTCAAAACTACTTAAAAAGATACATACTGTACTTATATCAAATAGAGGAGATATCATAGAAATCCAGTATCTTAATTCTCTCCTCTTTTGGAAATCACAATATATTGGATTTCAGAGCAGTTTGATTGAAAATTAACAAAAGACTGTAAAAACAAAAGATAGTGCCTCTTTTGTTCCCATCCCTTTCAGGTTAATCTGAATGTCCCATTCTGAATGGTGGCCTTCCAGTGCATCTGCTGTTAAGGATGTCATATTCCCATCCTCCAGATCCAAGCAATTTACTTTACATGTTATGCAAATTAGCATGTTACTTAACTAAAGTACATGAGCAATTGTATTTTCTTTCCCTGTGTTGGTTCATTCTTGGCACCTGTTGTACATGAACCTTTTGTATATGTGGAAAGGAATCATCTTATTAAAAGTTGTTCTAATAGTGCAATATTTTCTTTTTCTTTCTGAATATATTCTATTTTATTCTATTCTGTGTACCCTCTAATTTTCATCCCCTTGGTGCATGACTGTGCATCATGCATATGTAGAGCCTCCCACAGGTTCCAGAACAAAAAGGGCCATAACAGATGAACCTTGATTAGATTAGATTAGATTAGATTAGATTAGATTAGATTAATTAGAAATAAAAACATTGTATTATAAATAAGATAAGATAATGTCCTTGTCTTTAGTTTCTTTGATAGTTTCATAGAACTGGAAGTATAACTTTTTTGGAAAAAATGAATGCATATCCTGGCTGGGAGTGGTGGTTCCATAAAAGTAACTTATGGTAGTACCTCAGATAACGAATTGAATTCGTTCTCTGAGGCAATGTGTTATCTGAAAAATTCATTATCCAAAATGCGGTTTCCCATTGAAATGAATGGGAAATCAATTAATCCATTCTGGAGGTCCAAAAAAAGGCAAAAAAGCTGCCCCTCGAACTCTTTATAAAGTGCACTTTAAAGGAATGCAGTGCTGTAACACACACACACACACACACACACACACACACACACACACACACACA
>JAHTLZ010000237.1:35811257-35839742 GCA_023846285.1 Phrynocephalus versicolor | reverse complement strand
GCGGCTTATAATCAAAGAATTAAAACAGTTAAAACATCAAATATCAATAAATAATTAAAACAATAATAAAAACCTTACACTAAAATCATTACACTAAAATTGCCATCAGAGGACCCACAGTCTATGTTGTATCAATTAAAAAACTTCTGGAACAGGAAGGTTTTTACCTTGTGCCGAAATATTATCAATGTTGGCGCCAGGCAGATTTCAATGAGGAGGGCATTCCATAGCTTGGGGGCAGCTGCCGGGAAGGCCCTATCTCTACAAGCCATCCCTCTCACTTTCTTGAGAGATGGCTCTTTCAAGAGGGCCCCCTGGCTCGATCTTAATTGCCGGGTAGGGATGTATGATTGCCAACTAGTTTTCACTTTGCAGTGATATCACTTATCTCATTCAGCAAGTCCAAAAGCCATAGCAAGATAATAATCATATTAGGGTTAACTAAAAGGTTTTGGAGTAGATCAGTTATTTCTTCCTCATGGTATCTGTGCCTCACATATAAGGGTCTTGCATCTGCGCAGAACAGTCTTCCTTAGCTAAGTAAGGTCTCCTCCTCCATCTTCCTTTATGCATCACTAAACATACACTCATGTAGAGTGTTTCAAGGCATTTTCCCTTAAAATCAAAACATAAAAATGCTATTGTTGCAAATCTTCTTTACTGCCTTTCAGAGTGTATATACTGTATTTTAAGATCTATCTTAGTTATAATCCACCCCCAAAACTGAGCAATGCATTTCAACAACTAGCATACTACCACTTTTCTTTGTAATGAAAACAACCTTGCACATTGGTCAATATTCTGTTGAATGCAAGGATAATAGTGCAATAGTTTTTCAGTTAAGAGTTGCCATCTGTGGCATGACAGAGCTTATGACTGGGTGTGCCACCACTTCTGTGAGTTAACAAACCAGAAGAGCATGACATACTACCGTAGACATCCTCTAGTGAAAAGAATGGATTGAAATGATTACTACATTAGCTGGTCCCATTGATTTCAAGTTTAATTCTATTAGTTTACATGGAAGTTAAACAGAATCAACATCCTCAGCCTTGCATTCTGGTTTGCTAATAAGGATCCATAATAATATGTACAATATATTAAGATCTTTAAAAAAATCTCTGCAGTACAAGGTGAACCGCCTACTGAAGTTAGTGCCAATGTTCCCCAAATTCCAGTTATGTGTCAGTTGCATACCAATGCAGAGTTGATCTGATGGGACCTAATGCTGCCTATTGTTGGGGACATGGGTCACTCCTCTCGTTCATTAGGAGCCATCAGCAAGCGCTGGCTACCTGTCTCCCAGTGCACTGAGGAGACTGAAGGACGAAACATACATGAATGATACAGCAATTCTTTGTAGGTTGAACCAAATGATTATAAATGATTGAGAGTTGTCTCCTGGGACTGGACAGAAAGGTCTTGTAAACGGAAGAATTGTATAAACAAATAGCTGTTGGGAAGGCACCATTATGCTGTAATAGCTGCTATTAAAATCCATTAGCAGTCTTGATGGCCTGTTTGAATTTGATGCATCATTTGCTCTGAAAGGCTTTTCTTCCTCAAGATTTTAGAAAAACACTCTTGAGTATACAAATGGTGGTAGCAGTCTTGTCCGTACTGTGTAGTGTGAGATTTACACTCGTGTGGTTTGGGTGGACCAAACAGTGACATTTAACAGACTGTCTCTTGTGTAATTTGGTCATCTTGAATGGCATCATCAGTGATTACTTCTCTTATGATTATACTTTTCGTTCTCTTTTAGAAACTCCATATTTTACAGGGCTTGGAAAGATTTGATTTTCCTTCCTGAGCATAATGCATCAGTTGTTCTCTTAAAAGGCTTTAAAGAACATAAAAAGAAGGTGGTGAGATTCATAGAAATAATTGTGCGCTGAAACATTCCTCATCTCAGCATTCAACAAGAGGAAGAAAGACTAAGTGTTTTATACCAGCAGTTCAGTAATGTTCTCTGATTGGCAGTGATTTTCAGCTTTCATGCTAAAAAGTCACCTGTTTCCTGGCTGGTTTTAACTGGAGATTCCTGGCTGTCTTAGATACCAGAAGTTTAATCTTTAAAAAAAAAACAATGTTTTTTTCCATACAGATACTGATGTTCCAAGATCGCCACCTGGTGGATTTGACTGCTCAACCATAGATTTGTTTCTCAGGGTTTTTTTACACCTGTAATCTGATCCTGAGTGTGTCATTTTTTCCTGTGGAATTAAAAGAGGCAGTTTCATTAACTGATGAGGAAACCTATTTGATTTTTGTTTAGTAATTTGATTAAACAGAAAGTGTTGAAATGAGGTGTAATGCATGAAATGAGCAGCAGGGAGTCTTAAACAACACACACTAGTAATAATTTTTTTTTAAAAAAAGGAAACAGAAAGGAAAGGACTGTTTTGTCCAGGTTTACTATATTGGGCTTTAATCATCATATCTAATGAGGAAATTTGTTTTCACAGTACATATAGTACTACTAGATGTAGCAGAATAAAAAAATAAAAATCATAACGTTTATGAATTCTCTACATGCACTTCTGAATTCTTCATCTGTGTAATATATCTTATAATATGCATGATACATATCTGGCATATTATAGAACAACATTGCCACTTACACAGAAGAAATTATACCTCATAAATTCTTTGTAGTTCTTTACCACTGTAAAGAAGCATATAGATAGATAGATAGATAGATAGATAGATAGATAGATAGATAGATAGATAGATAGATAGATAGATAGATAGATAGATAGATAGTATTAAGTGAGGGATATTTTAAATAAAATAATAGGCATGTATCAAAAATATGTATCTAAATATTTTCCCCCTGAGTTTCTCCTAAAATGGACCCAGGACAGGTTACAACATTAAACAAAATAAATATTATTTTTGAGGAGAAAGGCTGAAGATGGCACCAGTGATTCTTCAAGACATTAAAATCTCAGGAGATATTATAAAGAGCTGCAGAATGTTTGATGTTTGCGGGCTGGGAAACTCCTCATTTCGGTGTGTGGGATTCTCCTCGCAAAGGATGAGGCATGTGGCTTGGACGCAAGAAACCTTTAATGGCATAAAATAAATCTAGAACAAAGGCATCAAATTGTGGAATAGAAGACTAAAAGATAAATAAAGAGATGAAGGGGAACAGATTAGTGGCCAGTAGCCACCCTTAGTTCTGAAGATCTCATTAGGGGCATATAGCACTCTGGCCAGATATTCAGCCACTGAATCTGTCAGAGTGGTAGATTTTGTCCACAAATAGGTGCTGAGAGATCCAGAAAGGTTAGAAATGATTTGTTGACAAAGCTTGTGATGGATGGGGCAGAAAAGAAGAATATGAGAGGTTGAGTCGGGTTCCAGTAGACAATGTTTACAGTCTGTTATCAAATGGTATGTTGTGATATCTACCTGAGAGGACTGCTGAGGGAAAGATATTCAGTCTAAAGAACATGAAAGCCTGGTGCCGGCAAGGATTAGTGAGATTTTCATATAATTGGCTCCTATCCCTGGAGTGGGCCACATGTAGCTTGGATGGAATCTCAGGTGGCATCAGTGGTCTGCTCTGCACATTAGCAACTGCAGTGGATTGCCTGGCTCTGTGTCTACCTTGAGACAGGGGCCCTTGCTGCATTGGTCCATGCACTCCTAGACTACTGTAGTTCTCTCTACGTCAGGCTGCCTATGAGGCTAGTGCAGAAACTGCAGCTAGTACAGAATTCAGTGGCCTGGCTATTAATAAGTACAAATGGACTCCAACATATTACTCCAGTTTTGGCCACTCTGCACTGGCTCCCAGTATGCTTCTGCATTGACTTCAAGGTTTTAATGATTACATACAAAGCCCTAAATGGTTTAGGGCCTTGCTATCTGGTGGAACAGCTCCTCCCCCAAAGCAATGTCCCAATCACTCATTCATCTCAGGCAGGCCACCTGTGGTTGTTAACACCAAGAGAGGCTCTGAAGACAATGCTAAGGATTTAGGCCTTCTCAGTGACCACCCCACAAGCTATGGAACCAAATACCTGTTGAAATTCACCAAGCTCCCCCACTGAATATATTTAAACAACTATTAAAGATCAGGTTATTCAGGCTTTCCCCAATCATGACGACAATAGGTGATGCTTGATAATTCATTGCCTAACACAGCCCCTGTTTTTGACGTTTGATTTGTCCTTACTGGTTTAGCTGTTTCCTTTTGTTTATCACTGATTTTTGTTAATGCTTAATATTGTTTGAAGTTATTTTCATGTGATTGCATTGTGCTGTTTACTTGTTTATAGCCCAGAGTGGCGCCAAGCTGGATGGGCGGTATAGAAATCAAAATACTAAATAAAAATAAATATTATTCAGTCTTTTTATGTATCTATTGTGTATCATACAATAGATTCAATAAAAAAATCTATGAGCATTTGAAAAATCTATCAAAATTTCAGCCATGCTAATCTGTTGTACAGCATCCTACAAACTATGTGTCACTCTTTCATGCAATGCAGCCTACTCTATTAGACACATGGAGTGACACTTTACTAGTTATTAAAATCTGATGCCTTTTGCTTTTTTGTCTCATATATTTTCAAATATATGTATACAATGTCCAAGAAGTGTCTTGTGAAAAGCCAGTTGTCTTTTCCTTTACCGTCACTGGACCTGCTCCAGCCATGTTAAGCACTTCTCAGTCTGTTTGTATTCCGTGGGAGTACTAACACTTTCTGAAGTCTTTTCCACTGAAAGTAATGGGAATTGAGAATGCTAATGCTTGGTTGGATCACGGCCACTGCAGTCCAGAGAAGAACGTTTCACTTTTCTATATTATGATCCAAAGAATTTCATCAAAACACCCAAACAGGCATATTGAAGGCTTTCAGTCCTTATTGATTGTTCAGTGATGTTCAAGTACTGATCTTTGCGGACTGGCCGTGAGAAATAGGAGCTGTAATACAATGTGGTCATGTATCTTCCCTCCTAACAAAAGTGTTTCACCAGATACTTTTCTTACTAAAACTGTTCCATTTTTCCCTAGCATGCATTCAGTATTTTCTTTTTCATATGATACCCAACATTCCATGGCTAAGAACATTTCCCTGAACTGTTTACAGTTTTGTGTCCCTTCTGTTGACATTTTACATAATAGTGAGAATGAGTTTTGAATACTTCTTTTTCTGTTCAGAATAGCAATGTTGATTGCCTGACCTATCACAGGCTTATTTCTTGCCTGTTATCTGTACATGGCAAAGATGTATACGCGGTTACTGAATGTCCAGCAAGAACTACTGTGTTCTTGCACAATATGGGCATCTGCATTTATCCCCTTACTTGGTAATATAATGACTCTTAACGTCTCCTCTGAAAGAACTGACTGTTTAACAAATGAGTTGCTAAAGGCATGTCACACAACTCATATAACCACGAGCGCTTATTATTATCCTTAGTAGAACATCAGCAGAATTACAAGAGAACGATTAGAACAATCATTTTCTGCATTATGAATGTGCTTTTTAATTTTCTAGCATAAAGTGGTTGGTTGGATTTCAGCCCCTAATGTGTGTGTGTGTGTGTGTGTGTGTGTGTGTTTGTGTGTGTTTGCATACAGGTATCTATATATGCATACATGCATGCATATACTGTATAAGAAAATCCGAAAATAGCAATAGTGGGCATTTACGGTGGATTATAGAACCAACACCAAACCACATGGATATGGGGATCCTATTGATAAACATTTCAATGAGAAAAAAGGCTTCTTTGATGGGAAAACACTGGGGATATATTATAGGTTCAGTGCATGCCCTTGAAAAGAGTTTGTAACTGTATTTTTTCTTCAGTGTTTAAAAGATAATATTATTTTAATGTGTTGTTTTATTTCAGGCATTTGTTTTGTATCTGTAGAGTATGTGGCTTGTGGTGATAATGGCCCTGAAAATGATTGGCTAAATGACTATGACAGCTTGGAAAGTAATGTTGTTCAGAGAACAAAGTCATCCACAGTCCATTTTCTGGGACCGACAGAGGAATTGTTAGCTTGGGTGAGAAAAAAATCCTCATGGATATGTCTTTGGTTCAGAAATGAGCCCCGGAAATCCAGAGCCAAAGATTGCAAAATGGGCAATCGATTGAGAAAGAGAATGAAAGGCAGATGAGGAGAAATGCATGAAGAAAAAGACAAAGGAGACAGGGAATTCAGTTCAAAGGAGGATAATTCAGAAAGATTTATGAACATGTATACTTTCGTTGTGTTCTGGAATCCCAATCATAGGTTCAGGCAACAGCATGGGAGCAATGCATAGAATGTGTGTAGGCTTGCGTGTTCAGAGATTCACACCTAACAAATGGGTGTTTGTGATAGGGGCAGTGGTACTGTTTGAATTCAGGGAAAGGCCAGCGGTTTAAAACTACCTCTCAATTTTTCATGTGATATACCATCACACAATGGAAATATAAAGGAGGCTTCTGATTCTTACCCAGTGGAAACAAGAAGCATAGTCATAAGTTGATATGCTGATATCTGGGAAATTAAGGAAGAGTTGACTTTAGTTGCGACTTCCTTTGGTGAGCCATAGAATTTGCTCTAAGGAATATGATAAGGACATTTTAATGCAAAGAGTTTTACTAAAATGTAATTAGCATGCATCAGATGAGTTGCTCCAGCTCTGTGGATAGAAGTAAATAAATATTATTAAATACGATATATTTTCCACATATACTTTAGAATATAAGCAATTAGGTTGTTAAAATGTTTTAAGGTATTGGAAATTTTTTGTTCTGCTGTTCAGCTGAAAATGCTTAGACTGATTTAAATAAGAGTCATAACAAGCAAGCATTTAAACAAATCTTTGCCCACAGAATTGAAGACGCAGCAGAACAAGAGGAAAGGAGTAGCAGGGCAGGGAAATAAAATCTGGTACCAGCTCTTAAAGTCACAAAGGAATTGATGACAGAAATCTAGAAATGTTCAAAATATTTTGAAATATGCTGGTCAAGGGTTTCTGTGAAATGTAGTCCTAAAATTTGTTTTCGGTAAATAATCAAATGTATATATTTATTCATTTTTCTGTACAGTGGTACCTTGTAAAAGGAATTAATTCATTCCAAATGAAATTCTGTTAAACAAATGTTCCTTTGTACAAATTTCCCATAATGCACTGAAAACATATTAATCCCTAATCATGACCGTTTTTCAGTTGTACAGATTCGCCCTATAGGCGATTCTGTTAAGCGATTTCCCCCTATCTCCAGAATTTTTTTTCCTTTAAGCAGATTTTCTGTTAAACAAACTGCTTGTCATATGAGGATCCACTGTACTTCTACCTCAGCTGGAACCCAAGGTGGCGTACCAAAACATTTAAGCTCCATAGATAATTTTTAAAATACCAATTAAAATTTGAAAATAAAATACCTATATTTTGAAAGAGCTCAACATCTCATTTGCCGGCTGAGTCCCTAAAATCCTTTCTTAAAAAGATTGGCTCCCCTTTACTAGAGGAAGACAGGGCCAGGAAGTTCTGTAATCTGAGAGTAAAGCTAAAGTAGCCACATACAAAAAGCCCTCTCTAACCAAATGTGTTTGGGAAAGTGGTGGGACCCAGAGAAGACACTCACCTGATGATCTTAATACTTATAAGGGTTCATACAGGAAGATATGGTCTTTTACATGGCCTGGGCGTGAGCTGTAGTGGACTTCAAAGGTCATGAATACCATTTTGGATAGGCTCTGGAAATGAACCGGCAGCCAGTGAAGCTCTTGTAATGGGAGAATCACAAAGTCCCTACTTACCAGCATTTTCCAAACTGTCTTTAAGCCATCCCCTCATGGAGCACATTGCAGTAATCCAAATGAGAGCTAACCAACGTGTGTGACAAATCAAGCCTGCAAGGAATGGTTGCAGCTGGAACATTAGTCCTAATTGTACTCCTGGCTGCTGCTGGGCATTCAGGATCAGAAGAATACTCAAGCAGTGCACCTGAAATTTCAAAGGCAGTGTAACTTTATCTGACATAGGTTGAATCACTATTCCCTATTGACTGACCAAAAGCATCTCTGTTGTGTTTGGGTTAATCATGAGTGGATTCACCCTCATTCAATCTATTGCTAACCGCAGGCACTAGATTAGAACAAAAGAAGCTCCTTTGGATTGAGATGGAGATAGACCTGCACCTCATCTGCATATTGATGATACTAAATCAAAAAACTCCAAATAGCCTCTTCCAAAGATGTTACATAAATATTAAATAGCATAAGTTGAACCTTGAGGGACATCACAGATCAATGGCCAAGGTGTTGAACATGTCTTCCAGCACATATTTTGGGTTCACCTCTCCAAGAAGGATCAGTGCCCCTGCAACATGGTGCCTCCAAGTCCCATGCCATACCTTGTCTAGTTCCTCTGTCTGAAGTGGTACAGAGTGATATGAAAGCTCATCTTATGGTTTTTTTGTCTCATACCTCCAAAGTATCACTTGCTCTTTCAGTCATGATTATATGTTCATGAAGTACATGAAAAACTGCAAACAGAGCAGATTCAATGTTAATTTATTAATAATCAAAATAGAACAGTGTGGAGCAGAATCTAATTTGGTATAAATATTTCCCCTTTTTTGTACAAAATAACCTAAGGATGTACAAATATTCTCTAGATATACGATAAACAATTTCTGATATAGGCATTTAATACTAATAGGATTTGATTTTAATATTTGATTTCTCTTGGCTGATAATTCACATATTTCTGATAATGGCACAATTTGAATGTGTCTCACCAAATCTGACAGAAAATCTGCTATAGTGGTTATAATATTTGGCATGAACCATTTATTTTATTCAGTTTAATATGTGAATCTATTAAGCGTCAAAACAAACATACCAACAATTCAAAGTATCTACATTCAAATATTCACACTTATAATGCATTTCAGGCAATGATTCAACAGTTCAAATTTGGTGATACAACGTTTGTTGAATTTTGAATATTTACAGAGAAAATAGTGCTTTACCAGGGGACAAACATTTCATATTTAGCCTTCTATTAATTAGTGTTACATAAGTATATAGGCCGCAGTAGATAGGATAATTTTGTTTACTAAAATTAATATAACAAAGAGAGAGTTCATTTATGAATAAACATATGCATTGTTATAAACAAGTAGTACATTATTAGTGTAGAGGAAAATGCTGCGTAAGAAAAGGCAAAACCCGCAAGGTACAGATTTCACTTATTCATGTTTTAATATTACTTCATTAAAGCAACCTATCATTTTGAGCTAATGCCTCTTCTCTTTCAGAGAGGTAGTGGTTAAATCAATAGTTAATGATGTTCGTAGTGTAATTTGAGTGTCTAGTTTGTTTATGCTAGACCAACTTTATCCATACTCCAAACAAATTATCTCTTATAATCACCAGCCTGAAGATAAATTTGTAAATGTTTTTCTGATGATACTGCCATGGTTGGCAGGTGTTAAAACTGCCTCCCAGGGACAAGGATTGACGATGGGCCTGTTCCTACAAATCCTTCAGGCGAGGAGGTTTAGCTCTCTAGTCTATTATCTGCGAAGGAGCCTTGTATGGTGCCCAGCTAATGAAATATAATGGGCAAAGGTCATATATCTTTATGAAGAAGAATGCAGAGCTGGTGGGTGATGAATGGGTTCTGTGTCATTCAGTAGATGCAACTCAGGGATAAAATCCTTGCCGAAACAGGGTTGTAGTCTGTTTCATGTTTTGCATTATTTTCACCGTAAAGACTCTTCAAAAGCCCTGAGTTTACCTAAGCACAGTATTCAAAAATCCATCTCCAAAAAAATACCTCTGGGCTACTACAAAGATTTACTCTCAGAAGGAAAACAAAACAAAACATTACTGTTTGGATTTAAATTTACTGAAGGGGATATATTTAATGAACTCACAACAATCACTGTATCTGCATGTCTCTGTTTATATTATGCTGCTGAAATGAAAATATATCCATTGACAACACTATTGATAGGAACAGTAAGTAAGGACTGTTTAGTAGAACCAGTTTCAGAGTTGACATAATATATGTTGTGTGTTTAGCCACTTCGGTATGAATATCTACAGACCAATAAAGTTGTTTTATAAAAATGCAGTTTTCCCAAATGTTTCTACTTGCTACATTGTTTACTGAGAGGTCATGAAGCAATTTGGACCCCCCCCCAAAAAAAATAATAGTTTATAATATCTGAAGTAGAAAGAATAGTAATACACTAGATACTGTTGAATCATTACGGTTGGGGTGGGAGGATGTGATCAGTTCATTTGCTGTTGTTATACTGCTGTGCTAAGAGACAGTTCAATAAATCAACCCAGGCTTGATGGATTCTACAATCTGTATTGCAATGAATGCATGGAAGAGGAAAGAAATCTCTTAGCATTCCCTGTTTGACAAAAGGGTATGCAAAGAGCCTGAATGGATGAATGGTTGATTAATTTTCCTAGACATTTTCTTGACAGCAAGAAATGTGCTTTTATATTACCATGTTTGCATGAGAGTTGTGGTGCATGGTGCAAATTACTGAATATAGATTTACACCTGAGACAGTTTTATTACAATAGACAGCTTCTGGTCAGTAACTATGTTGGTCATTTTTCTGCATAGTTTAGCACTCCATTACCTGCAGCAAGACCGATGACATTTCTGCTCAGATGTGCTTTTTCAGTCTTTCAACTGTGATACCAAATGTTTCATGATTCAGTACTGATTTTAAAAAGCTAGATATTAGGGCTCTTTTACAAGAACTTTGAGCCCCCAATTGAAAACTAGCATGAAAACTGTACCCTACTGTATCCCACATTAATGAGAAACAAACAACAAGGCAAATATATCTACACAAAAGATATTGTCACATAAAAATAGACAGAGGTAAATTCATTGATTTAAAGCAGTATCTTTGTTTCTTTGCCAGGATCTTGTCATAAGAAAAACATATATTTGTCTGTTATGTTGTAACTGATAATTCCTTATTTGTTTCTGCCTATCTGGAGTTGAGACCTAAAGTTATTAACGCATTAAAACTTATATCTGTGTCCTATGCACACTAATGTTGGAGGAATATCTGTTGTTTTAAAGTCTATATAGGATTGTACAGTAAATCATTTTTGGCTGATATATTAAGTCAGATCAGCAGGGCATGAATAGTTTTTGGGAATATTACAGTAATTATTTTACTTTGGTACCATGTCAGGATGTGATTTTTTCTCTCTGTGTGTCTACTTACTTACATTCTGTACTGTACATTGGTCTGCTGTCAGTATGTTCTTACATACAATGGTACCCAGATAAGCAGCTCGACTTAAGAGCAATTTGACTTAAGAATGGAAAACTTTTGGTGTTTTAACTGCCGCCTTACAAATTTTAGATATGGCCTGCTCGACTTACAAATATTTTTTCAATTTTTTTGTTTTTTAACTTTTTTTTCAATTTTTAGATAGGTACCACGACTTAAGAGTAGTTCAACTTAAGAGCATGTATTTGGAACGGATTAAATTTGTAAGTTGAGGTACCACTGAATAATCTTAATTTTTTTACTTTTTATTTGTGTTTAAATATTGTCACAAATTATTCTGTTTGGAAGGAACCAGTGAATATGCTATATAGCAGTGCTGGCAAAGGTGGCACTCAGAGCCCTTTCTGTGGGCACCCAACATTGCCCCTTCAGAGCCACCTGTGTTCAGGTTAAATTGCTGTATTGGCACTTTGCGAAAAATTGAATCACAGTTTGGACATTCGGTCTCTAAAAGGTTTGCCATCACTGCTGTATAGGTAACTTCCTGCCATTGTGTCTAGTTTCCCACCATCTTAAGGTGATTTCCTCTACTTAGCATTATTGTTGCCAGCCACCCTCAATTATTGATGTTACAGGTACAAACCGAAGCTACATAGTCCAACAGATTATGCAATATTTATGGTTTGTTATTATCCACAGTTTTCTCTATCCATGGGGGGCTCGGAACTGATCCCCTACAGATACAGTGGTCCTACTTATATTTTAAATGACAATCTATTAGTTGTGTTTGCTAGTTGAGTTCTGTCCTCTGTAATTGAGGCATTGACACCTTCTGTCCACTTGTTTCAGATTGGGTAGAAAAAATGCAAAGTCACTTTCTTGTTTTGCCCTAGGAGCCCTTTGTTTCATATTCAGTACTGTGGTCCTGTGATATACCAGGACCGCAGTATATGAAACGCAAAATGGTGGAGGATGACTGTGCTACCTGTGTTTTCCATTTTTAGCTTTCCATCTCTCATAATGGATTTTTTTCTTTAAATTGTTTGCTTAGCATTGTTAGCTTTAATATCACCCTTTTAATGATGTAAGATGCCTTCTCGAACTCATTATTCGTAACCTGAATATTGTCTTAAATGTTCTGCTTTGTTTGTTTGATTGATTGATTGATTTCTACTGTCCTTCAAGTAGCCTTGGGTCTTTTGCCAAGGAGAAAGGTGGGGTAAAATATTCAAAATAAATGAAATAAATGAATAAATTGTATATAGTTGCCTTGTACATGATGTGAAGAAAGTGACTATATGGCCATTTCCTCCCCCATTGTTATTGTCTAATGAAACTGCATAAAAGTAGGTATGAGAGGTTAAAATACGTTAGAAAATAGGTTGAATAAGAAGGAGGGGATTTAGACTACGTTACGGAAACTTGCACTGGAACATGAAGTAATGGAAACATTATTCAGAAACTCTCCTACATATGTTCTAAAATTGCAATGGGCAGTCGCCTGTGATGCACCAGATACAAGATACTTGCTGTTTTGTCATCACATGAACTAAATATTGTAATGGATTAAATTATTCTAAACCATGACGTTTACTAATAGGATTGGGGTCAGGCTGTCTGTGCAACTTGGTGTCTGTTTTTGACCAAACTTTTTGTGTTTTGTTCAGCAAAGGATAGTTGTTTATTGTAAGCCTATGGAATACTGACTGTAAGCTGATTTTGGATTTGAGAGAAGAAGAGACGGAACAGTGGCTGCCATCAGAGATCTAGCTAACTAGTTATTTTCACTTTCATGACATTACCTGAAACAGTTTTTATTTAAAAAATGACTCACACCTGTGTTCAGGAGGGGGCTGGTGGTAATTAGTTCAAAGTTTGCAGCAAATGGCTTACAGGCTGTTGGCACGGCATGGGTGCAATAACATTACATCCTATTATATTGCGATTTAAAGATGTCATAAAGTTTGTCAGTGAGTTGTTAGCAAGACGCAAGCAGAAGAAAAACATGTCTTGTGACCTCGATGGGAGTCATGGCTGTAAGGGCTACACATGGAAGTTCAGGACACCCCAGCTTGGGGATCATGGGGGTGATTGGCATAATTGCCCTTGCTAGGGAAAACATGGTAATGAGGAAAGAAATATATTTCTCATTTGTACTTTGCAATGGTTGGGTATTTTTAGCAAATGAGTTGTCAGCAGAAAGGCTTCATTAGACCCATCAGGATATCTGCCCATGAATAACGAATCCCAAACTGTACTGACAGTTTCCTTGAGCCAAAATGATGGAGCACCTCTGACAAAAGCCATATTGTGCTCTCCATGTGAGGAGCGGGAAGAACAAAAGAGGCATCTCATTCTTGGTTTGGTCAGGTTAATATTGACACAGTTAGCCTCCTCCAAAGAGCCAGACATCGATGTATTGCACATTTCTATGAGGTTCACTTGGGTAATCATTTGTCAGTGGCCATCAATCAGAATGTGTAACTATTGAGGAGGACAAAAGCTAAACAAAATTCATTTGCAAAGCTGTGATCAACATTGTACTATTAATTCCCAGTTATTTGTATGTTTGCTAATATATTAGGGTAAAATAGCTTCATTTCACAAAAGAATATATAATGTCACTTCATATATACCAGTCTCTCTTTTTAAAGGGCAAAAGGACTTATTAAGCCTTTGAAGGAGCTCTGCAGAAAATATTCATTTTTAATTCTCCTCAACATGAAAAGGAAAATTCGTGTTGTCACCTTGATCCTGATCAACATTGTAAGGAAATTAATTTCCTCTCAAAAACAGTATCAACTCTGGATCAGAAAAAAATGTATTTTCAGAGAATGAGAAGCAAAAGGCAGTGCTTAGAATAAATTTTCATTCTCCTATTCTTTCATTCTGACCCATCCAACTCGTATGATTTTTCTTTAAAATCTGACATTTTTCTTTAAAATCTGACAAAATACTAAATATTGGTGTAATGTCTGTGCTTTGACTGGTCCTTGGCATGTCAAAGGATTGTGTCAGTTCTCTTCTCCTCAGAAATGCAGGAGCTGGGGCACTCTGGTTGGAATTTAGGATGTTTCAGCAGAAGATGGCATTGGAATGCCTCCTTTCTCAGAAAGGAAGGCTAAAGATTTTGGTGGAGAAAATTAAGGAATTTCAGAAGCTTTTGTGTGCAAAGCTTTCTTCATCATCCTTCTGTGAAATATACTAGCCAGTGAGTTATTTGGACAGCAACAAGGGTAGTCCCTCCAGACCAGGGGTCCTCAACCTACGGCCCGCGGGCCGGATACGGCCCCCAGTGACCCTCAATCCGGCCCCGAGTAGCCTCAGCAGACCCCCCCGCGCCACCCCCCGTGGGGGCTGCTCGAGCCCTTCCATCAGTAAAGCCTCCTGGGGGAAACCATCTTGTAGTTTTCCCCAACCCCCGGGGAGGGGAGGGGTGGGGAGAGGAGGCGACTCGAGAGCAAGATTTGTGAAGGAGGCGCCTATTAGGAGGGAGGGAGGTGTCTTTCCCGCCTCCCCGTGGCGGCCGACATGTCCATTCATCACTTTTATTCCTCATTTGTTCATCATGTGCCTACCAAAGTGGAACAAGGTAGACAGCACATTATTTCTTCTCACAATGTTGTTCCAATATAACAAACCGCATCACTTTGTAGGTGCTTGTGCCATCATGAAATGTACAAGATTTCTCAACCTGGTAGTTTTTGGAGGATTTGTAAGATAACTTTCAGTTGTGCCACTAATTTTGACTTCTTGATGGTTCCATCTCTCTCTCTCTCTCTCTCTCTCTCTCTCTCTCACACACACACACACACACACACACACACACACACACACACACAATTTCCCCATGTAAAAGCAAGCCAGGTTAAGAAACATGACTTAAACGAAGTGAGCTGCAGCACTCTAATTCATGTTCCGGAGGAACAGAAAAACTTACTTGGATTCAACTGAGAAGATAGAGCTGGCAGGAAAAAATGATCAGCTACATGAGAAAAGTGGCAGAATAGAATGAGAGAGCATGCTGGACTTGAACCACCTGCTTGAAGAAACGGCAGTACTGTACTGTCCCAGTACAGTTATGTTAACAGAGAATAGCAGAGGAAGGATTTCCTTCTATGGTATTAGGAATCCTAAACCTAATGAGAGGAGCTGAGTCCCTATGATGGGCTGCTCCTCACTCTTCCAAGGTTTTGAGTACAGGTGAGGAATGGCAATCATCACAGTATTCTACAGCAGTGGATCTCAAAGTTGAGTCCCCAGATGTTCTTGGACTGAAAATCCCATAAGTCCTTGCCATTAGCTGGGCTGGACTGGAATTCTGGGAGTTTTAATCCAAGAATATGAGGGGACCCAAAGTTGGGAACTATTGCTCTAAAAAGGTCTCCAAAATCTGAAAAATGGTTTTTACAACCTTGTGATATTTATCAGAGAATGTATAAGTAAAACTAAATAGTAGTGTGGCTGTTTTTTAAAAAATGACTGGTTAAACTATTTTGAAATAACTTTGATTGCTTTGAGTGAATCATAGTTTAGGTTTAAAAGTAAGTCAACAGTTGGTTACACTCCTGCTAATGAAAACAAATCTTCAATTAAAATATGGATCCTAAAGCATAAAGAATGTAAGGTCAAACAAAGCCTCAATTTCATGAAGCAATTTGTTTTGATGTTTTAAACATCTGCATTACCCTTAAATATTAGGGAATTTTAAATTTGCATTCCATATGAAATCATCCGTGATTCACTATTTTCTTCTGTCATGAAATCATATCTTGCACTTCTTATTTGCAAAAATCAATAGCTTCCAAAGGGAAATACAGTGTTGAAAGATGAGGTAAAAATGTTACAGATAAATAGTATGACACAGATCCACCATATATTTTGAATAATTCAGCTACATTTTTCAAACTAAAAATCCAATTGATAATATCTATTTCACTTTTATATGCTTCAGGAATCCCAAACACAATATTAACACACTTCTGGTGGAAATCTTTATGAGATAATAGATTCTTCATATATCTTGTGAAAATATGGCAAAATCCTACTGCTTAGTGTAAGCCAAACTCTAATATTTGGTCTAACTTTTGGTAAACCAAGTCAGTGTGTGCATGCACACCCAAGAATCACAGCAGGGACACTTTGTTTACCAGAGAGGAACAGACTGAGCATTATAAATTGTCTTAATGCAAAGCAACATAATTTGGGGCCATATGTATTAGATATTAACATGCTCTTCTAATTATGCCTTAACAACATGGACTGTGACACTGCGATAATAACATAGCTTTGTAAGAAGATGAACATAATGCTGCTGAATTGTTATTAACTTTGTTAGCTATTCTATCAACAATTTTGTCTTACTTCAGGACTCCCTGTTTCGCAAAAACATGACTGGAGACCTCAAAGCATTTGTGCACAAATATGGTTTTGATGTCCTTGTCGTTTTGGCCAGCTACTTATCAGAGGAGAAAGAGAGAAAAAGGCAAATAGCAGTTTATTCAGAAAACATGGAACTTGGAAATCAGGTATTTATTTATTTATTTATTTGTCAAGTAATATTGTTTCATGATAACTTCAGATAAATATGTATTTTTTGATAATGTTAACATATATGAAACGTAAACGTTATTGAATTTATGAGAAGCAGAATAATAATCATAGATAACTCATGTTTAAACCATGGGGCATCCCTTCAAATTCTGGTATTATTAGGTTCTGCTCAATAATAATAATAATAATAATAATAATAATAATAATAATAATAATAATAATAATAATAATAATAATAATGATGATGATGATGATGATGTCCATTGTAGTCTACATTGTTTTTCTCATTCACTTCAGCATGTTTAAAGAGAAGTGCCTGGCTCATTTATACACTTTATATTTATTTATATTTCTATACATATATTATTTATATACTTCATTTATCAGTTCTGCCACCTTGTTTTTATTAATTGTGTTTCATGTTGTTTTTCCTTAGTTTCAGTAGATTGATAGGTTTAATTTGACACCTTACTGCTGTTATGCTGTACATTTATTTAAATTGTTATTTGCTGTGAACTTCCCAGAGTGGCCTTATAGCTGCAGAAATAGAAACTGAATGAATGAATGAATGAATACACAAACACCTCACTCTCCTTTCCCAACAGATCTGCTGTGAGTTAGAAGAGTGCCAGAATCCTTGCCTGGAACTCGATCCTCTGGAGAATGGATGTGACCAGCTCCTTATATATCAGCAAGAAAATTCTACAACAAACTGCGATGACATTTTTGTGCTAATGAAAGATGTTATTACAAGGAGACATCCTGAAATGGCAGCAAACAGTAGAACATCTTCCACTGAAGCAGTTGCTGGAAGTGCTCCACTTTCCCAGGGATCTTCTGGTATCATGGAGTTATATGGTTCAGACATTGAACCCCAGGCAAACGTTAACTTTATGGAGAATCCTCAAGAACATAATGGGTCTGCTCAAGTGAATGCTGATGTAAACATAGATCTTGTGAGTCCAGACAGTGGACTTGCTACTATAAGAAGCAGCAGATCCTCCAAGGAAAGTTCTGTTTTCCTTAGTGATGATAGTCCAGTAGTGGAAGGGGCTGCATCCCATCACAGTTTCTTTTCTGGCTTTGACTCATACAGCCCGATTCCTGAAGGAGCCATAGCTGAAGAAGCCCCACAGACTAGGGACAGCAGTGACAATTTTGATCTTTTCAACTTTGATTCAGCATCAGTGGCTACCGCTCAGACAGAATCTTCTCATTCTGTAGACTTTTCCCCCGCCGATGACTTCTCCCATGGCAGTGGCTCATCAGAAGGACAGCAAAGAGCCGACCCGAAAGTAGCCGACGAGACAAGTCAGTCAGAATGTGACATGGCGGGATATTCAACTGATTTATCAATGACAAGAAATGAAGTAACATCTGATGGGTGTTGCCTCTTGCAAGAAAACCCTAGAAATTCTGAGGAAACACAATCATGTTTTATTGCCTTGGAAAGCAACCCCCCTTCTTGTCCTGAAGAGCTGAAAAGTATTGACAAAACAACTCCACCAACACCTGTGAACAGTCTTGTGGAAACATCACCTTTAGACCATGGGCAACCTTCATTCTATCCACAAAATATAATTAAAAAAATTGATGAAATTGATCATGTGAACCATTCTCGCTCCCGTGCTAGATACGGAAGCTGGTGGAATAGTTTTGATTTAGGTTCCAAAAATGCTGATATAACAAGCTCACCTCACTCAGAATCTGTATTTCAGAGTCCCGATTTGCTGAAAGAATATAAAGAAAATTTACTGCTGAGGCAGCAAACTGAAAGAAGAGCTTCAGATTCAATGTGTGTACAAAAACAAACCAAAATTCCGAGAGCAGGTATCTGGGAAGACCAGTTTAATGCTGTCCAGAAAGAACATGCTATGGAAAACCAACAAAGAGGGGGTGAACAATTGGAAAACTTTACTGACACTTGGACCTCGAGTCAGCCATTACCTCTAGTATCTGGTCCATGGGATGATACAGACAATATGCAGAGCAAGGCCACTTCACCAAATCCCTGGTCAAAGTTTGGTTGTGATAATTCTGAGCAGCCAGAGGGTACATGGAATATTCCTCAGGTGGATTTTGATCACAATTCGCAGACAGATTTTGACACATGGGCTGTGTCTCAGTGCCTGCCAGAAGTTTCTAAAATCAATGAATGTGAAAGTCTAAACAATCAAGTAGTGCCTGAAAACAAATTCCAAGATAGCTTAGTAGAACATCACAGACCGTGTAAAAACTGGCAGAATGAGATTGGAAGTATACAGCAGAATGTTAAACTGGCTTTGAAACACCAAAATGACATTACATTTAAGTCTGGAGAGCTTGACCATACAAATGATTGGGACGTATATGACTCAAACATCAGGAAAGAAGTGCTTGGAAACCTTGTCTCTTGGGAAGATCCTTTCTTGTCATACAGAGATCCAGACTTTATGGCATCAAATACATGCAACGATCTGGTAGTTTCTCCACCGGATACAAATTACTCAACTTCTGATTCCTATATATCACCATCAGGAACTGGAGATGAAAGAGAAAGTGAAAACAACCCCAACAAAGAATCTAGTTTTGACCAAGTGATAAACTCAAGGTCAGCTGAACATGAAACAGATGATTTAACAGATGAGAAACTACTACCGCAAACATCTCTTGTATGTTCATCTGATTCCAATTATGAAAACACCACCACTTGGAATTCACCATCTAAAAATGAGAACCAATTGGAAACTGAGAGTTCTGAACCAAATAATGTAGCAAACACCATTTTATTTAATTCAAAACAAAAACACACCATATATTTTTCAGATGACTACTGTATTGATGGAAATAGTCATTCAAGTTCTGAAGACTTTGGATTAACTCCTCTTTCTGCTCAGAGACCTAGTTACTCACCTCCAAATAATTTCATACATGCCGCAGATGGAAATACTGAAATGAGTAATGGTGTTGTGCCTGAGGTCAGGAAGTCTCCCCATTTGGATGCCAGTGTCATGGAGTCCACTGAGTCAGTTAATGAACAAGTCAAAGAATATGATCAGACAGAGCAGGGCATTGAATGTCTGGAAAAACAATGGGATAGGCAGCTTCAGACTAATCAAAATGACATTTTATCTGCTTCCACACAAAGGACTGATGAGAAAAGTGGGCAGGTGCCTCTTAACAATGTAATGAGTGAGCCTGTGCAAAATGACAACACACCTTTGCTTCCTCTCTTATATGTGAATAATTCCAAGAAAAGCAAGATCATTTCTAATTATCCCATTTTGTCAGAAGGACTAAGAACAAATGGAAGCTTAAAAGAAATAACAGTAGAACAATCAGAACTAAGCATGCTCTTTCCCAATGGGACTCATCCTATCATTGAGGACAAGAAAAAAGAATATCCAAATAGTGCAGAAGACAAGAAATCTTTGGTGCCCTTTGACCCAGCTGATCTTCCAAAGTACGATCTAAATGTAGCATCTGTATCAGTTTCAAAATATTTGGATATGGATCATTCAGCACAAAAGATGCCTGAAATG
The DNA here is from genome assembly GCA_023846285.1 of Phrynocephalus versicolor. Classification (NCBI taxonomy): domain Eukaryota; kingdom Metazoa; phylum Chordata; class Lepidosauria; order Squamata; family Agamidae; genus Phrynocephalus; species Phrynocephalus versicolor. The sequence continues at coordinate 35,819,424 of JAHTLZ010000237.1, read as the reverse complement.
GGAAGTCCTTCTTCAAGTTCCTCTGAAGGAGACAACAATCAAGAAAAGTGTTCTCCAGTACTGGCTGAAAATGAAGGTGTATGGAATAAATTGGAGCCTTTAGACACTTTGCTACATGGTGAAGTAGCAGTACCACAACTAGCTCCAGTGCCAGCAGAACAGCAGGAACATTCACCCGAGGAGATGATATCCAGCCTAAACACATGTAAAAGTGAACTGGAAAATCCTGAAAGCATATCAGAAATGTTCAACAGTCATGAAACATCTTTGGAGGACACAACTCAAGAAAAATCAGTTGCAAATCCCCATAATCCATATACAGAATATACTGAATTTCTGGGTACAACAGAGACAACTACAATAAATAATTCAGAGTCATTTGAAATTGATTCATCTGAGAAAAACGGAAGTTTAGAAAGTTTGGATTCTGAGAACAAACTTTCAAATGAAAAGTGTCTTGATATTGTACCTCATCATGAATTGTCCCAAATTCTAGATGCTTGGAGTGTGTCACTGAATGAATGTCCTCAGTTTCTTGGAGTAAGCCCTAAGAAAAATGAAACGCATGAAGTGTCAGATGCTGTATATAACTTCCCATCAGATAATCCAGTCAGAAACATCTCTAAGGAAGACAGCACCTACAGCGATTCCCTTCATGATTACACATACTCAAATGCAACAAGTCCTGATAGAAGTTATTCTTCTACAAGCATGCATATATGGGATACCTCACAAACTGTGAATGGTCAAAAAGAAAATGAAGATGATTGGAACACCACCAGTGATGGACAAGTAGAAGACTTTGGGAATGAATTAGTTGAGAACAAAACTCAAGAAGATTCTGAAACAAGTACTGAACACAAAGTTCCCAAAAACCTAGATCTTTGGAATGCTCCAGTTGATGATGATACTGTATCTTCATTATCAAGTCCTGGAATAGACGAAGACTCAGAACATTCAAATGTACCTCGTGTAGAAGCACCATTAAATATATGCCCTGATAAATGGGCGGAAGATGTAAGTAAGCTGAAATCATTACAGAGCCATGAAACAAGCTTTGTAGTTAATTCAAAAAGGGCAGATGGTGAACATAATTTAAAGAAAAATGTCCATGAAGTTGGATTCAGTGAAAGTTCTGAAGATGTTAATGGTAGTAATGCTTCAGGGGAGGGCTATAGCCATGAAACTTCTGAATATTTAGTGCACTGGGGAACAAGTCAAGATGAAGTACATGATCATATTGTCCGTATATCTGCTATAAATAATTCAGATGCATGGGATGCTGTGCTACAAACTGAAAGTACATTTGATCAACATCAAAAATCCATAATGGAAGATCTTGGATTCCCAGATGATTCTTCAGAATGGTGGAATTTACAAAAAAATGATGATAGTTCAGTGGAAGCCCAGCACTTTAATCCAAGTAATGATTTTAAAAATTATGATACAGCAAACCCAGGCCATGATGCATGTGAAGCATACAGTGAAAGAAATGATAAACCTGAAGATTCAACTATCACTGATGCTCATAGATGTGAAAATGACTTTACTCAATATGACAGTGAAGGTGAAGGTGAAAAAGAAGATCACCCATTGGCTGAACCAAAAAAAGGCTTCATTCAAGGTGCTGTAAATGGTGAACTACATGATCCACTAACACCAACATGTAAGAATGAAAGGGACATAAACCAAGACTCTTTAGTTTCTGCTATTACAGATCAGAACACTCTTGTGCAGTTGGTTACAGAGGACTGGCAGTCAAGCCTTTTGAATGCACTTGCCCAGGTAGATCCAAAGCTTGGTTTATTAAGAGATGATACAGATAATACAAATGATGTAACTTCTAGCAGTGCAAGTGAAATAAACATAGTAAATTCATTTGAGGCTAAAGAGTTAGATATTAGTGAACTATCTCCATCTCATAATTCTCTTCCTTTGAAAGCAGCAAGGGCATCCAATTCAATATGTGATGAAAACAGAGTTCCACATGAAAACTCATTTGTTCCAGATATATTGCAAAATAACAACATTGGATACTATCAGGGATTCAGTGTCGATCCAGATTTATGGAATGATGTTGAAGAACCTTTAAATTTGAGAACAAACACGGAGAATCCCGATATATTAAGTCACTGTGATCAAGACAGCAGTTCTCAGGCCTCAAGCAGTCCAGATGTTTGCCATGACCATGAAAGCAAGCCAACATGTGCACAATCTTCTGTTCTAGCACAGCCTGAAGAGGTTACTCAGATGTCTCCCATGTTGTCAGACACATACAAAGATAGAGACTTTGATTTTAATGAGCAACTGCCAATTGACAGAAATGAGATATATCCTGAGGGACATTTTCTCCATCTTCCAGGTAATTATGAGGCAAGCACTGTTGATCTCAATAAACTAATACCTCCTGAAACTGAAGAACAACTTGAAATTAGGGAAAATATTTTGCAGGAATCTGATGTACGAAATAAAACAGTCAATCAACAAGAGGTCTTGCTAAATATCTGTGCCAGAGGTTTGGAAGTAGTACCCCTAAATTTGGAAAATAACCCATTTGAAGAAGAAAGCTTTGAGGACCAAGAAGGCTTAACATCTTTAGGTGAGTCTATGGATACTGCGGGTGCTTCAGCTTTGCTCACAGATGCATCTGAGTGCAGCAAATTTGCAGATAATGATCACATTTCAGCTCGTGGTCATGCAACAGCCCATGTTAACAAATTAGAAGCAACAAGTATACCTATTAATGGTGAAACTGGATTACAGCACAGCATCAATGTTATTAATAATTCAGCTGTCATAGTGAATGACAATTTACCCTCCAATACAGTAAGTGAGTATAGTACTGATATTATACAAGACCATGAAAATCTTCAGGAGACTCATAGCTCATGCTTAACAGGATCACCCAATATACAATTGCCACTTTCCTATACCTCTTCATTTGATATATCATTTGGTTCAGAAGACTCTTCTCAAAAAGATGTCATGAATATTTCAGGATCTAACACTGCTGACATAAAAAGTGAAACTGAAGAGCATTCTGAAGTAGATCAAGGATGGGGATCCCTTTTAGTAGAATCGGATGGGACTCCTGGATCTTCATGTACTTTGAAAAGATTTGAGTACGATACAGAATCAAGTATTAATGACTCACCAACTCAAGACAGTGGAATTAATATTTTAGACTTTAAAGCTGTTGATATCAGAGGCGAGGTTTCAGAATGTTTACCAGAAGATCAGGGCTGGGGATCACTTTTGTTAGAATCTAATGTGACAACTGAATCTTCATATGTTTTGGAAGGACTTCAGCATAAAACAGACTCAAATAACATTTCTTCTACTACTTGTGAACAACAACTTTCTGAAGATAAACCTAGCAATGTCAGTGGCACGTCTGTAGAATGTTCTGACGACAATCATGATTGGGGATCTTTATTGTTAGAATCTGATGTGACTCCTAAGTCAACTGACTCTTTGGAAAAAAATGAGCATGAAGCAGAATCAGTTCATATTAATTCACCAGCAGGTGGAGTCACAAGCATGGATGATGGTAAGTGATTACTGCCTATATTAATAAAGAAACTACGTGAGCTTAATTCAAATATTGATTTATAGGATATACAGTATAGCATGATGCTTTCAGTCCTCAGTCCTCAGTTACAGTTGTATTTCACAGATTCAAAACTGTACATGAATATTCAATTGTAATCATGTCTATAGCAGGCAATACCAATTGTTACTGCTCTGTTGTATCTGCAAAAGAAAGGGGAGTTTTTATTCCAAGCTGCCTGCATTGCAATACAGAAAGCACAGTTTGTGGCTAGTGTGTTATTGCTAGTCCCAGTTAGAACTGACCCACTGAATTAATTGCTGAATGGGGGGGACAACATTTATGTAAGTGCCGTTGAGTCAATTATGCCTGTCTTTATTTCCCCTTTCCTACCTCTCATAAATTATATAATATCTTATATTTAGCTGAGATAATGATTTATTTACTAATCTTAACAAAGTGCAGAGCAGTATTTTTAAAGAAGACAAACATAAAATTGTTTTTAAATGGACATAAGTAGAATGGCTGAAACTTGAAATCGTTTTGCTTCATTTCAGAAGCTGCCCCTGAAAATCTTAGTAATTCTAGCAAAGGGTACAAATCTGCAAATGGGACAGACACAACTCGAGGGAAGAGCAAAGAATGTGCCGTATTAAAGAGAGCTGAAGATCACGCTTTGCTAGAGATGGATTATGTCCTCATTACTGGTGAAGAAAATGGATCTTTGAGGAAGGATATCTTGGTAACACAAGAAGGCAATTGCACTGCCCAGGAAGCTTCAGCAGAGCCAGAACAAATGGATCCTATTGAAATCTTTTCAGCAGACTCTTCGGATACATTTCAGTCCATCTCCATAATACATGAAAATGAGGGGCAGTCAGCTCTGACAAATGAATGGGATTCTTTTTATTTAACAGAGAAAAAACCTGCTGATGCATCTCAAAAACTAAGAGATGAAAAGAAATCACCCAGAAGTCCTCTGCAAGACCAGGAATGGACTATGGTGGGACAAAATGGAGTGGATGATATATCACCTGAAGAAAAATGTAGAAAGATGGGCACAATAGAGTTACTATCTAGAAATCCTGTAAAAGTATTAGAGGGCATTTTAAACCAGGAAATGATCTCTGGGACCCAAGCAGAAACTCCTGTACGAAGAAGTCCCCATAAATCATTGGAACAGGAGGACAAGATGTTACACAACAATGAGCCAGATGCTCTTTTATTTCAAGTTGCCGATGGCAATAGTGAGTTGGGTGTCCATTCACAACAGGATCCTAGAGATGGCATGCCAGCAGAACAAGAAATGGAAGGGGAGATTCAATTTGTTGACAGTGTCAGAGAACTCAGTCTTACAACAGGGTAAGGGCCAATCTTTTTCATTTCTGATTTTCTGATTTATGGCTATCCAAGCTTGGCCTGGATAACTCAGTGGTTTAAGTATCTGGCTGAGGAGCCAGAGGTTGGGATTTTGATTACCCAGTGTGCTTCCTATGGGTAGAGCCAGCCTGTGGAGCCATGGGCCAGCTGCATAGGTCCAGAGCTTCACCCAGAAGAGAATGGTACACGACTTCTGAGTATTCTCCACCTAGAATACCCTGGAAGGGTCACCATAAGTCAGAATTGACTTGATGACTGATGATGATGGTGGTGATGATGATGATGATGATGATGATGATTAATTATTTATGGATATAATCCAGGAAGTTACTAAAGTTCCCAGAATGAGATATTATTTTTGTTAAGTAGATATGGCTGCTGTAGCAAGGGTGCTGTGGCTGTGGGAAATTCAGAAGTGTATTCTTCGACTCTCACATTCCTGAAGGGTGCTACCCTTTGGAAAAGTGAGGATCAAAGAGCAGGGGTGCTACTATTCATGAAAGCGAGGATGGAAGAGCAGGTTTTTGAATTTCCTGTGGCCACAGCACCCTTGTTGTGGAAATTGAAAGGACTGCTCTTTGATCCTTGCTTTCCTGAAGGGTAGCACTTGAAGCATTTGTAACCTGGAGTACCAGTATATTCAGGTTAAATTGCCGTATTGGCACTTTGTGAAAAATAAGTGGGTTTTGAATTGCAGTTCAGGGAGGCAGTCTCTAAAAGCTTCACCACCCTCACTGACCTACTGTAATGTTCTGTTTCATGTCTCACATTAGTTGGGAGAGTTACCCAACCCATGAGCAATATTTGAGTGTACAGAAGGCTGTAGAATGCAGGGACCATAACATATACAAGCAGACAGTCTTTCCTCAAAGAAAAAGTACCCCCTGAATCCAAAGTATAGCTGTCACAATTTGATATTTGTCAGAAAACTACTAACCAGTACAGTTTCATAAAGAATCCCAAACCTAAAATGGAACTCCTTGAAAAAAAAAATCATATATTTTTTTTTGCCAGGAGGTACATAAGAACATAAGAACAGCCTTGCTGGAACAGGCCACAGCCCATCCAGTCCAGCATTCTGTCTCACACAGCGGCTCACCATTTGCTTCAGGGTGTTCCCAAGCAGATGTCTTCATCTGCTTACGATTTTCTATACCCTTCGTAATGATCCCTAGCATTGAGTTTGCTTTTTTCACTGCTGTGTCAGCAGAGAGCACGGTTTGAGCATAGATCACATTAAAAAGCATCTTACATCCCTGGGGTCAGATCTCTTAGATGCAGCCCTGGACATAGGAACTACTAAGGCCTTCTTTATGCCATGTGATTGCAGGAGGGGAAAAGGTGCCTTTTTATAAAAATTGGCTCAAATGGGATGTGAGATAGTGCCCAGAGATGGGTACAAAATGAAAAAAATAGCATTTTGCTTTGTTCTGTTCTGTTTCTTTAGTCATTCCGTTTTGTTTCATTACTAACAAAAAAGAATGGAAACAAAATGAAACGAAAACGAAAACAAAACTGGAGAGCTTCCTTGGACTCTTCCCTGGAAGCTCCCCAAATTTGAAGTGGTTTGGAGTGGGTCCCCCCAGTAGTAATTTTAAAAGTTTGATTGGAGAAAATTAATAGCTTCCTGTTCTAGTGCTGTCACCATGTCATACTTTCCATGTCATACTTTTCTGAACTTCAACACGAAAGGTATATTACAGTGATGATAGTACTAGTAAAGTTACCAAGCACAGTAGGAAGGAATTCATTCTCCACCAGTTCAACCAGGGTTTGTAATTGCTTCCTGCATGCCAACTTTCCCTGCTGTCCCGGTCCGATTGAAACCTCTTAAAAAAAAACTTTTAAAATTACTGCTTTGGGGACCTAATTTGGAGCTTAATAACTCAGCCTCCTGAACACCAAACCACTCCAGATTTGGGGAGCTTCCAGAGAAGAGTCTAAGGAAGATCCCCCAGTTTGGTTTCCAACCCCTCCCCAAAAAACCTGTTCAGTTTGGTACGAACTGAAACAGTTTGTTTAATTTAATTTTTTTGTAATGAAGTAATTCATTATGTAACGAAACAATGAAACTGTGTGTCATATTCTGTTTTGTGCCCATCTCTATTTGCAACATTTTGGGCTGGTTAACTCAGAAAAAAGGTAAGAGGAAACACAATAGAGGTGTATAAATTATACATAGTATGAAGAGGATAGAGGAGACAGAGATAGGCTCTCCCCATCTCCCACTTCTTACAATACAGTAATACTTTGGTTTACAAGTACCTTGGTTTGCAAGTGTTTTGCAAGACAAGCAACCATTTCTGATCAATTTTGTCTTGAACAATGACTAGTGTCTTGAAATATGAGCTCTAGAGCAAGTCACATGATGACAAGTGAGACAATGGTGGCTCTCTCTCCCTCCTGCTGGATTCTGGGTGACTGTCTGGAATGTTCCGTTTCAGGAGGGGGAGGAGAGAGGAATGGAGGTCTCCCTTGCAGCAGTCATGGAGGTTTTCAAAGGAGAGTGCAGGTTAGGGGGTTTATTGTTCTTTCTATTTACATTTACATTTTTATTTAATTTGTTTATTTACGGTAATTTATTTTCTCCACAACCATTTCTAGTCACGGAGCAGCTGGTCAAGTGTGTATATGGCTACAAATTGCACTTTATTATTGTCACAATAAAAACAGAGAGTAAAATCCAGTTGTTAGTCCCAAGCAGAGCAGATTCCACAGTCAGGTACCTAAAGCACAGTGTGGACATGGACTTCTAGCCAACTTCTTTTGTGAGTTTTGACATTTTGTTTGTACAGTACAAAATGTGGTCTATGGAACCCTAGAATGAATCATCCTTTTCATTATTTCCTATGAGGAAATTTGCTTTAATATATGATTGCTTTGGTTTACAAGCATGTTTCTGGAATGGAGTATGCTTGTAAACCAAGGTATTACTGTATTAGAAGCCATGATCACCAGTGAAGCTAAATGTTGGGAGATACAGGACAGATAAACTGTGGAATTCACATCTACAAGATGCATTGCTGCCAATTTTGACAGCTTTAGAAGTGGAGATGACAAATGAATGGAGATTAGATTAATCAATAGCTACCATTCTGGGGGACTATGTGTCACTTCTAGTATCTGTGGCAGTATGTGTTTGTATATAGATTGCTGGGAAGGTGAGATGCAAAGTTTGTTTGTTTGTTTATTTATTTATTTATTTATTTATTTATTTATTTATTTATTTATTTATTT
>JAHTLZ010000237.1:35788754-35811247 GCA_023846285.1 Phrynocephalus versicolor | reverse complement strand
TTTATTTATTTATTTATTTATTTATTTATTTATTTATTTATTTATTTATTTATATACTGCAAGCATCTAGCAAAAAGCTACTCTGGGCAGTTTACATACATAGGCAAAATACAAAAACAGATTAAACAATTTAAAATAGTAAATAAAAACTAATCAACCAGGCCAACATGAGGTAAATAAACAAATCATAATGAAAAGAACAAATAAGAAAATAAGCACAAATACATATTTATTTATTTATTTGATTTATATACTGCAACCATGTAGCAAAAATGAGTACTGATGTCCCTTTGACTGGTTTCTAATAAGGACTTATTTGACCACTGACAAGACAGAGTGCTGGACAATATAAGCTTTTGCTTGAGTCCACCATAGCTCTTTTCTTTCATGTGATAATATGTTTTTCACTCAAAACTTCAAAGTATCAGATACCTGGTAGCTTATCTGCTACCAAGGATGAGCAAATTTGAGCGTCCCAAGGGCCTCAGCACTCTCTGCGTGCCATAGCAATGCCAACGGTTTCACACACACTCCAAATTAAAACATGGACTGAGGAATAAAACCAGAAATGTCCCAATGACTTTGATTGCATGCAAAAACTATCACTTCCTATGCATCTATTTTTGTTTCAAAAATGCTAAAGGGAGGAGTGGACTTAAGGCAGTTAAAAGGACCTTGGATTTCATGCAGTTTGCTTTCCCTGCACTGTACATTATTATGCCAATGTCTCTTAGGGGTTCTTCCAAGCCATTCAAAATAAATGCTTATTCTAGACTTCTTTCTCCTCAGGTATTAAATAGAGATGATGATGCAAAGTTATAATTGCATTACACAGTAGGAGAGTTTCACTATCTAAATTACATAGCTACTGATCTAGCCCTTATATAAATGGATGTAAAAAAAAACCCCTACTACAGATTTAGTTCAGGACTTTTTCTGACCCTATAGGGATTCCAGTTTATCTAAGGTTCGTAGTAGAGTAAGCATTGCAGTTAGCATTATATTTACACATTGTATATTTCCCAAACTCATCGAGAGAGTCAACATCCCCTGTCTGAGGCCAACCTACTTGTAAACAGATTATGTTTCAGCTACTTCTGGAACTCATGATTTGATAAAAATGCAATCAGATATTTGTGGTTCCAAATATTATATTGCTCGGTACAAAATAAATATCCCAGTTGGTTTTTTTTTAAAAGCAGTAGATTTGCAGGAAAAACCTTTGTCCCTACTGTTCTGTGGTGGTGGTGGTGATATATGGCAAATGGCTGAATCTCAAGGTCGTTATTTCATGTGATAACATATATTGCTGAAGAATTTTGCGTCAAAACATGACTCTGGGGTACCAAATGTCTTATTTGGGTGGAGAGGTCTCTGAATATCTTGGGAACAACAGTTTAGGGGAGTACAGCCCAAACACAAAAATTAAATCATCATCATCATCATCATCGTCATCGAACTCAAGCCCTTGTCAAGGAGGCACAATGGGGAATCGAACTCTTAACCTTTGACTCTGCAGCCAGCTAATTAAACCACTGAGCTAGCCAGCAGTTCCTAATTCTGTAGAATGGAGCCATGACATTTCAAGTGGTATTAAAGTGATACAAACTTGTGATGCAGATGCACTAGAAAGAACTAAAAGGACTAAAATGGTTTTCAGAGTAACTGGGATAAGAAAAAGATATTCCTTTGGTACTAACAAGACAGAGAGACAGCATGTTGAACCTTTGCAATGAAGGCATTCCAAAAATAAGGTGTCTTCCAGCTCATTTGGTGGGAGCAGTTGGAAAGAAGGTTGGATAAATGTTGGCATTATAAAACTGTTGAGACAATCGTTGCTGAATCTCCAGCTCTGTAGTACCCAGCCTGATACATAAATGTGCTGTGTGTTGTGGCAAAGAGCTTTGCACAATTCAGTTGCCCAACTAGTGCCTGCAAGCAGTTACACAACCAATTACCAAATAGTTGTGCAATGTGACTGTGGATATGTTGTGACTAGCATTTTCATCTTGCTGTGACTAGAGATAGCACTTATTTTACCAGAACTGGCCTTTATTAGGACAGTGGAACAGGGTACAAAGGTCAGTGGGGCACCTTGCTCTCCTTGTCCTGTCAGCCCATGGAGGGCTTTAGTTGTTCCTATAAATTTTATTCTCAGTTCTCAGCCAGGTTCAATTGCCATTCACAAGCCCCCAGTGTCTCCAGTTTGAGGTTAGGGTCTAGTTCACAATACTGACCAAAGTCAGCTGATGCCACTCTAGTCTCCAAGTCCTGGCAGTTTGTTCCACCTCCAGAGGATCTGCCACAGGTGTTTGTTGTGGTACTTCCTCTGCCAGCATTATTTCTATGTTGAGGTGGAGCCAGTAGGTTTGGATCAGTTGGGTGCCTGGGCTGTTATTGTAGGAGCCCAACTTGGGTGATGACTCGTACATTCACCCTGCATATTTTACTTGTAGAGAAGCAGACTCACTTGCCTGTCCACAGCAGCAGCTAGTACTCACTTTGCAGAAGAGGCAGTGGTGGGGTGTCACCAAAGGCCTCAGCCCAGCCATCCCACTCTGAGTCTCAAGAGAGTGACAAGTTCTCCTGCTCTTCCTTCCCCCACCAATCTGTCCTGGCCTTCTGGCCCCATCCTCCAAGCTTTGCTTTGGCCAGGTTCTACAGAGATATACTTTTAGTTGCAATTGACGGAGTACAGATAATTTCCAATGAAGGAAGAGTAGCATTTTAGAAGTCTGGTTTCTGTTGCAACGTGCCATCATGTAAGAAATGACAGATATAGCAGCCTTAGTGGTTTTAGCGGCCCCACTCCCTGGTGAGTTTCCATAGCGGAACTGAAGTATCAAACCCAATTTTGCTGAGTGCTGGTACGTTCCTCTATCCGCTGTACCAAACTGGACTCCCAGAAAGCTGGTACATGAATAAGACGTAAAGAATAAAAAATAAATGCAAAATGGGATAGCAATGTGTATCCATGTTATCTTAAGTGCTTGGGAACAGCCCTTCAAATATTCATGTTTTTCAACAACAACAAAATCCTAGAGCTGCAGAGTCATCCAGTCCATCCCATGTCAAGGAGGCACAGTGGGGAACTGAACTCCAAACTTCTGCCTCCACTGAGCTATCTAGTAGTTACTCCTTAAAGGCATTTCATATTTATATGCCCCACATATTTATGCTGGATCAACATAGCAGATGAAGCTAGGATATAACTCAAAGAAAAGTCTTCTGAATAGATGGTACATTTGCTTATTTCTGCAAAGTGTAACGTGGGCTAGTCTTATATAGTATCTCAACCATTTTTACTCATTTTCATCCAAATCCCTCCAGGAGAGGTTGTACAGATGTTAAGGGTTTCAAGAGAAATAAGTTTCTGCTTTCTTCCGTTCTGCAGATACAAAGACAGAGATTGAATATGCTGCCTAGATTATTGCCAAGTCAGGGAATCACAATCTGACTTGACAGTATTTTAATTAAAACTAATCATTGAAAGCATGTCCAAATATTTATTCCATAAACAGTCTGGGGGGGAAAACGGTTTGGAGCTTTTGGTGTGCTGTGTCAATTCAAAGTTCACATTGTACTGTGCAGTATCTTATTTTCACTCTTATGTTTAGAAGGGAGGAACAGTTAGAGAAGGGGGAGAAGGATGCATTTACAAGGGGTGTGCATGTGTGTGCTTGCACACACACACACACACACACAGAGAGAGAGAGGGGGGGAGGGAGAGAGAGAGAGAGAGAGAGAATTAAAATTGGCAGCAAAACTCCAGTGACTCTTAGAGTCACTGTGGCTTCTGGCATATACTGTGTACAGCAGGGTATCCAAAGGCAGGTGCTTGTCCTTATTTAGAAGCGCCACTAGTCATGTGATAAGAAAAATGGTGGAGATCTATGTTGCTCATTTCTGCTACAGGAGGGAGATGCTGAAATGAAGTCATAAGGCATCTTCATTAGTTTTCCTTTTGGAAAATAGACTTCTAACCTCGTGGAAGGTAAGAACATTATTTTGTACTAAGAATGAGATGTGCTTTTCTGCTCAGCAGCTCGCTGGCTGCAGCAACTGCAGAAGGGTGGGTGTATATATAAAGTGGGATGGGGGTGGGGGTAGAGAACAATATTTGTCAGCAGGATGCAAAGCACCCCCTGCCTCATTATAAGAAAATTAGACAGCTGTGTCTGAATTTTGTCACGTCTCCATATGAAGCGCATCCGTCTGACAGATTTGTCATGTCAGGAAGAGAATGTGGGTTTTATAATTAGGAGACAAAACTTAACTCAATGTTCAATTGCATAACACTCTTAATTATTGTCATTCATTCCTTTGCACAGCTTTCAGGGTAGGCATGGAGAGGGAATCAAGGCATTGCAGTAATCTGGCTAAGCAAAGAGCTTGGCTAAGGGCAAGAGAACAGAAACAATTCCAAATCATGTCAGCATTATAGTCGAGTAGTAGATCATTGCAGTACTTTTGATGCTTCACCATGAAAGTGGAGGATATGCCGTTTCTTTCATTAAAGATTCTCGGAGATCACAGTAGTGAAAAAAGAGCTTTTAAGAGAGAGCAGGGACATAAGGCTTTGGAAATTACAAGCATTTCTTTAATATATATATATATATATATGTGTGTGTCGTTTGCAAAAGACTGAAAAAAATCTAGTGAGAAACTATTTAGGGAAATGCTTTGTGTAGGTAAAATAAATGACACAGGTACAACGAAAGGAAGAAAGTAGAACGTAGTGGGGGAAAGTGTGAAGGGAGAGGCACCAACATTGTTTGTATTGTAAAGACTGATTAATCCATCAGTATGAATACAGCAAAGCAGAGGTGTAAATCCTATGAACAAAACCCAGTGGCTTAACTATCTACCAACATAACCTGGATTGGGCATTGGAAGCATTTAGTTTAAAAAAATTAAAAAGCTTCCTACCCCTCTCCATTCATATTCTGAGGCTCCCTAGGCTCCCTTTTTTTCTTTTTTTGTCCTGGAAGAGACTTAGGGATCCTCGCGGCGTAGAGGTAGGTCTTTTATACTGTAGTACCAAAAAATGCTATGAAGACTGGGGCTGGTGACAATTTCTTATGTTAAAATCCCTCATCTCTAGACACACTCCATCCCAAAGCTGCCTCCAGGCAAAAAGGAGCCCCAGCGAACTTTGGAATGGAACCTAAAGGGAGATGTAAAAGAAGCTTTTAATTTCTTTAAATTAGGGACCTGATCTGGATTTTGCTGGGCAAAGTTATGCCAACAGTGTTGTCAGTTTTGGCAAAGCAGCTCACATGAAAGGAACCCTGTTTAAAAAGCTGCCCGTGGGATATCTTTTCACCAGCATCTGTTTTTATCTCTCATTTGTCCTCTCGTCTTCAGTCTACCTGTAAAGGAACGTGAAGCTGATCTGTTTCTTGTAGCTTGTTGGTTCTAAGTAGGACCTTTCCTAATCTACTGTATCTTTTGTTGGTTCTAAGTAGGTCTTTTCCTAATCTATTAACAGTCTGTGTAAGTTCTTTGCCAAACAGGCTATTGATAGATTGTATCTATTATATTTGAGACCGTATGTGAGCAGATGAATTTATATTCTGTTTCAAATGAAACATCTTTGTTTTCTCCATTTTTTAAAAGGAACAATTGCAGTGGTTTTAGTTTATTAAAGCTGTCTGAGCCCTTTCTAAGGTGCTGTTCCCTGCCATGTTTCTGTCTTGGAAGATTCCTCTTTTCCAGAATCTTATCACCTCACATTAAGACTCCTGCAGCCTCCACATTTTTAGCAAATCCCAACTTGACCCACTTAATAGCCACTGAACATGTTGTTGCTAAGATCATTTCATTGGTTACTGCTTTCACTGCCTTCAGTTTTAGCATCATTTACTTTCCCGTCAGCTCATCATTCCATCCTCTGTCCCATGCTAACATGTGTGAACTGATTTCCTGTTGCAATACTTTTATTGTGTACCTTGAACATATATACTGGGTTTCACATACTACTGTGTTCATGTACAGGTTCTGTCCATTATTTATGCCTTTTTTGAACCAAGGCAATTAATGATCACACACGATGAAACAGCTAGCTGCTCAGGATTCATTTATCTGTCCAAGTAATATTTTTGGTCCCATTCAATTGACCATGTCACCATTCATGTCATCCCAACGCCAACACCCTGAGGCCACGCTGTGGTAGACAGTGGGTTGTATTCCCTCTTTCCTTTCAAACAGTGCTTGTTCAGGCCTCGTCTTAATAACAGTAATGTTCATACCTTACTTAATTATGATATGGCAACTACAAAAAATGGTCTTTTTTCACCCTTGGAGTTCCAAGGGGCTGAGGCAGCATGGTGGTCATCATGTCAGGGTTGTCTTCTTTGTGCCAGCATGAGCTAGAGCAGCCAATCTCAACTTTTTTTGTCATGGCCATAAACAAACTATGAAAGAAATATAGGGTGAATCAGTATTGTTTCACTTCCATAACGAATCTTAAAAGGTAGTGTGTGAACAACTGTTTCCAGTCTGTGTCCCCTTTCAAATTTGTCAGCTGTTCCTGCAGGTTGTGTGGTCTCCTTTGAGAATGATTCTCTAGGGGACCCTCCCATGCTTCTAAAGCCAATCAATTGGTTTGGTCGGTAGGCGAGCCTCAGTATGGAGGTTATGAAAAGAGCTGGGGCCTCCTCAACTGGATTCTCCTTTTAGAAGTCTGTAGTTTGGGTGCAAACCCAGCTCAGGAGATACCGTGTACCTCTCCCCCAACTCCAGTGATGGTGTGGTACATAGAGCACCACAGACAGAAATCATTGTCTCCAATTCTGTTACCTGGTTTATTGTCAGTCAGTAGGAAGGTCAGCTGATGTGTGATCCATCCCTCCTGCTACTACCAGGGCTATTTGGCAACTGTAGCTAATATAGTTGTGGCCAGTTTGTTCCAAATGAATTTGACTCTCTGTGATTTGTTATAGTCCTCTCTTGATTGACCAGAGCCATTATGCTCAAATGACATTCTCTCACTTCTTCGTTCTAGAAACAAAAGTAATGGTTCACTGTTCTTTCCATTAATTTAGGAAATATATCAGAATATGAAGTGTACGGGAGTCAGTTCCTTTGAAAAGGAGATGTTACATTCAGTTTGCACTCAACAGATACATTTCTATTCAGGATAATAGATGTGCACTCATTTCTGTTTCACAGCCACCCTTTTTGTCCATCCTAGCCAAATTTCACATAGTTAAAATTTTCTAGCATCTCATAACACTGCACTTCTGATGCTCACGTGTCAGCCTTGTGGTAACAGCTGGGATGATACATTGGAAACCCATCAGGAAATCACTAGATGTAAAAAAAATTGAAAACAAGACAAAACAACAACAAACCACATACATGCCCCCAGAAGTTGTTTGTCATTTCCATAAACATTTGCAAGTGCATCTGTAGGATACAAAGGGGAAGTATAATGTCTATGATAACAATTTTGCTGTTCAATGTATTACCTTAGGGCAGTGGTGGTGAATCTTTAGTACTCCAGATGTTTTTGGACCACAACTCCCACAGTCCTTTGTCATTGGCAAAATAGGCTTGGAATTCGGGGAGTTGTGGTCCAAAACATCTGGAGTGCTGAAGGTTCGCCACTACTGCCCTAGGGTATCTTGTCTATAGTACTGTTCAATATCAATAATTATTACCCATTAAATGCAGATTTCGGGAAACCACAGATCATAAATTATTTTTGTTTAATAATTGGCTTTGTTTAAAAGGAGGTTTTTTTATTAACTAGTTTGATTCTCCTTCAGTAATATTGTTACACTATCCATTGTTGTCACTTGTGTGTGGTCCCCTCTCTGTGGCCGGTTAGATCAATGAGAGGCAAAAGAAAAACGAGGGGGGGAAAAGACAAAGACAAAAAACATGTGGCACCTTAAAGATTAACTTTCCTATTTTAATGCAACGTTTTGTGGACACATCCACTTCTTCAGACATATAGCAGCAGAATGAGGTGTACAATATAATATACAACAGAATTTACGTTTCATACCAAATATTCATTGGCTGTTTTATGTGTGTGTATTTGCATGCAAGCTCTGTTGTAAAAATCCCTAAAGAGATAGAAAACAGACAATGTATCTGGCCAGCCTATGTGGTATTAGGCAAGGTATCTGGTCCCTGAGTGTTCCCAGAATATCACAGCTGCAAACTAGTTCTGAATACTCAAGACTTAGAAAGCCCTGGAAGAATTTGCCATAAGATGGAACTTATGTCAATTATTATTTATATTTTTGGGGTATTTTAAGAAACTTTTGTGCTTTTAGAAGCATGTACAGTTTTATCCCACCTGGTGACTGCATTTTTTTTTCCTTACTGTGTGCTACTGCTAGCTAATTTCAACGTCTTTCTAGCAGACCCGTACTACTGATGTTATCCCGTGTTTATGTTTTTAATTCAGGTTAAAAAAAATGGGAAGTTTAAAAATAAAATCCATAAATGAGGCAACACAATGGGATTGATTCTGGAGAGGCTGTCACGTGATCAGTTTTTTAATGCTACCTATTTCATCCATCCACAGCATTTTTCCCTGACAATAATGCACTAAGGATTTAATTTGTGTCTATTTAGTCTGACCTCTCATCATCCCAGTGACCCACTTTGTTCAAGATGAGAGTGGAGTATAGCAGGTGTGAGACCAACTGTGTTATAGTAGATTGAGGTGATAGACTGCCTCACCAGGAGTTAAGAGATCTAGGTTCAAATCTCTGTTCAGCCATGGACTGAGGACTGGCAACAGTAAACCACTCCTTCAACATCTCGCATACCTTAAAAAAGCCAACTAGGGGTGCCGTAGGTCAAAAGCAATTTGGCAGTGCATAAGAACAAATAGACACTTTGCATGCCACTTAATCATAAAGTTAAATACCCAGGTCAGTGTCGAACTTTTATCAGAAAGATCATTGCCCCAAGGTGTTTTGCTAGATGAAGAAAACTGTTGCTGAGGTTCGTCATGAGCATGACTGTGAATCACCTCTTCTCTGCCACAGGAAGAATCTTAACTATTATACAGTGGTAATAGATTGATAAGAGAGCATTTGCTTGGCATCTTTTATATCAAAGGAACTCCAGTGAAAGAGACCTAGGCTTCATGGCCCGGACCTCCACGAGAGAGCTGCTGCTGATTCTGTCAGAGATTCTGAAGGTGCTATCAGGTGGGATTCGTACTGTTAGGCTGGGCCCTTGAAAAGGCATGCTCTTAGAAAGAATGCTTTTGGAAAGCCACGGATGTAGTACATAGGTAATAACTAGGGGAGTCTGGTTTAGTTCTCCTGTGGTTTTTTTTCACACAACAGAGATGGAGAACAAAGCAACTAGAGGGTAGACACTATGAACAACTCTTCTTTTCTTGGGTCTGTTTCCAATTCAGTCTCATAATATTACTACTAGAATATTCTTTTAATAAGAAATGTATAGTTAAGGTAAATAATATGATTCCTTCCCCTATTAAGAAGACTTCCAAGTGTAGAAGACACTAACTTGGAAAGGAGAAACATCATCCACCCATATGCCTTGGCACTTCGTCAATTAGCTGTGCCAAGTTAAGCAGGCATTAATAAGACTCTGGCCAATTCATCTTATGGGAAGGTAAATCTGGCTTTTACTGTTAATACATATTTATGACTGATTTTCTCCTCTGACATGTTGGACAGCTCCACTGGCTTTGAACCGTATATGCTTGTTATTTGTGAACACCACATTGGAGCATTGTTGTGATTACCCCCCCCCCCAAAAAAAATCTTTTAGACCTATATTGATAAAAAAAGGAATCATTTTTAGAGCTGGAATCTTACATTTTGCACAGCAAGGAATCTGAACCAACCATTAAGATGTCAAACAAGTGAGAAATATTGTCACAGGAGAACAAAAGAAAAATCAACACAAAAGGAAGAAGCTAAGAAAAACAAGTAGAGGATAGAGATTACTAGAAAACCATATATTATTGCTGTGCTGTGATAGATTAGCAATGTATAGAATAATACCATGGGGGTAGAATCAGAGTTACATGATTTAAAGGATATGGAAAGAGCATGCAGGTATCTGTAGTACTAAAGAGTGTTAAACACACATCCTATTTCAGCCATCAGAGTATGCTTAAATATAAGACTCCTTTGACATGATGAATCTCACACTATTAAAAGTTCATAGGTCGGTCTGTTTTCCAAAAGGTGATAGTTTTTTTTTTTACCATGTTAAGATGAGTTAGTTAGCCCAGGTCAGACTACAAAATTGTAATTGTAACCATTAGGAATGCACTGTCCAGTTTTGAGCCATTCTGTTATTTTAGTTCCTCATCCAATGCAATTGCCAGTAGACCTCAGATACCACTGGATCAATAAAGGTGTAAATAAGATTGAATATATAGTTATATGCAAACAAATGTATTGGTAACTGAAATGCTATTAAACAATTTGTTAGATAAAATATGTCTAAGAGTTCTGTGGATAAAATATGTCTAAGAGTTCTGTTAGATAAAATATGTCTAAGAGTTCTGTGGATTTTATACTAATTGAATTGTTAATGCAAAGGCTTGTATTAAAAGCACCATCTCAAAGGAAGTGTTCTCTGCTGTGTGTGAGACTGGAAATACCATGGTGCTGCTTCTACGGTGCAGTGGCGTCAATTCTGTGACATGTGCATATACCTTAAAAACAAAGGAAATGCACATTTTTATCAAGAAATACTTCCCTCTAAATTATTCATACTTCCTTGATTATGTTTTCTCCTTGAAAAATGAGAATTCCATTAAATTCAAAGAAATTTATTTAGGAGTACAACCTAAAACTCACCTGAAAAACAATCTCAGATTTCTTTTCTCAGGTGGTAGTACATATAGTTGATCAAATCTAGATTAAAAGCTAACCCGTTAGGAGAAAAATAAGCAACCTGATAGGCTGAAATTGATACAGTATGTGCCTCCTTTCTTGCAAGAGGCCTGGTCAGTTTAAACATTAGGACCTGTTTGTGCCAAGTATGCTTACCTAAGGAGGTGCACATTCATAAGAAAGAGAACACGCATAAGAGAAAGAGAACATGGCAATTGACTATTCTAACAACATTCTAGGTATATATGCTCCTTGTGGCAGCCTATTTCAGTTGCAGCATGATTAGGCTTATATAAACCATGATTGGGTTTATATGTGGTCTACAAAGGACATTTATGTGCCCCCCTGAAAAATCTACTTTTTAATTGCTCATGCTGTTTCTCTTTAAGTTGCTTGTTTGTTGTTGTTTGTAGTAGTGATGGTGGCAGCAGTCCTATTTAGATCTTTGAGATGATTGTACTTTTAGTCCATACTTAAACAAAATATATCTATACTGGGGTTGTCCAGGTATTGGTAGTAGTAATTTTTTCCTTTTGTATTCCAGTGATTCTTATTCCTAAGTAAGTGGATACAGAATTGAAGGGCTGGTGATTTTTATATTAAAAGTCTGAATTCTAATTTCTTCTTGATAGTAACTTCCTTTCTGACCTTCAGCAAGGCATCTAATTAACGTATCTCTCAGTAAGATCATCATAATTATCATTTATACTTTGCTGACACCCAGCTGTGCTTGAGCAGTCTGTATTTACACTCCATTTTTAATATATATGATGACTCATATGTCACCTGGATAGCGTACAGCATCTCAGTGTAGAAGTGCAAATATGATTAAACATAATAAATGCCAGTGTATAGAGAAAATGGAGCATTGTTAAAATCGGTTATTGTAATTATGATTTGCTAATTAATCTATAATGTAACTAAGGCTTGTTCATTAAATACTGTAGAACATATCTACCGAAATTTAATTCTTTGGAGACAGCAAAATTAATCAGCTTTTTAAATCTACTTTCTTCAGACATGCTCATGATTACACAATATCCATTTTAAAAGCTGTAAGTAAAAATACTGGTTTCTGTCTTACCTGCTTGCTTGAGTTTCCAGTTTTTTTAAGTACCACAAATTATGCACCTGCTGAAAATGTTTGCCACATGTTCAGGATCACATGTGGGAGGAAGCTAATGCCAGTCGAGATATTTACGAATCTCCCAAACTTAGATTTTACAGTAGGACCCCTGTATCCACTGATTCATTATCCACTGATTCAGTTATCCATGGTTGGCAGAGGAAAAATAAATAAATAATTCAGCAGCCGCAAAGCAAGCTACTGTCATAAAACAGCAGCCGTAAAGCAAGCTACTGTTGAAAACAGCAGCTGTAAAGCAAGTTACTATCACAAAACAGCAGTTTTGGGGACATTTTGGCGTTCTCTCTTCTCCATGGTTTTCATTATCCACGGGAAGACTTGGAACCAATCCCCAGCGGATACTGGGGTCCTACTGTAATTTAGAATGTGGTATAAAATCTTTAAGGCATGGTGCTCCTATACTCTTACCACTTATAAATTTATAAATTTATTTATTTGTTTGTTTGTTTGTGTGTTTATTTATAGTGCTTATATACCGCCCGTCTTCCAGGAGGAACTCCGGGCAGTTTACAACAAATATAAAACAGAACAGTAACAAAGTAATCAATAAGTGAACATCACAATATCATCACAATAAAACAGAGAAAGGGGGCAATGGCAGAATGGCGGAACAAAAGAAAAAATTAACAATCGCCTCACGCCTCACAAAAAAGCCAGGTTTTTAAGGCCTTTTTGAAGGCTGGCAGGGACTGTGCTAGGCGTAACTCACTTTGGGGATGGTTCCACAACACAGGACCAGCCACAGAGAAGGCTCGGTTGCGGGTCGCCATTTTCCGAGCCTCCCTGGGCGTGGGCACCCGAAGTGACTACACCCGTGACATTCTGGTTCAGGCATGTCCAAAGTCCGGCCCGGGGGCCAAATGTGGCCCGATTTAAAATTTCAAGTGGCCCTCAGCCTCTTCTCCCCACCGGCTCAGCCTGTCACTCATCCCCGCTGGCTGGCCCTTCCCTGTGCTGACTAGAGATGTCAGCTTGCAGTTTTATGGTTACCTGCCCTCCCTCCCTCCCTCCCTCCCCTCAGCCACCCGCCCTGCCTACCCGCTCCTGGGTCCGTTGCTGCAACGTCTTCCCCACCTCCTTACGAGGGAGGGCAGCATATGCGAGTGTGTATTGGGTGTACGTGGGCTGATTCCCAGGCCGTGCAACAGCTGCTGGGCCTTTGGGCACCCTGAAACCGGAGCATCTGTGGCGGTTGCAGATGCTTACAGACCATGCCCCCCCCCCCCCGTTTCAGGCTGAATGGTCGGCCCCCACACATTTTCTCCTCACAAAATCTGGCCCTCCTTGCAAAAGGTTTGGACACCCCTGTTCTAGTTGGTTGGGCCTCAGTTGATCGTTGAAAGATTTGCTCTGCCAGGTATTCAGGTCCCAGGCTGTGGAAGGTTTTATAAATTAAAACCAGGACCTTGAATCTTATTCGGGACACAACGGGTAACCAATGCAGGCGAGCCAGTACTGGGGTGATGTGGTCGTATCAACACCCACCCACCACCAGTCTGGCCGCTGCATTTTACACCTGCTGAAGTCGCCGAATAAGAGTCAAGGGCAACCCCACATAGAGAGCGTTGCAGTAGTCTATTTTCGAGATCACAAGTGCTTGCACTACCATTCTCAGGGAGTCCTCATCTAGATACGGACGGATCTGGGCCATTTGTCGAAGGTGGAAAAATATGGATAACCATTTAATATTCATTTATGCTAAGCATGTGAGCCCTCTATTCCCACTTAATAGATTCATGAGAATATTAGGGATATCTATCTGGGCTTGCTGAATAGCTCAGTGGTTTAGCTATCTAGCTACAGAGCCAGAAGCAGGAAGTTCAAATCCCCTCTGCCTCCTGTGAATACAGCCGGCATGGCCTTGGGCAGTTCCCCAGGATGCCCCGTGGAAGAAGGGAATGGTAAACTAGTTCTGAGCCTTCTGTACCTGGAACACCCTGGAAAGGACTGCCATAGGGTAGAACTGAATTGACAGCATATGATTATTGAGTCTCTGGGAGAAACAGACTATAGTAACAAATGGTTTGCATTTTCTATTGCCTGCTGAATTAACATAGTCATACAGAAAGCTAAAAAGTTGGCTTTTTTCGTTCTGGCTTACTGACAAAAAGCAGCTGTCTAAACTTTTAGACAGGCATCTTTGCTAACCATATAGAGACGCTGGCACTTTTTTCCTAGAAAACATGGTCCCTGTGTGCTTTGGTGTCAAAAATGAAAAGCAGTTTGCATTGACTTGATGTTTTGCTCCAGTAAACAGCTGCTGGAATCATTCCTTTCTTAACTAACTCATTGCCTATCACTCTGTTTCTGGGAAATATTGGGCACAGTCATCTCACTGTGATTGCGATTGGATAGGACTAATATAAACAAAAAAAAATGAAAACAGAATCTCTTTTGTTTGGAAACAAGACTTCTATTGCTGACATATCATTTTTCATTTATAACTAACTGTGAAATGGCCAGGAAAAAATACTGGATTCAGAACATAACAGCTTAGCTGTCTGTACTTGCTACTTCAAGAATCTGTCCTCAGCAATAAGAAACATACCCCCTCCTTGAACCAACAGAGGTTTCATTATTTTTCTTTTTCATGTACATTAAACACTCATTTCATTTTGCCTTTCATTCACACAGGCAAACATGCAGGCAACCTGTGCTGAGCAGTTCAGTTGAACATTCACCACTCACCAGTGGGTCAGCATTCCTTTCGTGTATATTGAGATCTTTAGGAGAGGGGTCTTGCAAGTCATCCCGTGTTCATCTTCCATGGAGGCTGTTGAGTTGTGTTTTTGCTCTAATAACACTGTTTTCCAAACATTATCCACTGGAGATAGAAAGTAGCATTTTTAACTAGTGGGACAAAGCATTTGACTTGATATGGGTGCCATAGAACTGAAGTAGCTGTGGCCTCAAACTGGGGTTCTCGCATTACAGTTTTTATGGTGCTATGCCAGAGAGGCATACTGGTAGTAAATAATTGTTCATTTTATGAGTAGTGGCTCCTGGCCTTTGGGATCTTGTTGGTGGTCACAAGCTCCTTTTATAATAGCCAGGTTGTCTGTGACCCCCCTGTCCTATTTGCATGACGAGGCATTTTTAATAGGCTGAAGTCCTCCCTTCTCAGAAATTAGAGGTTTATTTCTTCTCTAAAGGGCCTGTTTGTCATACTTATACATACAAGCTAACTTTTATATACTTCTCCAAAACGCCAAGGAAGAAATTATTTAGCAAGGGTTAATACATGCCCTAAGCACATCTGATCTCACCTGATTTCGGAAGCTAAGCAGGGTCGGCCCTGGTTAGTACTTGGATGGGCGACCACCAGGGAATACCAGGTGCTGTAGGCGCCTGGAGTAGAAGCAGGCAAGCCGCTCCAGTATTCCTGCCAAGAAAACTCCATGGACATGGGGTCACGAAGAGTCAGTCACGACTGTAACGACGCAACACACACACACACAAAACACATAGGTGACCCACAACCCCAAATATGGTACTTTGCAACTCCCTTGGGGTTAAGACTTTCCAGGTTGAGAAATACTGGTTTAGACTAGAACTCCCAGGAGTCCAGAGAAATAATATAAATTCTTAATTCTTTTGGATGATATTTTCAGATGCTATGGTCTTAATTCTATTTATACTCCCAAGGGTTAGACTTTTATAAATGGCCACGATGACTTTAAATGCAAACACTTGAAACAAATGTGTTGTATACAAACCAGTCTGCCAGGTTCCTCAGCCAATAGGTTCTCCTTTCTGTCCCTCCTCTTCCTTTTACGAGTTTATCTTGAATGATCAGCTATATAACAAGTTCTACTTTTCGTTCCTTATTACATGATCAACATATATTCGCTTTAATAGTAGTCATAAATTATTTTTGTTTTGTATGTTTTGTGTGTTCAGTGGGTTGTTGCTCTTCATTCGCTTGCTTTAATCCATCTTCATTAGTCACATAATTCTTAGCTTTCTAGAATAAATCCACATTTCAGATCCTTCTACCTTTTAAATAGTTTCCTGTGCTAAAATTCACTATTGATAATACAATATCTTGAATTTAAAAAATTGTTCACCAACTATTCTGTCAGCTTATTTTGTTACGCTGTGCCAAATATTTTCTGACACTCAGTCATATAGCACACACAGACACACATCAAGTTTATTGCTTAGCACAAAGGCCTTTGCAAAGTACATGGTATAATACTATGTAATACAATATACATTAAGCGCAAGGCTTCTGTATCAGTCATATAGCAAGCATCCATATACACATTACTGTCACAGCATCTTTCTTCAAATGCATGCAGGCCTCATACTGCTTCCCTAGTTCATTTTTATTTATTTATTATTAAATTTATATCCCGCCCATCTTCCCTAAGGAACTCTGGGCAGCTTACAAAGCTGATCAAATCAGCAAATATACAAACGCAAATACAAAACATAAACAACAGTGAGTTAAAACAGATGCACCCTGATCAAAACTAATGACGTGCATAACATTCAAAACTAACATGCATAACATGCAAAACTAAAAGCATGCATAACATTCATAGGAATTCATATTAGTCTTTTATGGCAGAGTGTACTTCTCAACATAACTGATCACATCACTCACGGCTTAAACCATGTTTGGGAATGTGTGTCCTTCCAGGTACAGTTTTAACTCAGCTTTCACCACCTCTCATTTTTGGCTTGTGGGGGTTTCAGTCCAGACACAAATTTCCCACCCAAGTTGCAGATTTTTGTAAGAGAAAACCAAGAAATCATTTCAATTTTTTAAAAAATATCCAGCAGTGTAAATGTTGGTAACAGAAGGATGGCTTGCACAACTGATCCCCCCCCCCAGCAGTCATTCATGTTTGTTATTTAGACATTCCATTTGGTTTTGATTTGGGACACTTATTAATTTTGTTGTAAAAATATTAAAATCAAAATAAACCCTAGACAAATCTTGCATAACCTGTGAAGACCTGAAGAAGAAAAAAGCTTTCTTATTTGCCACCCAGCAGCTCCTATGTGACTTTAAAAGTTATGTAGACACATATGTATGCTTCAATATAGTTTAAGGAATTAAAAGACAATATCTGCATCAGATTTTGTCTCAAATGGTATCCCAAAATTTAAGGAAAACTATATTGGTATACATACTATGGTAGCAGCAGGAACAGTAGAACCACAGTATTCACCTTTTTAATAAAGTTGCTCTATGGATAAATGCTTAGTAAAACCTATGAAATGTTAATGCTTGGGTTTAGAAATGCTGTCAAGGTCAAGCATTAGAAATATTGTTTACTGAGGTCAACAGTAACAATGTGGCCTCTGTTCAACATTGCCTTTGGCATTACTCTTTCATGATGGTTAAAATAAGCATATGTAGTTTGTCTACCCTGGTAAAGCAGTGAACAGTGAGAGCACTGTAGGATTCTTGGAGGTAAAGAAGGCCACTGTAGACTCATGTTTTAAAATATTGATCCATCAAAATATGACCAATGCTCCTTCATTCCGTTAACAAATCACAAATGTATTTGCCTGTCCTCTAAGTTGAATGTGAATTTCTTCCAGTTAATTTTGTCCATATTGGGTCTCATAATGTAAAATCGTAGCATGTAACTTTACCCATCTTTTTTTTTAATGCGACAAGTCCCAATTTCTTACATTTTTTCTTTAGGAAGATAAAAGATACCCCTATTTTCCTCCATATGTAGCTATTTTGACGGTATTTTGTGTTTATATCATCTGCTGCACAGATCTATTATTTGGCAGCAATAAAGCTAAAAAGAACCTTTTTGGAACACAACAGTTTAAACTGAAATCCTAATCTTTTTGAATCAATGGGATTTCTAGAAACGTTGCCTTGAAATTCAGCAGTTGATTCAGTATATCTCCTCTAGTTGGAAGCAGTAATTGGATTTGAGCCATTGGAAAACGTGAAGCTTTAATCAACCTAACAAATTTATAAGAAGAAGAGGAGGTACAAATTATATTTGAAAATAACATAATTTCTAGCTGTTGTGAGTTTTTCAGGCTGTTTGGTCATGTTTTGGAAGTTTTTCTTCCTGACGTTTCAACAGACTCTGTGGCCAGCATCTTCCGAGTGCAAGGAGCTCACAGAACTAGGAGCACAGAGAGAACTCCTAGTTCCCTGAGGTCCTTGCCCTCTGAAGAAGCCAGCCACAGTCTGGCAAAACGTCAGGAAGAAAAACTTCCAGAACATGGCCAAACAGCCCAAAAAACTCACAAAAGCTATCAGATCCCGGCTGTGAAAGCCTTCGAGAAAACATATTTTTGATACTTTCTGGGTTAGTCTGTGCGCATTATTTAGCAATCAGAGCTCTGGAAGCAACATTACCTGTGATGAGAAGAGCAGAGATGCTGCATAAGACTAGGCTTTATTTTAAAAGAGTGTTGCCTGTTCTACCTTTTAAAATTGTTGTAATGTTAGTCTCTTGACTGTGTCATATAATGATAAAGAACCTCAGATGCATGTCAAGTTAAAAGGGAAGGATAATTGCCAAAATATTATACATTCTTCTATTTGTTTTTAAAGTAGCCATTATACAGCAATACCTCAGATAACGAATGCCTCGGATAACATATTTTTCGGATAACAATTGGAAATTTCCAGGTATAGAGCTGCCTCGGATAGCGAATGTTCCCTATGGGCTGCCTCGGATAACAAATGTTTCATAATGCCTTGCAAAAAATGTGTACCCTGCATGTATTGCAGGATGCATAGTTTGTGGAGGGGTGGGAGGAGTTATAGTGTTTTTTAATGGTGTTTTGGAGCCATTCTGGACATGCTTTGCTGAGGGATTTGGACCTTTCGAACTTGGTAAGATAGGGAGTGAGCATTTATTAATCTTTGCACTGCTTTTCTTTGCATTTTGGGCTGGAAGAGGCTGAGGTAGTCTTGCTGGTTTCATTTCTCCATATTTGCAGTCTTTTTTCATTTCTCTGCAGGCAAAAATGGGATGTATTGTTCTTCCGGCTTATGTTTGTTTGTTTGCATTTTCCCCCATTGCACTTTGGGTGGGAACAGGCTGGGGTAGCTTTGCTGGTTTCTCTTGTCCATGTTTGCATTGCAGTGTCCCAGCACTGCAAGCCAGTACATTTTATAAGTTAGTCTGGAACACATACGCCCAGCTTTTTTCGGACCTACAGAACAGATTAATCGGTTTCCCATTCATTTCAATGGGAAACCACGCTTCAGATAACAAATTGCCTCTGAGAACGAATTAAATTCGTTATCAGAGGTACCACTGTATTTCTAAATGGCAAGGCTAATGTGAAATTGGAATTTAGGTTTCTATAAAACTTTCATATTAAGCAAACTGTGTCTCTACAATACAAAGGTTTTTTTTAATAAAAGATGTCATTCTTCATTTTGCATCAAGATGTCATTGTATGATGATGGAGAATTATTTTTCTTCTATTGCTTTAAGTGTATAATTAGGAAGATACTTGGGAGTTTTGTTAATGGTTACATTGTTAAAAGTGGTGCAGAGTTTAAAATCTCTTGTAAAATTCTCTTTTTGCATGCAGATACAGAGATCTACAGAGGATAATAGCTTCTCTTTCCCCAGAGTTTCCCCATTAACTGGCACTTAAAAGTCTCAGTAATTCCCTCTGAGACATTTGTAGGAGAAATAATAAAAACGTTACTTTTATGTATGGTTGTTTGAAGTTACAGACTTGTGTATGCTGCTTCTTTTACTGCACACATACTTAGCATGCAACTGAACAGGTCAGCATCAAACAAAAAATTGCCAACAACAGACCAAAGAGAGGAGGGAACCACTCAGCAAAGGTTAAAAGGAACAGTTGGTTAGTACTGGATACCCTGTTTCCCCGAAAATAAGACATCTCCCAAAAATAAGACCTACTTACAGTTTTGCCTCTCACTGAAATATAAGGCATCCCTCTGAAAACAAGGCCTCCCCAATAATAAATACAGTAATAAATGTGTACTGTATTCTTCTTCATAGAAAAACAAGACATCCCCTGAAAATAAGACCTAGCACATCTTTGGGAGCAAAAAGTAATATAAGACACTGTCTTATTTTTGGGGAAACATGGTAGACTATCACCCCAGCTCAGAAAACTTCCTCCCAGTCATATAAAGCATAGATAGCACATGAGATTGCAAACAAAGCTCTTAATAAGAAGCACACCTGTGGTAGAGCAAGATAAAAAGGTATAGGTAAAGGTTTCCCCCGCACATTCATGCTGGTCGTGTCCGACTCTAGGGGCGGTGCTCATCTCCATATTCAAGCCGAAGAGCCAGTGTTGTGCAAGTCCATGGCCACATGGCCGACATGGCTGCAAGGATACTTGCAAGATACTAACCTTCAAACTGAATTGCCCGTTCAGTGAAAGATAGTTTGTGTGTTTACGTATGAGAAAGGATGATGTATTCCCCCCCCTTCCTACATGTTTCCTTCAGTTCTTTGCAGCTGAAATAGATGTAGGTAGTTCTTAGGATGACAAGTATACATCCTGGAGTTCAATGCAGTTTTCTTCATTTCTCTTTGTTGTGTCAAGAATAATGTAGCTTGATTTAAACATTTGAGACAACTAGAATTCCGACCCAAAGGCTACTTCTGGAAGAGAGTTGAAACTTCTCTGAGCTTATTCACCTGCCCAGCACTGCTCTGTTCCTATCCTAATTTTCTTGAAAACTGAAGGATTTCTACATCTTTTTAGCATATCATATCTTTTTCCTAATTAAAGCCTAAAAGATGTGTGTGTGTTTGTGTGCTTCAGATTGCTACCAGAGGATGTGAGAATGGATGACCTGGTGCTGAGCTCCAGTGCTGCAGAGATGAGACCTGGTAAGAAGACAACCTTTTAATTATCTGTTGCACCCTCATTGTCCTCCTAAACATTTAATTATTCATAGCAAGGCATGTTTCTGCTACTTTATTCTAGTGTAAGAGCAGAAAAGAGGTGTAAACTTTGCTTTATACAGTTAATTCCAGGCTTCTCTTGACAAATCATCTCCATTTGCAGCACACAGTCCACTGGCTTCTGCATTTTGGTGTCATCATCAGCCCGCAAGTGAACTGAGCTTACGTGATAATTAAGTGATAATTACTTCAGTGCTAAATTTGTCTAATGTCTACCAACTCTATGGAACACAGCTGCGTTGGTGCACGAATAATGCCCCCAAATCCTAATTGTATCGGTGATACTTTATTGGGTTAACTTGTTTTAAAAGCATATGATTGTGTGAGAGTTGTCAGGTTAGTAATACCTTTCTTGGGTGTTGTGTTACTAAAAGACAGGTGAAGGGGAAATGGAGAAAAGGAGCACTTTCCAGTTCTGAGGAAGGCAGTGTTTCAGGAAAACTCAGATGTCACTGCAATCAGAGAATACATTGACTCGTTGGGTAAATTTGGTTCTCCCGCCCCACTCCTTGGGCTTACCTAGACTGAATCCTTAAATTGGATTAAATGTCATAGCTTAGTATAGTTGGCTGATGCATAATCATTCAAATGTGACTTGGCATAATGAGTTTCTATCTAAGAGACTGTTTTATCTTCACACTTATTTAGAACCTCCCAATTCTCTAGACCTTGATGCTGCCCATCCCAGGAGAATAAAGCTCACTGCTCCAAACATCAATCTGTCTTTGGATCAAAGTGAAGGATCTGTCCTTTCTGATGATAACCTGGAGAGTCCAGATGACATTGATATCAACGTAGATGAACTTGATACACCGGATGAAGCAGATTCTTTTGAATGTGCTGGACATGGTAATGAACTAAACTGGTAATACGAAAGAACACGTGCGGTGATGACAATGCGTATTTGTAGTATTTTTAGATAGGCTTGAAAAGGCAGTTCTAACTCAAGGGGGCTCAGCTGTCAACTCCATTCTATATTCAGCATTATGAAAATATAGAGAGATACACAGTATAATATGAGAAGTCCTAATAGAAGTCAAGATTACTTACCTGAAAATAATGATCATAGCTGCAGGTTATATCTGAATCTCAGTGTTACATTGAAAAATCAGTCCATTGATTAAAATCATTTTTTAAAAAATAAAAATATACTAACTTGACAACAGATGGGAGGGATATTCTTTTCAATTAAAGAAGTTACCAATATTGCAGATGACAAGTATTATTACAAAAGGAAGCCTCTTCTTTGTCATGCAGATGAGAACCTTGTTACAAGATAAAGCCAATGAACATATGTTACTGGGGAAAAAAAGAAACCCTTTGTTGGTATAATATATGTAAATTTAGGATGCAATATGCAAGTGTAAGTAGGCCACAGTGAAAACAGGAACGTCTGTGAAGATTCTCAGTCATCCAGGTGCATTTATCTGGGAGTTGAGTCATGGCTACTGGACTTCTTTTTTGAGAGATAGAAACGTTTCGCTGTTCATCCAAACAGCTTCATCGGTCATTGGTTTTTTATACTTTCACCGTGATTCTTTGTTAACCACAATTTTTAGTATCTGCACAGGGGCTTGGAGCCAATCCATAATTATATAT
>JAHTLZ010000237.1:35760220-35778784 GCA_023846285.1 Phrynocephalus versicolor | reverse complement strand
CACACACACACACACACACACACACACCAAGACACACACAAATACAATTCATGGCAAATAAGCCACCACCACTGCCTTCCCTGCCCCAGGGGCGCTCCCCTCCCCCCATCTTCATCATTGCCAACCTCAGGGCGTAACTGCACCCATTGCATCCACGAGGCTGGCACGCACTTCCGTCCAATGCAGGCGCAGGGAGGGAGGGAGAGGGAGAGAGAAAGAGAGACTGGCATGGTGGAGGTGGTGTTTCTGCAAAGCACAGGAGCTCCCCGTTCCCACTTGCCCCTTGCCCTGCTTGGAAGAGGCCACAAGCCCCCTTTGGCAGCCGCCTGGGGATTCCTAGCCCTTTTTGCCAAAGACATGAGCTGGGGGGGGGGGGGAGAGAAACAGGGCTATTTATAATGGGACAGGCAGCAGGAGGGTGACTTACCACAGTGGCGCGAGAAAGAAGATGACAGTAAGGCCGGTTTGCCAAGGGGGCTTCATACACAAGGGGGAATGAACCCCATCACCAGCCCCCAACAGTGGCTCCTGCTCCTTCTGCTGCTGCCGCTGCCGCTGCCATCGGTGCCATAAAGAACTGCCCTCTAGGGGAACCCTCAGCCAATCACAGCCTGTGGTACCGTTGACTAACATTTCCCTCCAACCTGTCAAGCTGTAACTCACTCCACCACCCATGTCTCTCATGCCTTTTTCTTTGCTAGCTCACAGCGACCCCTGGGGAAGGGTTGTTTGACCCCCCAAATGGGTCATGACCCCCAGGTTGAGAACCACTGTTATCTGGTTCCCAGAGTCGGTCATCCACCAAGGTTACCAAAGCTGCCTTTCCTCCAAATTCGACAATCAAATAGAAATTCATATTGACAGTTCTTGGGCACGGAGGCACTTGTGTCTTTACAGCCCATGTGGAGATGCAGGATCACACAAGCTAAGTCACTAAGTAGGCTGACATCAGGAGAGAAGGGGGACTCGGTGAACTCACTTTTAAGAGAAGGCTGGTTTTGACCCTGATTCTGCACAGCCTTCTCAAGAAAACTGGGCTTTGAGATAGGTTTAAACTCAAAGATAGTTTGCAATGTCACATGAATGTATTGTTTAAAGAGCGGTGGATTTTGTGGATTTTCTAGGCCTCTGTGAAGAAGATGGAGAATTTTGAGGTAGGTTTAAGGCAGCTGTTTATTTGTAACACTGCAAAACACTGCAGAGTTGCAAGTTTTGTGGCCTTTTCTGCCTTCTGACAGTTGTGATAATGAGTGAATCTGAGAATGGCCTGTAGTAACCTGTACTTTTCCTGAGTCTGTTAAGATTTCATATATATCTGTATTCAGCATCTGTGGAGCCAGCTGGATTGTGTTCTTGCCTTTGTCCTGTTGTGAATCTTTTGTGTGAGAGAGATGCCTTTTTTGTTTGCTCCACAGGATACTATGGTGATGGTCTAAATGCCATCATTGTGTTTGCAGCATGTTTTCTACCAGACAGCAGCCGAACTGATTACAACTATGTCATGGAAAACCTTTTCTTGTGAGTGATGGGAACAAGACACGCAAGTCTTGGTTGTTAACACCTGTTGCTATGTAGTGATAAATAACCAGTGTTTAATTAGGAGATAAGTTCAGAACTTAAAAGGGACTTAAAGCCTCAGAAATATTTTTTTCATCATTTAATTCTTCTTGGTGAAGCTTTCAATGATCTGTTCCTGAAAAGAAACCTGGAAACAGTCTATTAGTGTGTTTCACCGTTTACTGTGATGGGTCTCCAACATACACATCATAAGCCTGTGCTGCTTGTTTCTAGTCAAAAATATGAGCAGCTATACATTTTAATGTATTATGCTTCACGGCCAGTAATGAAGCCTGTCTGCCTTACTACTGTTAGCATTTAAAGGTTTGTTTATTAATTCTGCTAAACAATGGCACCCACATTCAAATGATACCCACATTCAAGTCAAACTGGAAGTGGAATACTGGAATATGGGGTTCTTTTTTCATGGACTTCAGCCTCCCTTGTGCAGCTCCCGCATCTCATTGCTATTGATATGTTAAGACATTGTGCCAATATTTCATTTAGGATTGCTACATGGTATGCCAACCATAATGAGACAGTTCATTGAGGATTCTCAAACTGGAATGTTGCCTCCATCACAAGTCTGAGATTAGAACTTGTTTTTTTAAAAAAAAAAATGAGTTGTACAAATTGCTCGCAATTTACCACTGTGAATCTAAGCATACACATATAGAACACACACAAAGGAATGAGCTGGCAGTTCAGACAGATGAAAAAACACCCCTACATTCTAACTAGTGCTTTTATTTACAAGAGTCCAGTTTTTAAATTTTGTGCAATTTATAAAATCCACATCAGTGTAGCAAATGCATACATTCTAAGACTGATGAACAAACAACTCATTTCAGTTCAAGATTCGTTCGTTTGTTTTGCATGTTCTTGCTTAGCATGAGAAAATAAAGCAGTTCAGGATTCAGAATGCTAGAATGAGCATATGAAAGAAATGTTGGTATGACAGGAGATGATACAACAATCCTAGAATGATGATATGGGAGAAATGATGATAAGAGAAGAATGACAGTGTGTGTGTGTGTGGGGGGGGAATTATTCACTCATCCCCACTATAATGTATGCATTTGAATCCTAGTATATTCTGAATAAGGGAGCTGGCTAGAACCTTTCAATGCCAGTATCATAAACAAACATTGAGTAGTAGCAAATCTTCAGTCATATGGGCAGACCATATTGTAGATGAAACACAGGAAGGACATTGGGCCATGTTTGGATTTCTGGGGTATGCTCCAGCCCTGCAACACGTCTCAGGGTTCATACAGTCACTCGCTAGCTATCTACCAGTGAAGGTAACATACCAACTCATATTTCTTCACTGTGCCTACTGTGTGTTCTCTGACTGAAGGAGAAGTTGGGAAAATAGCTCCTCCCCCCCAAAAAAACACACCCAACAACGAGACCTAGTATTCACAAACAGCATGCCTGGGAATTCTGGGTGTTGTAATTTGAAACACCTAATGTTTCAAAATTCTGGTCCTGAAGAATAAAAATGACACTTCCATAAAAGGGGGGCTGTGCCAACTTTGGCCTGTGCCACTTAGCAAGTTGTCATGTGGTTGAAACAGCATTTATGCTAGTGAGGCTCTAATGCTTGCAGGGTAACCTTTAATTAAATATTACTTGATTTTAAGTGCAAGAAGTGGCTCATAAAATATTACTTTGAGCTGAAGTGCAAATAAAATAAAATAAAATAAAATAAAATAAAAATACTTGAAAAACATTATCTTCCCTCATGTCTCATTTATGCCTTTTTCCTCCAACCAGGTACGTAATAAGTACTTTGGAGCTCATGGTTGCTGAAGACTATATGATTGTTTACTTGAATGGGGCAACCCCAAGGAGAAAGATGCCGGGTCTGGGATGGATGAAAAGATGTTACCAGATGATTGACAGGCGGTGTGTCTATTTTCTTTCTTGACATCTTACTTAAACCTTCTTCAAAGTTGCACCGATAGCCCTTTTGGATGTAATTTCAAAAGTCGGCAGCTCGGCAGTTCAAATTCCAGGTGCCACACAGCAGGGCGGGCTCCCGCTGTTAACCCCAGCTCCTGCCAACCTAGCAGTTTGAAAGCATGCAAATGCAAGTCGATAAATAGGTGCCACCGTAAAAAGCGGGAAGGTAAATGGTATTCCGTGGGCAGAAATGCGTTCAGCCATGCCAGCCACATGGCCACGGACTTGCACAACACTGGCTGTTTGGCTTGAAACCGGAGATGAGCACTGCCCCTAGAGTCAGACATGACTAGCATGCATGTACCTTTTCATGTGCGGCACATGATCAGTGTTTGATTTGATTTAGTTATACTTATTGTGGTTGACTATGTTGTATGGTTTATCCATTTTATTGTGTTGATGTGATGTTTGGTATTTTGTATTTACTTAAATTTTGTAAACCGCCCAGAGTGTCCTTGTTTCTAAATGGTACGGTATAAAAATCAATCAAACAAACAAACAGTCCTTTTTCTTGAGCACTGTGTTTCATGTTGGAAATGTCTCTTTTCAAATGCAGGTTAAGAAAGAATTTGAAATCCTTCATCATTGTTCATCCCTCTTGGTTTATCAGAACAATTCTAGCTGTGACACGACCTTTTATAAGGTATTGATTCCAAATCAAGAAAATGTCAAACTTGTACAATTGTGTTGCTGCTGTAATGTACTGGAAAAGAGTGTGGGTAGCAAGCCATGAAGTCCCCTCTAAATCTGCTTCTTGCAACCTGGACAGAAACACCAACCCACATTTATGTGTGGCATGCTGAGACAACATGAACTGTACATATATGTATCTAAGATGATCCACATCTGAAATGCTTAAGTAGTTGATTTAGTATATAATCCTATGCACATATTATATACCATTATCAGCAAACAAGGCCCTTTGACTCAGTGGAGCTTACTTCTGAGTAGATGTGTATAAGACTTCACTGTCAGCTACTTATTGGACAACAGAATGGACTATAAGATCTGCCATGATATATAATTTTCTATATATTTACTGCACAATGAACAAATTTTCTTTTTATATTCCAGCTCAAAATTCAGCAGTAAGATTCTCTATGTCAGCAGTTTGGCAGAGCTCAGTGAACTAATTCCGGTGGAATATGTCAATATCCCAGAAAGTATTGTCAAGTAAGTGAAAAAAAAGTAATAGTGAATTATGTTATGTTTATGAAATTGAAGAATTGTTCCTTTTAGATTTATTTCTATTATCTTTGCAAATCACATTTCTCTGATTTATTATTTTAATGCAGTAAAAATACTTAAGATTCCAGGGGGGAAATTACATGTCAAATGAACATGTCAAATGTCTACATTAAAAAATAATTAAGAAATTTACTAACATGTAACTATTATTGCAATAATCTTATTAGCGCAGCCCAACCCCCCCCCCCCAAACTAAAACTAGAAGGCATTCATGTTACTGGTTCTTACCAAATGTTGACCAGGGCTAAATGAAGTAAAGTCATTCAAATGAAAAAAAAATCCCCACCATCCTTCATCAACCAAATGTTTTTGTTACAGTGCATAGTTTCTCCTGGTGTTACAGGGCAGGAGGCATCACTGCCCCCCCCTTCTCTCTGTAATCTGGGAGTTGAGCCATGCAACTGGACTTTTTTTTCTTGAGAGAGCGAAACATTTTGCTACTCATCCAAGCAGCGTTTTTGTCAACTGACCTTACAAGAAAAGAAGTCCAGTTGCCATGACTCAGCAACCAGATAACTTCACCCGGATGACTGAGAATCTTCACAGAATTTTTCACCCAGAGGATCACTGGTCTGTGGAACTCCCTGCTCGAAGAACTGGTGACAGCTGTCAGCCTTGACAGCTTTAAGAAAGGATTAGACAGGTTCATGGAGAACAAGGGTATAAATGGTTATCATTATGTATGCCTAAGGACAGCTTCCGGGTTGGAGAGCTAGGCATGCCATTTGCAGGGAATCGTAAGCAGGTGAAGATATCTGCTTGGGAATATCATGAAGCAAATGGTGAGCCACTGTGTAAGACAGAATGCTGGACTGGATTGGCTGTGGCCTGTTCCAGCAAGGCTGTTCTTATGTTCTTATGTTCATATATTCTCCCTGCAATGCTGAATACATCCTCTGAAAATCTGCTTTAAAGAGTTAGGGGATTCATAACAGTAGACGTAACCAAACTAAGGCCTCCAGAGATAGGCAGAAATCAGCAAAAAGACCACCATTTTGCTGGTAGGGTCCTTCAAGGAGAAACTGTTCAAGGAATGCTCTTGCCTGCAAAAAGGATTTTGACATGTTCTTTAAAAAATGGAATTTCCCCCCTCCCCCGTTTTACCTTAGGATAACATCCCAATACTAAGAAAAGTTTGTCCTCACATCCAGTGTTTATTTCCTTCATTGAAATGACAAAGTTGAAGCCATTTGTTAGGATAATTTGTTTACACAAGTTTGTTTGCACATTTCACAGTGCTGGGCATATATTGTCTCTGTCTTTGAGTGCAACAATAGACTGTGTTTTTCCATGATGTTTAAAAAGCAAGCCTAAACCAACCATTTATATGTTGGGGGACAGGGATATGGTCCCAGTCCAGAATCTAGTGCTGACGGGGGCCTTCCAAAGTAACCTTTTGTCGTCCTGCTCCTGTTTACCAGAAAGACACCTCTGAGATGACGGCTGATTCTTCTTCAAATTAAGTGTCCCTTTTATTCAGGCTTTATAAAAAACAACAACCCAATAACCTGGGAGTTCTGGGCCAGAAAAGTAACTTTTCCAGGCTCTGCTTCATTTTAACCACAGTACTTGACTTTAAGAATAGTTTCATTGCTAATTTTGATACAGAAGGCAATGTTTGGGATGAATGTGGCCATTGAATAGAATTTGACCGGATATGTTTCTGTCCTTCACCCAATCTCAACTCGCAAGGTATGATGAAGACAGGTCGTTTCAGAGAAGAGTAAGGTAATACTCTTGCTCTGCTGTAGCTTCTGCTGATGTTTGTTATGGAGTGGGGATGAATGATTATTTTCTCCTTTTAGAAGCCCAACTGCTGAAAATACAATCTTCCACCTCTGCCAAATGCAATTGAACCTATGAGCTCTTGCGATTGGTCTCATGTTTAGTGGATGTCTGCTAAACTGGAAAAAAAATCCTTGTTTGAACTTGTTGTGTCCTTGCTCTCGGTCTTTTTAGTTAGTGCTCTTGCTGGCTTTGTGCAGCTTGCATGCTGCCGATCCCCACTAGCTTTTTAGCCTGCTTCTAAATAACTTAAGTCTGGGAACAAAAACAGTGGGAGAAGCAACACTAATAGAGGATGGAACATCTTTTGTTGGGAAGGCACGTACCTTGCTAGACTTCTGCTTGGCTTTTCCCTTGCTTCTGTCTTATTCTCTGCTTGCTTCTTCTTCTTCTTCTTCTTCTCCCCCCCTCCCCCACCCCGACCCTGAAACATGAATAACTTTTACTCACACAGACTGGATGAGGAGCTGAGGGAAGCATCAGCAAAGTAAGATAGCATCCTGGTAATGTAACCTTGTACATATTTGCTCTGAATGAACCCTGTTGAGTTCAGTGGGATCTAACCAGTTCATGGTTCAAGCAAGGGTGAACATCACCATAAAATGGCAAGCGTCCCTCACCTCAAATGGCAAGCCGCCCATGACTGCCCAGTGAGCACATAGGGGACCAGAGGCTCATTGAACAGTTTGTGCATTTCATTCTTTCCTAATTCCTACCTCTGATCACACATGATTGCTAGTGAAGAGTCCCTGTTTTAAAGGCTGCATTTATGCTTATCCATTTACATTCCACTTTGATGCTCAAGAAATATAGTAGGACCCCCATATCCACTGATTCATTATTCACCGATTAAGTTATCCACGGCTGACAGAGGAAAAAATTTAAATAAATAATTCAGCAGCCGCAAAGCAAGCTACTGTCACAAACAGCATCTGTAAAGCAATGTATTGTTGTAAAACAGCAGCATAAAGCAAGCTACTGTCACAAAACAGCAGTTTTGGGGGTTTGGGCATTCTCTGGTATCCACTGTTTTCATTATCCACAGGGAGGCCTGGAACCAATCCCCAACAGACACTGGGGTCCTACTGCATATTACAATTAGTCAACTACAGAAAGCCTGGTCCTGGCATTTCATGAAGTGCCGGATTGATTCCCTGCATCATCAAAATCTGTCTTTAGTTCCACTTAAATCCCTTCAGTGACTGATGATAACATACTATATGCTAAATACACTGACGTGAAAATAGGTTCCATTCCATTCACTTCTTAATCAAATCTGCTTACACTTTGAAATGTTTTCATTCAGTTACTCAATGTATTGACTTTTGACTTGACATAATTTATCCTTATGAAAGGAAACATTGTTGACCTTTATAAAAGACAAACATATTTGGAATGATTTATTTGCTGAATGGGAACTCTGGCAAATTGACCAAAGATAAAGACTTTCTGGAAACCTAGATGATCCTTTTGATATACTTTACTTCAAATTTAAGATCATTATGCTTTATCCAGAGAATATGATCCCACTGATCTATTGGGCTTCCCTTCATTATGAGCAGTCATTTTTGTGTTCAGGAAGGATAAGGATCCTTAGCATTTGCTCTCATAAAGATCATTAGATGTGATGTTGGAGGAAATTACTTGGTGTGCTTTGGCTGTCCATACAATCGCATGAGCCTTGGCAGTCCCATAATGCAGCCTTTATTTCCTTGAAGTAATGATACTATTGTAGCAACAGTGTGGACCAAAGCTGCCATTTCTAACTGCTTTGGGGGGGGGGGGGGATAAACTGCCAAAGGATTACTTTTGGAAATAAAATTTAATTTCAACGGAAATGGTGTCCCTAGAATGGGTTGTTTGAATTTGGCATTGTAGGAAAAGCAAGTGCAGCTGGAATGCTGCCTATTCATTGCAGCATCAGTACAAAAATGGGAATGGCAACTGCATAGAAGGTTTACCAAAACTGCTATCAAAAAAGGTGGCTTCATGATATCTAAACATTGTACAGTGCCATACAGTCATCTGTCAGCTTTGTCTTCTACTACACTCAGCAGACCCCATCTCAACCTGCTATTAAAAGGTGCAGCTTTGTCTCATGCCATTCCTCTTCTTTTTGGTCATGCTCATTAATATTTACACAGAAGTACAAAAGGATATTAAATTTTAGAGTACAGAACCTTTATATATGTAGCGCATTATCTATTGGATCCTAAAGATGACATTTTTAAAAAATCTACTTGACTTATAGACTGATCCT
Source organism: Phrynocephalus versicolor (assembly GCA_023846285.1). Lineage (NCBI taxonomy): Eukaryota > Metazoa > Chordata > Lepidosauria > Squamata > Agamidae > Phrynocephalus > Phrynocephalus versicolor. The sequence continues at coordinate 35,769,966 of JAHTLZ010000237.1, read as the reverse complement.
ATTGTATACTCATGCAAAATTAAATCCCTTTCATTAGAGGTACAGTACACCTTATTTGAGTTGACTGTTCTCAGACTTGGAGGATTAATATCTTTAAAACAGCCCACAGTTTCATGCATTTGGATGGCATCGTCTTTGAGACTTGTGCTTTCATTTATCTAAGACAGTTATCTATTGCTTCTCTATCCAACAAGGCTCTCAAGGTGATTTGCAAAAGAATTAAATAATGTTAAAAGAATTAAAAAGAATATTAAAGATAGATGAAAACATTATTTAAAAGCAGAACCAAATATGCTCTAAAAGTCAGTTTTGTAAATGTGTGTGTGTGTGTGTGTGTGTGCGCGCGCGCACACACACACACACACACGCACGCACGCACACACACACACACACACGCACGCACGCACACACACGCGCACGCACACACACACACACACACGCGCACGCGCACACACACACACACACACACACACACACACACACACACACACAGAAGATCAAAGGCTCTTCAGAACAATATACAGTATCTTTAGCTGCCTGTTGGAAACTCAGCAGAGATGGAACCAGCCTGAATTCCTTCTGAGTGATTGATTCCAGAGGAACAGTCTGTTGCTGCAAACAGTAAAGAGTTATGTAGCATCTAACAAGTTATTGTGACAGATATTTGTGCAAGCCTGGAGGGGAGTGTATTTCTTTTCCTCTTGGTAATTGCAGAGTATATACTTAGATATAATATCCCCCCATGCCAATATTTTATAAAGCAAGCTTGGCTCCAACACATTTCCCCACTACACAGTTCCTATTCTTTTCAAAAGTTCTCACTCTCAAAAAAAAAAAAGAAAAAAAAAAGAGGGGATAAAATACTTAATGTTTTTCATTTTTCGTTGCCTTCAGAGGGAGCTGTCTTTCAAATGAGCCAGAAACAACTTCAGTCCAGCAGGAGTAAGAAATTACTAATGATGCCATTATATAGTGGTATTATTAATTCATGATCATGTAGTGCAAGAGACATTGATCAGCTGGGTAAACTCCAGGTAGTCTGAGATCCAGATTCTTATGAGTGTCCGTTTAAGCTGCCATTCTTTTTCAGGAAAGCCTAGTTTTTTTTCCCCAACACCGTTGTCTAAAAAAATGTTACCAGCATATAAGAAAGATTCCCTAACATGAGGCTACCGAAGTAGATGTGTACACTAATAGGCAAATATAATAGACCGGACGTTTATACAGTAACTTGAAATCCTATTGCATAGCATGAAATAGCATAGCAAGTTGCACCTAGAAGAGGCCAATTGGATCAATGGTCATGGAGGAGTTGGCTTACCAAATCCCCACTGATTTGGTGAGCTTACTGTAGTTGTGACCAGCTACACTGAGCAACAGGACAGAATAGCCATAGTTTTTTGCATGGATGGATGTTGTCAGAATGTTCTGGAGTCTACCCAGTCCTTCTTCTGTTTGACCCTTCATCATTTTATATCTATGCCACAACCTTTCATCTAGTTGTATTTTCAGTTGTCTCTGTTTTGTGGCATGAATAGCAAATAGAAAATGTTTTATCAATATGCAGAAGTATTTTGCATGTGCTGGAATTTATGTTCTAATTTAGAAAACACACGTAAGAGAAAGGTATCCACCAGTAAGATTTGGATGTTGAACATTATTGTTTTAAAATAAATGTACGAATTCAGTGTTATACCAGCAGTGTGGACTTTCTCTGCTCCTCCTGAAATTTGGATTAAAACTGCCATCATCTCTGATGTGAGGCATGGGGACATACTCTGCTGGAAGTTGGCATCTAATATCTGCAGAGCCAAAATTTCCACCTTTTGTTAATACTTTTGTGGCTATAAATGCTAAAATAATTACCACCAAGTTATGGTCTGTTCCTTTAGCCATATATCTTAAATTGCAACAAATATGCTCTGATATGCTAGGCACTGAGTATCTCTGATATCACCAAATGCATTTACATTTATGCTGCTTTTTTTGGATGTTGGAGACATTAGCCTGGGCTTTTGCATGTGTTATTTCTATATGGTACTGTTTTTTTTTTTTTTAAAAAAAAATTGGAACACTGAAATTTGTCTCCAGACACAGCAGATTCCTTATCTTCTGGCATGACAGGGTGATATCTAAAGAAACAGTGAAAGGTGAAGGACACATGCTAATGACTACTGAAAATTGACAGAAACTATGTGAAGTAGTTTAAAGTTAAGAACGCCCGATCCTGGATAGTAGCCAGGTGGGATACTGCTTGGGACCTCTGAACTGCCTTCTCTAACAGAAATGGTGAACCTTTGGCACTCTGGATGTTTTGGACCACAACTCCCATGGTCCTTTGTCATTGGCAATCTAGGCTCAGAATTTTGGGAGTTGTAGTCCAAAACATTGGAGTGCTGAAGGTTTGCCACCACTGCTAGTGGTGCTATATACATGTTAGCAGTAAATATCCACTCTACTAAATGCTTTTCCCCCTTTCTTTATTTAAAGCATGGACATGAAGCTGAAAGGAAATTCCTAATTATTTTGGCACACTGAAGGAGAGAGAAGTTTTATCCGTCGGATGCGCCCGAGCCTTGAGGATGGAGACAGTTTTGGATTCCCAGATGGATATGATCCTCCAGGATCTTCTTGTGTGCAGTTCTCATTTATTTCCATGAGGACTGTTTCTGCAAGAATTATTCCTGTTAGATTGTATTCTTTGCCCTCTGATCACTGATTGCTCTTTGGAGCTTTCTGGAATGAGAAGGGAGTGGTGGCGGCAGTGGCCATATCAGTTACAACACTGGGGTTCTGTTTTTGTATATTCTTATCTTCAGGAGTATTATCTGCAATAAGGACGTTCATTTCATGCTGCATTTTTCCATTCCAGATTGTTTTGCTGTCTCCCATGATGTTGTTAATTTGATCTGTTGTTCCATTGTTGCCTCCAGTGTATTACCATATTTGTGCCTAGCTAAACCAGTTATGTTGACTTCTGTACGTCAGTGTTAAATTCCTTCACACACACCTCAGTCCAGTGGCTCTAGTGCACATTCAAAGGGTTCTAATGTGACTCAAGAAAAGACTCAGATCCCTGTCTTCTTTGCTGTGTGAATGCGTAAATGCTGAATATTTCTTCAAGAGAAATTGAGGCAGCAATCCAAGGGCTCCATGTGTGCTTTAGTATTCACAGATACTGGTTTGACAGCATTGGCAATAATTCCATTCTTTCGTTAGAAAAATCAGTCACCGCAGTCCTTTCACACTGTCTAATCTACAGAAGCTGTGCAGGGCTGCTGTGAATGAGGGTGACATTTCTCCCTTAGTTTTCTGAAAGCATTTATCACTAAGAGTGTATCACTAAGAATACAATCAGGAAGTTCCCCAATAAACTAATGCTTACAAGTGATCAGAGAGCAATGAGAATTGATTCTAAATAGATAAAAACACCTAATAACAAGAACAATTGGTATTCTGAAACACAGTACAAGGGAAAATAATGGTTCTGTTTACTTTGATATCTGTACTAATAGGCACCATCAACAAAACATCAGCACTATACAGTAATAGAGAAGCATTCCTGTATTAAGGATCTGCAATCTACCTGTATACAACTATACAGTTCTCTGTATTTAACATAGCAAGTCTTGACCCATCAGAAGGCATTACGATGGTGAGGAATGGGGTGTAGAATCCTCCAGTTGTCATTCTCTTCATTCAAACCATTCATATTAAACAACTGTCAGGTTTTCATGAATAATTTGTTTTATTGGGAGGGCCTCCAGTGAGCATCTAAGTGGATAGAAAGGAAAGCTAGAATCTCTCTCTCTCTCTCTCTCTCTCTCTCTCTGTGTGTGTGTGTGTGTGACAGAGAGAGAGAGAGAGAGAGAGAGAGAATCAATGATGGAGAACATTTGGCCCACCAAATGTTCTGGCTTTTACTTGCCAGAGACCCTGGTCAGCCTGGCTCTTTATAAGGGGTTATGGAAATTGTACCGTAACACCTTTGGAAAACACGTGATGTGATTGCAATAAAAGTTCCCATGGTTATGACCAAATTTTTCTGAGTGTATAAAATTCATCCTGGCAGAGGAAAAAGACTGGTTCAGAACCAATAGGTGAGCTAGTTTGAATTTTTATGACATTTAGTTATTTGTTGAAATCTCGGGATACTCAAATCCTTTCTTTACATCATACCTATGGTAACTACTGTTATCCACATTTTAAAGCAGGGTAAGACAAAGTGTATCGAAAGGTCCCACAACAGACCCAAATATTGTATGATTCGATAGCACTCTTGGGTATCCACAAAAATATTACTTAAAAGAAAAGTTCCAAAAAGTCCCCTTATTTTTTTTCTAGGGCTGTCAACATTTAAAAAAATGGTGATGATGGGGCAATAAGAGAACCTTTTCAATTGAAAAAAAAACTTTCAGTACTAAGAAAAGTCCTTGGAGAGGGGTGTGGGGTATGGGATCAAGTGTGACTGGCCAGGGTCAAGTGATGCACATATGTGGCCCTTGGACACCTAGAAGCTGCCTGTTCACTTCTTAAAACAAGTCTTGAATGCTACAATCTGCCTATTTCTTGTGACATAAAGGTAAAGGTAAAGGTTCCCCCCGCATATGCATGCTAGTCGTGTCCGACTCTAGGGCGGTGCTCATCTCCGTATTCAAGCCGGAAGAGCCAGTGCTGTGCAAGTCCATGGCCATGTGGCTGGCATGGCTGCAAGGAAACACTGTTTTTACCTTCCCGCTTTTTAGGGTGGTACCTATTTATCTACTTGCATTTACATGCTTTCGAACTGCTAGGTTGGCAGGAGCTGGGGTGAACAGTGGGAGCTCGCTCTACTGCGTGGCACCCGGGATTCGAACCGCCGAGCTGTTGAAGTCAACAGTTTTCGGAGCCTTAGTCCACTGAGCCACCACGTCCCAGTCTTGTGACATACCTCTTCCTTAAGTAGTGTATGCTACACAGACACACCCTGAAGTCTGAGTTTCTGCTTCTTCATAATCCTTTTGTAGTTCTAACCCAGCTTTCCCCATCTTAATACATCTAGACCAGTGTTTCCCAACCTTGGGTCAGAAAGTGTTTGTGTGTGTGTGCCTTATATGTGTTTTAACCCCTTTTTTCCCTCCCTTGACCTTTCTAAGTCAGGTATTAAAATTAGCATGTACAGTATGTATATGTATAAGAGGTAGGTCCTTTGAGGGAGAAAGAAGCCTCTGTTTTCTGAGAAGGGATGCATTTACCCCATTAAAAATCCTTTTTTTCCTGCAAACATGGCAGGAGAGGTTGTAGGTTACTGGCTTTTATAATGTGCAGGGGGGGGGGTGTCTCAAGGTTTGGGAACCACTGATGTAGACCCTTGCATTCAGCACTTTATATTTCTCAAAAGCCAAGTTCTTAAACTGTTTTTAAAAGGAAAGAAAAACTGCTTCAAGGAGAGAGAGAGAGAGAGAGAGAGAAGAGAAGAGAAGGTCAATAGAGTGTGTACTGTGTACTATGGTGATATAATGGGGTGGGGGCGGTCAACCAGTCCACTTCATAGTTGTTGGTTTTTGCTCAAGATTATAAATAGTCTTTCTCAGATTAATCCTAAAGTGATGGCAGCACAGGCAGGTTGTAACTATAAATGAGGAGCACCCCTAATCTTTTTTTTTTGTGAAGTCTCCCCACCTCTGGATGGTAGCAAGTAGGTAAAAAAAACGGCCTTAATCTTATCTCTTGAGGGTGGGATGAGGAATGAGCACCATGTTTTATAAACTTTAGCAAACTTTGTTTGCTTGTGCTTTTCTGTGGTGGAAAAATGCAAAATATTGATATTTTTCTGTTGTCATCTTTTATCAGAGCAAATGTTGCCAAAGATGTCTTTAAAATTTAAAACAAATGCTAAAATGGAAAGATGCACGATCATATATTTTCTTCTTGTTTTGTGACAGTTTTTGTACTGCTCCTAATGCTTAATATAAGCATGAAATTCTGTGATTAATGCATGTCCCCTAAAATGCCAATCCTTTGAATTACTCAGCACTAATACCTGTTTTAGGGTGGATCCTATACTAATATGTGACATTTCACATAGTCTTTAATATATTTGAGGATTAGAATAGATCTGCTGCAATAGTAAACAGACATTAACAGTATTTGAACTACTTCTCACAAGACTGAGTTCCTTCAGAGAGAACATTGGTTCCCTGACAGGTAACCAATTTTGCTCTAGTGATATTGGTATTTTCCCCAACATTCAGATGATGCATGGTCTAAATTAGTATCAAAGTGTGTGTGGGGGGGGAGGACATGGCTTTCTAGATTTTTAATAACCACATCCTGTAAATATTTTGTTGTTGTTTTTCTTTTTTTACCAGGAATGTGTTAATGGCGAGAACCTCATAGGTTGAAAGTTTTCAATGTACTGCTATTAAAACAGTAAGCAAGAAAACAAAAATCCTGCAGGGAAGATCAACTTCAAAGCTCTTCCCCCCCCCCCCAGCATTTTGGAAATATTGGGGGTAGTGGTGGAAAAGAGACAAATAGATTCTCTGGATTCTGAATTTCTCAATATGCCCATTCCTGTTTGTGGCAGATATTCATGCTACACAAACAGAGAAAAGAGGAGATTTTTTAATATACTGTATATATTTTGCTCTTTCCCAAAATACAGTTAGTCATATGTAAGTATCTTTACAGCAATTTATTAATAATAATAACAATAATAGTCTTTAAACTGCAGTGTTGACAGGAACCTTGAATGTAAAGTCATGCAATCCAGCCCATCTCAAGGAACCCCAGAGGGGAACAGAACTCCCAACCTCTGGATCTGCAGCCAGAGACCTAACCCCTGAGTTATCCATCAAGAAACAAGACACTTTGGCTGCTTTTACACAACCCCTAAAATCTGCTGCAAAATGCTTGCAAATTGTTTTCCCACCAGCAGCGGATTTTAAAAAAAAATAAAGTATGACCACGCCCACTTAAGCACGCCTCAGCGCATTTTACAAGTACCTGGTCTGGAGGAGGTAAAATCCTTGTTGCTGTTCCTTGTTGCTGTTTTAAATCATTGCATGCCTGGCCCTCCTCCACTTTTTGTTTGTTTTGGTTGGGTTCCTCCCCCTTTTAACAGACAGGAATCCTAACAGGCTGGAACAATTAGCTGCTGTGGACGGCAGGCGGAGGTGAGCCTGCATTTTTCTCTCTCTCCCCTCACTGCAGACAGAAGCAATAGAATCAGAGTGCGGGAGGTGGGAACACAGGAAGCAGAACAAAAACCATGGTGGGGGGAATCTACATTTAAGTTGCCAGCGGATTTTAGGGGTCGTGTAAAAGCAGCCTTTGATTATTTATAATATTCTCCTGTCACAATAACCGTGTGGGATGTAGATACTGGCCAAAATCCTACTGGTTGCATACCTCATCGTGCACCAGATTGCACAATTGAGAAGCACGGCTGCATCTCAACAATTTACTGCTCATTAAATAAACCTTACATGAAAACTAATAGGATTCTGGCCTCAAAAAGGATGTGGTGATTCTTCTACCTCAACGAATATAATGTGAATTAGCCACATTTGTCATGAAAGCAAGATTTTTTTTTTCCCTTGAGCACTATTTGCTTCCTACGCAGGTTCTGGTTTGAAAACCTGAGGAGGGTTTGTGATTTTTACAGAATTGTGAGGAAAAAGTGCAGTACCGCCCACTATCAAGACGTATTTAAGGGTTATGCTACCTACACTTTGTTACTCATTTGCTTCCAGTAATGAGCTCATGATGAATCCTTCCCTTCGAAGCCATTCTCCGTCTGTTCAGTGAAGGTAGTGATAATGAACATACTTCTTTTTATTTTGCTCAAAAAGCCTTGAAATGAATGGTCACAAGAACCTGGTATGTGCACTGGAGCCATGTGGAGTCCTGGACTGAGGTAGATAAGTGCACAGGGCTTGTGTGTGCTGAAATTGTACTTGGGAGCTTAATGCCAACTGGACTGTATGATGGGCCAACAATACTGTCTATATACTGTTGAGTAAATGAATCTGACAGCATCGCTAAGCTATACTGCATTCTTGCCATCTAAAAATGTTAAATGTTGTGTCTTGTGTGAGAATTTAAAATCTATTTAAATATGAAAACGTACTGTCCAGAGCTAGGGAACTTCCTGGACTACTTGGTCTACCTGTGTGAGGGGTAAGCAAAAACAAAATTACTTTTCTGAGCTCTGGTGGTTTCTGGGTGTTTTAGCCACAATCCAATTAAAAGATATAGGACTGATAGCAATGCTATTTATTGTGGTTCTATGTGGGACTGAGGCATTGGGGGTTTGGGTTTGGTTGCCAACTGCTCACTTAAGCAACATTGTTTTATGCTTTTAAGCCTTTGTTGCCAGTTTAGTCTGTAGACCTCAACAGAAGAAGTTCTGCTACCTAAAAATAAACTTTCCCAACTGCAAATTATTAGAGCAGACTGTTCTTAAGGACACAGGGACAGGAAATAGAATAAATACAGACAACTTTACTTCTGGACAGTTTGTGGGGCCAGAATATACAGTTTCCCATATGGGAATGGTTCTTCAAGTGTTATGACTTGGGCAGTGTTACACCTCAAGCTGGTGCATGTTTACTTCAAGGTAAGTTCCTCTGAAGAACTTAATTCATCATAAGTGGGACTTACTCCCTCACAAGTGTGCTGAGGATTGCAGACCTGTTGCCCATCCTATGCAGAGTTAGCTGCATCTCAGCTGTTATTTCAATGGGCTTCACTTGAGCAAGTCAAACATGTGTGTGTGTTTAGTGTACACACATCTCATAACTGTATCGTTACTGTTACATGTGATAGAAGCCAAAAGATTTCCCTGTTTCAAACATTGAAATTATAGTCACATTATTGCATTTCAAGTGTCAAACACAGGTGAAAACAAGAAGATGCTACCTTGATAAAATAGGCTTTGAAATATTCTAGTGTTCTGGGGCACAAAAAAGAAGATTATTTGCTTGTTACTATACTAAATATGTTTTTAATGTCTAGGTATATGTAACAGATTATACTTATTACCATCTAGCAAGGTTCAGCTAAAAGAAAAGTTGCTCAGAAATAAATAAAAATACAGTACTTGCATACATAAGTAAACTCTGTTAAATATATAGGTGGGGATCTGAACTTTGTCTTCCATTACCAAGAGTGCTCCTTCCATGTCCTTCCTATCTTTTTATTACAAGATCCTGCTGATGGAAGAGAGGGGTAATTTTTGTCAATTCCCTCCTCTGTTTACAAGCCATCCTACAGTTGAAGGTCCATCAGTCCTTCAGGTGTTTGCAGAAGGGTGCAAGCAGAATGAGTAGATGCTGCCTCCTATTCTTCCACCAGCAGGATTGTCCCTGGAGTAGACTTCCACTCAGGAGATATTATTATGGGCTGGAGCAAGTCCTGGATCTAATTTATATAATGTGTTTTTCTCTCTTGTAATGTATCCACATGCTCATAATCAAGTATTAGGGCCTTTCCAGACTATCTCCCTTTTGAAGAATATTCAGTTATCACTATAAAGGATTCAGGTACATTTAGAAAGAATCTAGTGAAGCCGAAATGCACTCTTTACTTTGTATATGCCAGCACCACTATGGATTTTTACAATTTAAAACAGTGGTGATATGTAAGGAACGTGTTGACTAGTGCCTTTGGCATCACTGGTGAGGAGCAACATAACTCCCTCATTATTTATTTTTGTGTATATGTATATGTATATGTATATGTATATGTATATGTATATGTAT
>JAHTLZ010000237.1:35716776-35760210 GCA_023846285.1 Phrynocephalus versicolor | reverse complement strand
TGTATATGTATATGTATATGTATATGTATATGTATATGTATATGTATATGTATATGTACCTTTGGGTAGTGGGTGACATATAAGTTGTAAAAATAAATAAATAAAATAAATAAATAAAATATTAAAATGTATCAGATATAATATAGCCAGAGTTTAGGACATTAAAAACCTGTTTATTTTAGTACAAATGTAATAGGCATATGTTTTGGCACACCAGTCATTGTTGGGAGGGAGAATCTGTAGCAGTTTTGCCACCACATTAAAATTCTAGATAGATCATGGTGATCAAGGTGGCAATGGATCACTTACTTTTACTGGGCCCATTTTGCGAGTGCTTCAGAGAAGCAAAGAAGCTTTGAATCCTTGAAGGAGCATCAAGACTCTTCCCCCAGCACCTGCCCCAAATCCATATATCCGGTCCAGCAATTCATGGTACAGCACCAGAGATCCCCCTCACTACTACTACAGGGGCTCGTCTGGTAGCCATCCACACACCACCACTTCCACACCAGCAGAGGAAGTGAGAGCAAAACTTCTAAAAAGAATAGGACACAGAAGTGCTTTCCTTTTGCTGATTAGTGCTCCTCCATTTGAATCGTGGAAGACTACTGTCGTCCCTGTGTAGGTCCTGGAGGAGATGGTTCACCGCTGGCACTGGACTGGATCTACAAGGGGCTGCACCTGCAGAAGCTCCGTCTTCCACGCAACTGTTAACAATCCAAGAATCTTATCCTCCCCCCCCCATGCTGCTACCCTAAATGGGTCTGGTACTAACTATACTCCTAGTAATGATACGTGGTTTCCCCCCTAACATCTAGAAAGGTTCTGCAGCATTATTTACGTTCAGTTCTGCTCAGTAGACTGTGTAGATTCACCAAAACGATATGTAACACTGCTATATGTAAAGATGTATGTATAAGTCAGAAATAAATTATAATCACATGCTTTTAACTCGATTTCTGACTTATGGGGACCCTTTCCAGGGGTTTCTAGGCGCAGAGTATCAGAAGTGGTTTACCAGTCCCTACTTTGGAGGTGCACTGGCACTGTGTGGCTTGACCACACAGGCTGGCTTTTCTCCAAGGAGGTGTCGTGTTGAACTGAACTGGTGATTTGAGGTACTCCAACTCACTGAGCTGTCCAGCCAGCAGAGATACAAACACTGCACTCAAGTAATCATAGTGCAGCCTAATGCAGGTCTACTCCCGTTTATACTAACTTGTTACACAAAGTCAACAAGCAAAGACAAAAGCAAGTCTTTTCACTGGGACTTACCAAGTGTATGTGTGCGTATGACCATGAAGCAACAAGATCTGGTGAAGATTTTTGAATGTCGAAGATCTGATTCGATTGTTCAAGTTACTCTGGAACAGAAGTTTCCCTTTCCACAATCATTGCACAGCAGAAAAACTTGTATGTGGCAAAAAACTATGTTTAGTTCTTGAGGATGCTCTATTTCTGGGGCAGATTGTATCAAGCAGGAAGCTAAGCTCCAAAGCCTTCAAGGACTGCTTGTCTGTGATTCTGCCTCTTTCTATTGCAGAATCTTAGAATCAAATTATAATTTATAGAGATCACGTCATTAGAAGCTGGAAATCCACTAGTGTTTCAGATAAAGAACTTAGGTGGGTCTTTGTGACTGAGCAGTTACACGTGGAAATGAAGCCTGAGTTTTATTTCTCTCTTGGACCAATGAGTCAGAAAACGAAGCAAGATAATTTGCACACTAGGAAAGGTGCAAAAAAGCTGTTACTAGTACAACCAAATATTCAGAAGTGATCAAGAGTGGCGGGGGTGACTTCATTACATATATCTTCATTTTCCCTAACACAACCAAACTTAAAGATCAGTGATACTTTCCCATCTGCGTTAAAAAGATTAAAGGTGGTTAATTTATCTATTGTACTCTCTATCTTAAGAGTGAGCTTCAAAAGCTGAATACAGAGGTGCAAAACAAGATATTTTAAGATTTGAGATGTCTTAGCATGCGGCTTGACATTTGCTATACACTTTTTGTGGTTTGGACACATCCTGTTGCCATTCAGTTAAGAAGCCCCTCTCTGCAGAGGCGGGGGTGCTTTGCAGAAATACAGAGATGATGGTTTCAGGATATCCATAACGCAGAGGAGAGAATGAAGAATTGAAGATAAACTCAAAATTTGAACCTTATTCTCACACTACAAGAAAGTTTTGCTTAGAAATCAGCTTTGGATCTCTCCCCCCCTCTCATTTTCATGGCATGCAGCCCTTGGTATCCCCTTGAAGATATAAAAATATTGACAGTGCAGACTTTGTCCTCTCTATTAGATGGTTACTTAAGTTGAGTTTGGGCCTGTATCGTCAGCTGAGGCCTCCAGGGCACTGGCCTATTGCAGGCTGGTGGCCTCCCCCTTCTACCCCTGCCCGTCCTGGCTTATCAAATCTGCCAGAGGGAGCATGTCAGAGTGGGCTTCTGTTATCTCCACTGCATCTTTCAAGGAAGGGATTTATCCCTCTCTCCTGAATGAGACAGTGGTGCAGCCCACTTTAAAAAAGCCTGGCTTGGCATCGGACAATTTGTCCAACTATCGACTGACTGCCAATGTTCTTTTCTGGCCAAGGTTATCGAGAGGGTTGCTGCCATCTGCCTCCAGACATTCATGGAGGAAGATCACGTCCTGGAGCCGTTCCAGTCTGGGCTCAGGCTGCGTTGGGGGACTGAGACCTCCCTGGTCATGCTGCAAGATGACCTCCTCAGGAGGGATGACGGGGTTGCTCTACCTTGTTGGTCCTCCTAGATTTATCAGCAGCTTTCGATACCGTCAACCATGGTATCCTGCTGGGTTGGCTTTTCAAGGTGGGGACTGGACCTCCCTTGGTGGCTATCCCCAGCGTGTGAAGCTGGAGGAAGAGTTGTCGGCTCTTTGAATGCTCCCTTGTGGGGTGGCCCATGGGCCCTCAGTCTCTCCCATGCCATTTAACATCTACATGATTGAGTACACTGGCTGAAGTCATTGGGGGATTTAGAGCTTGCTGTCAGTATGCTGATGAGACACAGCTCTATCTTTCCTTTACCAGCTCTGCAGCCAAAGTGGTGCAAACCCTCGACTCCTGCCTGGATGCGGTCATGGAATGGACCAGGACTAACAGGCTCAGACTCAACCCAGGCAAGATCGAGGTTCTGTTCTTTGGGGCGTTCTCTCAGTGACCCTCTCTCCAGTCTGGAGGGTATTACCCTTCAGCTTGTGGATAGAGTGAGGAATCTGGGTGTGGTCTTGGATCTGGCCTTATCCCTAGAAGCCCAGGTGAGGCTGTCTCCAGGTCTGCCTTTTTCCATCTCTGGCAGATTTCCCAGATCTGCCTATACCGGGACGAGGCCTCCTTGAGAACAGTTGTGCAGGCACTTGTGATCTCAAGGATTGATTATTGTAACACTATCTATGTGGGGTTGCCCTTAACCCTTTTTCAGAGACTACAATGGGTACAAAATGCAGTGGCCAGACTGGTGGTTGGTGCGGGCAGATATGATCGCATCACCCCAGTTCTGGCCTGTTAGCATTGGTTGCCCATTGTGTCCCAAATAAGGTTCAAGGTACTAGTTTTGACTTACAAAACCCTCCACAGCTTGGGACCTGAGTACCTGACAGAGCAGATCTTCCAGAGGTCAACTGAAGCCCAGCCCACCAGATTGTCGCAGGTGCTCTCACTTCGGGTAGCCACTCCCAGAGAGGCCCGGAAATTGAGCAGCTGAAACTGGACCTTTGCTGTGGCCACCCCTACACTTTGGAACAAACTGTCAAGTGAGATTCACCTCACACTGTCCCTGCCGGCCTTCAAAAAAAGCTCTCAAGACCTTTCTTTTTAGAGAGACATTTGGCAACCATTAGTGTTTTTCATTCTTCTCTATGATATATAAGCCACCATCTTGGCTGATTATTCTATTATTTTTGTTTCTTCCTATTATTATTGTATTATATGTTTGATATTTGTTTTTAAATTGACATTAATATGACTGCTGTAAACCGCCCAGAGTTCCCCTGGAAGACATGTGGTATAAAATAGATAAATAGATAAATAGATAAATAAATAAATGTTACATCATTTGCCGTTATATAATTTGCTATAATAGAATTTGCTAATTGTGAAGATTCTTTACATGACTTTGGGGGGATATTTCATCTTAGCTTGAGAATAAATGAAAACACATTTCCCTTTCTCTCAGACTGTTTCCACAACAAATTCCCATTTTGTTTACTTAAAGATAATCACACATTTAATTTTAAACTATGTATGTGTAGGGAACTATTGAATAACAAGATTCACTGTTTAGAATGAAGCATTCTTTATTTACTCTGGTGGCAGTATCTATGTCTCAAGCAAACATCTTCCATACTATTTATTACTTATTCACTTATCTATTTTTAACTGGTCTTTCTCCTTAAAAAGGACCCAAGGCAGCTTATAAAATTTAAAAGACAGTATTTAAGCTAATAGGAGTGTATATACAATAGTAAAACGACCCAGGAAGAAAAAGGTCTTTGCTTGCTTGCAGAAACAAAGTAAAGATGGGGGCCAGCCTAGCCTCCTGTGGGAGGGAGTTCCAGAGTCAGGGAGCAGCAACAGAGAAGGCCCTCTTCCATGTCCTCACCAACTGCCTTTGATCCAGATACCACTTCTGACTTTTTAAGCTAGAGAAAAGCTTGGACTTGAGTCCCTTTCAATGTAAAACAGATGCTCTGTTTACTGAATTATGGTTCTATCCTGGCCCCTGGACTGGATTAAAGTAATTTACTGTTATTTACTAGCTGAGAAAGCTGCGTAGAGGCCCCTAACCACATCCAACCTCACCTGATTTCGGAAGCTAAGCAGGGTTGGCCCTGGTTAGTACTTGGATGAGAGACCACCAGGGAATACCAGGTGCTGTAGACGCCTGGAGTAGAAACTGGCAAAGCCACTCCTGTATTCCAGCCACGAAAGCTCCATGGACATGGGGTCATGAAGAGTCGGTCATGACTGTAATGACACAACACACACCCACACACACTAGCTGAGAAATAAACACAAGTGCCTGCTGGTATACTGTATGTTCTCCAATTGATACATGCCAGCCCTACTGGATGGGATTCTCCAGGACTATTACTAGCAATCCATCATAGCAGTTAATGGGTTGACAGAGTGATCCTAAGTGTGGTTAAGCAAAATTAAATCCTAGGTCAAAGGGATTTGCTCATTAGCAAAATGTCGAAGATTGAAACCCAAAGTAAAAAACAAACACAAACAAAAATCTTCATTATAGTAGCAGTTTTTAGAGATGTAGCCCTTACTCAGTTTTAGCAGCAGCAGCAGCAATAGAGACAATTTAAAAAGAGCTAATTGTGTTAATATGTCCTAGCATATTAGGCCAAAAGAAAATAATTCAAATCATTGTGGCACCTTAAAGTTAGTCTTTTGTAGACAAGACCACTTCCTCAGATTGTCTTTAAACTATAACAAGTAGTCTTTAAGGCACTGCAATGTTTTTGTCATCTTTATTTTTGTTTATTTTTTGAGATGCTAAACAAAAGTAATGTAGCACTTTTAAGATTAACATTTATTTTTGCATAAACCTGTCTGGATGTCAGTCTTTGTTTGAAAATGTGTACTATAAATCATGAGAGGCTACATGGGGGACCCTTTGTTAACATTAAATGTGTCACAGTGCTTCTGTTGCTGTTTGTATATCATAGTGTGTGCACAGCCTAACTGCTATCTCTCATTACCTCCCTCCAACAGCATTATCTTTTCCCACCAAAAGCTATTTTCAAGAACGCTGCCACGTACCCCCACCCTCCCATCCCCAGGTCAGGGTTGGACAACTTGTAAACTTGAGAACTTCTCTGCACCAGTGTTAATTTTCCCATTCAGCTTTGCACATAAGGAATTGCAAGATAAGACCCAATTTCCTGAGGAAAACTTTATTTTCCACAAAGAACAATCTTCTGAAGGATTCCTTCCCAGGTTTTTAAGCAACCTTCCAATTGGCAGTTGACAACAAATACAGCATTGCCTGCCTCTGCTAAGTATTTCATTTAATTTGAGGCTGAATAAATTCACTGAAATGGCAGAGCTGTTTAATGTGTGGCCCCAATAACTGCTTGATCAAACAGGGATGTCTATAACACACTTTTAGAAGTCCTGCATCAACTTAATAAACAGATGTGGGACAACAAAAAACTTCAGAGACAAGCTCACTGCATCCTACACACCTCATAACATGGACTATGGTCCAAGAAAGCTTCTCCCACAGTAAATCTCTTCGTTTCGTCTCTGAATTTGCCAATAGCTGTTTCTGGTCTGTATCAGTTTTGCATCCATCCCTTTTATCCCATTTCCGCATCAACAGGCAATATTTAGTGAGTAAGCAATGTCTGTATAATATACAAATATTTTTAAATATATACTTTTGAGCTTATCATGCACAATTCTATTTATGTTTGTGTGAAGTGTGTGCATTTTGCTGTACCTGACTGCAAAGATGCCAGGTCATGTCTCATTAGAGCAATAAGGCGCACAACTAGCTTCAAGGCTGAGATGTGCCCGGGCACCTCATTAATTAGCTGCAATTAGCCACCACAAGTGACACAGATCTTACATGAACAGTGACACGGTGCTGGCTGTTCTCTTTTGAAACACATTTTAACAAACATGTTTAAAATAAATCTGTGGATATTTAGTAACTTCATCTTAAAGATGGAACTATTAATTCAACACACTTGATACATTTTGAGTGGAAATGGCATGGCAGATTTGGAATAATCTAAAATGTGAAGCATAATTGCATTCCTACTTGCATATTGGTTTGAGAATGGTAGATTAAATGGTAGATTAGGTTAGGTTGTGCTAGAAATGAAAAATACCAAGAGTATTTTCAGTCTTTTCCTGACTCACTCCAGACCAACCCCTCCAAAATATTGGTTATCTAAACTATTAAACAGATATCACATAGTGATGTCTAACATTCAGTAACATTCACTTCTGATTTGTTTCTTCATTTCAGTGTAAAACTCTATGTTTCATGGAAGCCTTGCTCTGCCTCTTGTTTTTGACAATAATCACTAGAGGTGTAATTCTCCTTTCTTTAAAAACCAAAATATTTGATGAAGCAGGTAAATCTGGGACAGTCACAGGGGTTCAAAAAGGGAAGAGGGTTGCGTGGAGACTATGTGTAAGAAGAACCTAAAGTGATTCATAGTGATGTTGATCTAAGTTCATTGCTGTCTATTAGGGATGGCCACAAAATGGAAAAATAGCCTTTCACTTCATTTCCGTTGTAGTTTGGTTTTATCTCATGTGTAACTATTTTAAAGTAGTTTTGTTATGATACAAAATGAAACAAAGTGAAACTCTATGCTCCCATGAGTCCTAAAAGACCAAAATGGCAGGGGAGCTTCCTCAAGCGATTCAAGATAAGCCCCCGAAATTTGGAAAGGTTTGGGGGTCAAGGGGCTGAGTTATTAAGCTTCAAAGGGGGTGCCCCTAGGGAAAAAATCTTTCTAATTCAGTCAGAAGCCAATCGGGCAAGCAATTAGCACTGCCATGGCTTGGGTTCTGAATCTAATTAGATTTTTTTTTCCTAGGGACACTCCCTTTGGAGCTTTATAACTCAGCTCCCTGACCCCCCAACCTTTCCAAATTTCGGGGCTTACAGGGAAGCGCTTGACCTCCCCTGACATTGATTCCTTTAGGAATCCTTATTTCATTCTAGAGGGGAAAATGCCATTTTGTGACAAAATGAAACAAAATGCATCCTCCCATTTTGTTAGGTAACAAAGTAATTTGTTACCAAACAAAATGACAAAACAGTATTTCATTTCTCATTTTGTGCCCATCTCTACATTCTATTTCAGTCAGCAATACTCCCATCTGAAGTGTCTCATACCAATATGCACTATTTCAAATCAGGAGACTGAGGAACATGTGGCCATGCAATTGCTGGACCACAGTTTCCATCATCCCTCACCATGGAGCATGGTACCTAATGGGAGCTACAGGCAAAAATCAAAGAAAAACAAAACAAAAGACACAAATCATGTGGCACCTTAAAGACTAACTTTCATATTTTAATGTAACGTTTTGTGGACACGTCCACTTCAGATATTTTTGCTGTTATATGTCTGAAGAAGTGGACATGTTCCACTTTTGTATTTGGTTTTTGTGATAGCTACATGGCTCCTCAACTTGTTTTGCTTCAATTAAAATATGAAAGTTACTCTTTAAGGTGCCACATGTTTTGTGGGTTTTTGTGGGTTTTTCTTTGATTTTTGCCTGCAATTCTTGAAAGGACTAACACGGCTACCTTCTCTGAAACTTCTACTAATGGGAGTTGTAAGCCAACAACATCTGAAGGATACACATTCACTACTTCTCAAAGCACAATTTGAGCTGAATCCCTTCAAGCAGTAGGACATGTAACAGTGCTGGAGTGGGTTACCTTTCAGATGTTCTTGCAAGCAGAAGTTCCTTTTGATAAGCTACTTAGTAAATAATCCATCCTTGTTTTCTCTGAAGGAAACTATATCATCTCGCAAGCCAAATGTTCGCCACCCAGAACAATTTAAAACCACACCCACAGAGCAACCCTGCAATGTAATCTACCAAAGGCAGCAGCTAAGTAATGGAAACTACTGTTGGTAAGAGGGTGAGAAGGTTCTTTTGTAACAATACTCCTTCGGAATAGTCTACGGGTTAAGCTTGCAAGACTGATTTTTGTCTGTTTATCACAACAGTTAATTACGGTACTGAGTCTCTTGTAAAATGCAGTTATTTAGAATGAGAATGAATTCTGCAACTAAGGGGTTCACTTTGAAGAAGTAGAGTGGGGAAAGGACCATGCTCAGCTTGCCTCTGTAGCTGAAGATTTGGGAGCCATCTTGTCAATCTACTACCAATCACACACAGATCTGACCTCTTCCAACAGACATCACCACCACCCTGCCTTCTTACTTACTAATAATGCATAACCCTCTTTTCAAAAAGACCTTTCTACAGATCTGTTTAGATTTGCAGTAAATACACTCACATTTAGAATATAGTGTTCAATGTATGAAGGACTTTGAAGGTGTCCATATGCCTGGAAATATGGTTGGTTGCATGTACACTCTGCCCCCCCCCCAGACTTTAGCCTCTCTACATAGGGTGGGCATCTACAATTATTGGGTCTTGACTGAAATACATAATTAACAAAGAGTTTAGAACTAGTAGTATGACAGTATTTTTAGAGAAAAAAATTGAGGTTGTCCAATACCTTTACCAAGCTACCAAAACATCATAAAACAGGTGAGTCTTGAAGTTCTCCAGAACTTTTCACCAGTCTTGATATCACAATTGTCTTCTCCTTTATTCTGAAATCTTCAAATAATGTACAAATGTTTCTTTGAAGGCAGTGTTTGTGCGTTTGTTAAACTCGGGCACTGACACCCAAAGTATTTTTTTCCACTTGGATCCGAAAAGAAGCCAATATCAAGCATTCATTTACAAGCCTCGGAAACTGAGCAGTTAATTACAAGATGTAAAATAAATCAGTAAGCAAGGAAACAGTTAAAAGAAATCCAGCTTTTGCTGCCTCCGAAATCTCCTAATATTTACATTTTGGCCATATATCAGTCCCAATTGCAATCTGAAGAAGAATGCACTCATTCATCAAATCACTCCCATTTATTAGCCTCTTAAAAGTTTTCCATGATTTAAAGTTCTGGGCCTTTTTTTCTTTTAAACAAAACGTACTCACTGTTTTTCCATTTCGATTAATGTTCTGTATGTTACTAATGAAGTTTGAAATGCAAGTGTGCCTGTGCTGTTACATCAACTTTTCCATGCCCAGACCCTGCTCGAAGGAATAGAAAATCTCCCTGCAAAGGAGAAGTGTGCTCTCAGCTGTGATCTGAGACCAAAACCCAGCCACAGGGAAGGCCTTGTTGGAAATTCGAAAGCCCCCACCAAGAAAAGGTCATGCTCAGTGGGGCTAAGGCATATTCCAAGTACCACAGGAACCTGGTATTTACTTTAAACATTCCCCACCTCAAAATGTTAGGGTCTCCTCTGGAGCTGTTGAAACCCACACAGAGAGGTCTCTGTTGGCTATCCTCAATAAACATCTTTTCAACACTTCTCTTTAATATAAGATGTATGCATCATGGGCAGAGATTACATGTGGTTAGTAAAGTAGTTAACTTGGTACATAAAGGCATTGTAGCCTGAAATAGACTCCAGTCTGGTCAAGCTGAATGTGGGGGCCTGTGTGGCAAATTAGACATTATGGTTACTTAGGGCTGCCAGGTCACCAAGTACGGGCTGGAATGTGAGGGGGTTGCTATGCTCCAGGTCTTGAGCAGAGGAGAGAAATATTAAGGTGAGCAGTCAGCAAAAGGAGAAGATTATGATTTTTGTTTGTGAGATGGTTTTAAAGGCTGGGCACCCATTGCCACCCTTTTCCTGGCAGGTACCAGGGTTGACAGCATCTAAGGAAACGCATTTCCAGTTGTGCAATTTCAACGTGCCCTCCCCATACCCAAAGGGATGATGAGCTAATGCACCTAGATTGATGGTGGCCTCTGAAGAACGCAGGGAGTCGTCTGCTAG
Organism: Phrynocephalus versicolor; assembly: GCA_023846285.1. Classification (NCBI taxonomy): domain Eukaryota; kingdom Metazoa; phylum Chordata; class Lepidosauria; order Squamata; family Agamidae; genus Phrynocephalus; species Phrynocephalus versicolor. The sequence continues at coordinate 35,749,614 of JAHTLZ010000237.1, read as the reverse complement.
CATAGCATCTTGTGAACCTCCTTGCTGCCCAACCCCTGCTAGCAATGGTGCAAGGACCTTGGGGGAGAAGCCCTGCCACCTTGTGATGAGGTTTCCAGGGGTCCCCGCTGCAGTGTCAGATCTGGAAAAACCTCCTATGTGTCATGCATGCTGAGGGAAAGGTCATACCGGGTGTGAATCCTGACAGGAGTGGTGGTAATGTCCAGATTTTACTGAGTGATCCCAAACAAGCCTTTTGCTTCCTCAGTTTGGTTGTCATTTCATCAGATTAGTTGGAATTGACTTGGATTCTAGACCCTTTTATCTGGATAATTATCCTCATACCAACTTCCCTAATCAAATGGCCCAGAAGCTGTACCCTTCCCACCTGTGGCATATCTATCACCTAACATCACAAGGGCCTGTGCCCTCTTCTTGTGTGTCAGTCCTGACATCTCAGGTGATGGCATTCTGGTAACCTGACAAATCTGAATATAATGTTTGTCTTTACCCATGCAAGACTGCCCTGCGTTTGCTTACTAATCCTTTACCTTCTTCCAAACTGCTGCACCATCCTGCTATACTCCCTTTCAGTGACCACTATAATTTAAGAATGAAAAGAAACTGGAACTATAGCCTGCATTCAGATTCAGATTTTCTATTTGGGCTATCCCAAAAATCAGTTGAGCTGAGTTCAACTGGAAGACCTAGGCTTTTCCCTCAACACTCACAACATTGTACTCAGAGCCTGCAACTCCCAGGGATCTTCTGTCAAGATTGTTGAGGGGAAGTCAGTGCTTTGTCACATATTTCCCACAGCTCCCATATGAACCACATGGATGGCAAGTGCAGGAATTCCCACCCTCATCACATGCCCAGGATGGTGCAAGCCTCACGCTATTGATTTACAGATGGTAAGAGCTTCTTTTTTAAAACCGCATTGATTACTTTGTGCAATTTACTCTTTTAGAAAATGTTAATTCGCCTTTTCGCCTTGGTTCTTGTGGTATTCCATTGAGCATCTGCAGAGCACAAACGGTCACCAAGAGTAAACCATGATGTCATTGGTGTGAGCATTTCCATTGCAGAAGCAGTGATCTCCACGAAGAAAACCTGCCTTTTGTTTCCAGGCAAACCTGCAGTCATCATATGTCAAACATTGGGGTGGGGGTTGGGCACACAATTTACCATTCCAAGATAGGCAGCAAAGTGGTTTGCGGTGGTCTCACATTGTTATCACCGTGTTGACTCACCCAGAAGAAAATGTTTCATGAACACACCTCTTTGTATGTGAACACTACAGTATTTTATAATGCAACAGAATTCATGCATGTTTTAGGGCTTAACAGCAGACTAACAGAAGATTTTTTTTAAAAAAATCCTTCCAAATATTACATGGGAGCAAAAAAAAAAACAAACAAAAAAAACAGGTGCAAAGGTTAGCCTAAAATGGAATATCTTGAGTATTGATGTTTTTGGGGACAATCTGTAATTTAAGAGAGGAAAATGAAATGTTCCCCCTCTGAAAAATGTGCATGCTGTTAGCATGTAGTGTTTGTGTTTGTTTTTCTTTGGGCAGGGGGCATGATTTGTACTCCAGGACATGCCACGTGCTTATGAGAAGCTTGCTTTCATATGAATTAAGCTTGAGTAACATGAGTTGTATCCAGAGAACACAAGTGGCTTTCAGCTCCTAGTAGCCAGGTGAAATGCAAGGGATTCCAACAGGAACTGCTCTGTATAGGTTGAAATCAATGGTAGGTTTATATGCTCCTTTCCCACTATGAAAAAGGAAGAACCTCTGTAACTACAAAGTCATTATTCAAATTATATTAAGGCCTGGGTGGCAGCAAGGTTAAGTGCAATGTGTAGCCTGCATAAATAAATGGTAAACCGCCCAGAGAGTGAACTATGCACTATGGGGTGGTATATAAGCAATGCATTTTGCACTTTGTTACTGTTCAGTATAAGCTGATATTCGTGATTAATTTTGGGGCAGCAAAACTCACACATAAGAAACCCAGTTCCTACTAATCTTGGAGAGATTGTAGGGCAGGCATGTCCAAACGTTGGCCCTCCAGATGTTTTGGACCACAACTTTCACAGTCCTTTGCCATTGGAAATACAGGCTTGGAATTCTGGGAGTTGTGGTCCAAAACATCACAAGGGCCGAAGTTTGGACATGCCTGTTGTAGGGGATACTCAGGGGCATCTCTAGGTGCACTGGGGAGCATTTTATAGCCCGGTGAATTAGCAAATTAAAAAAAAATCATCAATTCATATTTGTTGGGGGCACTCCATTTATGACAAATACGAATCAAGGCATTTTAATGAATTGACCAAATTTGCCGGAGAATCCTGTTTTTCAGCTTGTCCCCATCTCTAACCCCAACTTGAATAGAACCGCTGAAATAAGCAGGAAACATGGATAAACAAAACTTCAAAATATATTAGCACTTAATCTGATTGTATGTGTCAGTACGGTATTTAAGGTAACTTGACAGTGCTGTCCCGAATCCATTCTCCACCTGTTTTCTCAAGTAAATGAGATTCCTGTTTGTTACAAAAACTGTACAAAAAAGGAGTTATGTTGTAATTTGCATTACAGATTCACTGAGGATTTTGGAAAAAAGGGATTTGGTACAGCAGAAACTCTCAGATGTGCAAGCCATGCTTATGCAGAAAAACAGAATTAAATAATAATGTTTCTGTAAAGAGATAATGAAGATCTTCACATTCTTGGGCTACTTATCCTAGATCTGCTCTGTCCTTGGTCCGTAACAGTTCTGGTCTTGAGTGTACAGGGGTAACCTTTACATACATTTAGCAATGAATTAAAAGTTACTTTTAATAAGTACTTCATTACAATTCTAGGTCTTTGTTGTTTCGTGCTTTCAGGTTGAATTCAACTTATGGTTGCCTTGTAAATTTTCCTTTCTTGAGATGTGCCCTAAGTAGGACAACCTACTAGGTTTAAAGTACCCCAAAACAGTGAGCTTCATTGCTGTTACTATCATAAGTAGTACCGGTAACTTTACTTTCTGTTCTTGAGAATAATGACAATACAGTGGTCCCCCGCCCTTTCACGGTTCATATACTGTGGGACCGCAGTACCCCAAAATGGCTTGAGGGAAAGGGGGGAATGTTTTGGCTCCGCAGCCGAGAGCCCTTTCTAAAGATTGCAAGCCGCTCACCCGCACTCCCCTCGGGGGTATAGGTGAGCGGCATGTGATGTTTAAAGGGCTCTTGGCCACAGAGCCAAACGCTTATCTCCACAGCCGGGAGCCCTTTCCAAAGATCGTGCGCTGCTCAGCCGCATCCCCCTCAGGGTGTTGGTGAGCGGCACGCAATGTTTAAAGGTCTCTTGGCCGCGGAGCCAAGCGCTTGTCTCCGCAGCCGCAGCCGGGAGCCCTTTCCAAAGATCGCGCACTGCTCGCCCACACCCCCTGAAGGTGCTGGCGAGTGGCGAGTGATATTTAAAGGTCTCTTGGCCACAGAGCCAAGCGCTTGGCTCCACGGCCAAGAACCCCTTTTAAACACCGTGTGCTGCTCGCCCACACCCCCTGGGAGCAGTGTGTGATGTTTAGAATTGTGCCCACCCACCCGACCTGCATCTGCATATCGCAGATTTTCAATGATCGCGGGTCGGGTGGGTCCCTAACCCCTGTGATAGGTAGGGGGTTACTGTATCTATTTTTAAACTACATCCAAAATACATTCACTGAATGTACTGCTGAATGCTAAATCAACATTAATACAAGTAACAATGATCCAGAATGATTCAACAACTATATTTAGCGACTACCAATTGCATTTAGGCTATAATGCAAGGCAGTTATCTCTTTTAGTGTTGAGATAAGGAATTAATTAAAAGTAGCTCATTAATTGCAATGAATTACTTTTAAGATCCAAAATTTCTTATATCTCTTAAAAATCTGTGACCAGTTTCGAAGTTGGAAATCTAAAATATATACAAGAACTGCTTGAATTATCTTATTTAATTGAAATCATATTTTGCTGATTATGAAAAGCATCCATCTTCAGTGCTGAGTGGTTTCACTCAGTGCTAAATTTGCTTATGTCTGTCCAATGTTAGTATGGAAAATATGTGAACAGCAAAAAACAGAGTCAAACGAAAAAATGTGGTACTAGACCAGTGATCAGTTGTCTTCCTTCCTGATTGCTTTATAGTTTTTCTGCAGCTGAAAAGGAAGTAAGTCTCTAAATGCAATACAGGCCTCATGAACAAAAAGAATAGCCAATTTGACTTCTCTAGTGCAAAATGGCGTGAAGGTCATTGTGACAAGATCTCCTGTTTCCTGACATTGCCCTTTGCTTGAGTAAGCATTTATACTGATAGAGAAACAGCAGTGTTTATTTTCCATGTATGGATAAAAGCAGTCAAACTAAGTATTTTTAAAAAACAACTACTACTGTGTGACCACTATAATCCCTACTACCTCCATGCTGTGTATGAGGTAGTAGGGATTATACTACGTCATACACAATTTTACATCAATTTTAATCTACCCTTATATAGGGTAAAATTGATTTAATCAGCAATTAAAATGCCTTTTATCACTATAAATACTATTATTATTTTCTACAGTCTAGCCCATTTTACTCTGCTATATCCCCCACAACCAGGTCTCAGATATATATGCGCAAGCAGGTGCATAGACAGTATATCTAATACAGTACCCCATACATCTGAGTAAACAGGCAACATTCTGCCAACACTGATGGTGTAAGAAATCTGCTTTGTTATTAGCTTTATTTGTGTATTATTGTAGCTGTGTAATCTTCGCTTCTTAGCAATTCAGCATGTGTCCAAACTCTAACCCTCTCCCACTGTGAACTTGATGCTAAAGCCACTGGAGAATCCTTTAAAAGCACCTGAGTGCTTTCAGACAACTTTGGGCCCTATCACAGGGGTGAAAGAGGCGGTTAATAATAAAAGCCACGTTTCTTTCTGAAGTCATCACATGTCTGAAAATATAGTTCCTGTGTTTCCATGGACATGGTTAATTTTAATTCATTTATTTATGGTCAAGGACCAAAGAGTAAAAGATAAGATGATAAAAAGACATAGTCACATATCCATACCAATAAATTATATATGAACTAAACCATATAATACTGATAAATTAAGCTGAAATTAAAATTAACTCAGGTGCACGATAAAAGCAGTCCTCAGCTATCTCTGTTTAAAATGTGTTTACAAAGACTTATTGCTAACACACAGAATTTGGCAACTTGCCTAGTTATTTGGTAAATGTTCTAGGAGAGGAGCAGATGCACATAAAATCCTATAGACCTCTCAGGAAATTTGCCTATATTTGGGGAGACGAATTTCTCATGTAAATCTCGATAGTATGTACATACCACATTGTATGTGTCCCCATGTCCTTAATCCGTAGCTAGAAATTCCGAGGGAGAACTCTGGCGGTGAGGAGTTTAGAAGCTCCAGGGGTATGGGATCTCAAACTACGGTGGGGTGGCAATGAAATAGAGAGAAATAAAGATCAGGGCCGCAATGCCATGAGAATATGTCAACATGAGGCGGGAGAGGGAGCAGAAGGGTGAGGGAGGAAAGAAGAGCAAGCAAGTGAGGGAGCGAGTTTTTAAACAGCCAGCTGCAACCGCTGCAACTGAGAAGGGCGGGCAGGCGAGAGATGCCTCTGGGGGTGGCTTTGCAGAGACGTCCTGACCCACAATGCCACCAGTGCCAATGAGCCAGGAAACTCAAGAGGGAGGGAGTTTGTGTTTCTCCCCCACCCCCAGTCTGCTTGGCTGACCAAGCTCGGGGACATTTTCCATGGGTGTCCATGAGAAGTTCCGAGGGGGAGCTCTGGAGGCGTGGAGCTTAGAAGCTCTGCGGCAAGTAGCAATTCAGACGGGGAGCTGTGGCAACAGCAAGCCGCCCTGACTTGGCTGCCTGTCTCCTGAGCACCAATAAGAAAATATCGGAGGGACAGCAGTCAGGGGGGAAAGTAAGATAGAATGTTGCTGATCCGTATAACCAGTAAACCGACATGAAAGGGTTAAAAAAGAAAACCCCAAGAAATTAATGTAGCAAAGGGACAAAAAGAGGAAAATTGTTGTTGTTTTTTGTGCCCCCGCTAAGGTTTACCTCTTGTAAAAACATGCATTTTGAACTGGAGCAAAAAATACCCACCCTCCGCCTTAGGTCTTGGAAAACTCACTGGAAACCGGTTAAGTGGGCGTTACTGGGTTATTTTTAAAAAGCCTACTGACCGTAGGGCAGGCATGTCCAAACTTCAGCCCTCCTGATGTTTTGGACAATTCCCAGAATTCTAAGCTTAGTCTGCCAATGACAAAGTTCTGTGGGAGTTGTGGTCCAAAACATCTGGAGGGCTGAAGTTTGGACATGTCTGCCATAGGGGCACGATTTCTGGAGGCGGTTTATTGGTAAATTAGATCCGGATTTTAAAGAACATGGGATAGAGTCCTTTGAGGCACAAATTTAATCAGTGTTTTGAAAAAAGGAGGAGGAGGGGCTGATGCAGACAGAGGGATAAAAGAGGAAGTTCCCCTACAGCCCAAGTACCCTGGTTTCTGTGGACCTTAACATTCATTTAGAAGCAGACTGCCAAAATGCCACTCCTAATTAGCAGAGTCTAGATTAAAAAATCGATGCCAAACCAGTAATTTGAAAACATAAAAAACCCACCCGTTTTAATAAAGCACTTAGATGAGAATTAAATTGTATATTACCAAACCTTTATTACCGGCATCATAATTATTTCAATTTCAAAATAATGCTGCTACTCATTGTTACAGGGCATTTTCTTCCTCTCCGTCTGAATACGGAAATCTGGAATACAGAATATTTTGAATTACAGCAAGAGTACAAAGCAGGCTTGGCCTTGTTAAGCAACGTAGGCCAACTATCTGAGGCAGCAGATTCTGGAGGTAGAAATAGTGACCCAGGTGATGGCTACAAGACAGGGGGTATAGATGCATTAACCCAGGTAGGCTAGTAGTAAAAGCCTTCCGTTTCAGACCAGCAATGAACCAAATCTTCAAATATCCCCACAACATTAAATGTTTACATCTCGCCATGGGGTCTCATTTACTGCAATAAAATTCCAGTATTTCAGGAAGACGACTTTTCAATTAACCATATACAGAACTGTAACCTGCAGGGTGCTGTACATATTTATGTGAATTTAATTCTACATACAGGTTTGGGCATACTTATCTCTGAAGAACGTAAAGATAGCAGTTGATTAACATCATAGTTTTATAATCAATTTTGAGCTGGGCACATGTGAAATGGGAACTCAGTGGGAAACATGCAAATTTCTGCAGCAAGGCTGCAGCCCTATGAATTCATCCCAGGTGACTTTACCATACATACCAAATATTCCAAATGCTCCACTGCTGAAGAAATGGAACATGTTTAATAAACAGTAGACCACAGGCTAGACGTAGGGCCAGAATCTGTGTAAAATATTGAGCTGTTATTCGTTCTCCCAGAAATAGCCATTTAATACAAATGTGGTTAATTAGAAAAATCAACTTCATTCATCACCTACTAAGACCTTCAGCTATGAAGCTACAGGTAGCACCAAAATCAGTTAGTAGAAAGAGACAAACTCTTCCCTTCATTCATAGGTCACTTCTGACTGCAGCAGCGGAGGAATGATTATTGCACTGTCTTAAGAGTGGTGGCTGGGTATTTTCTTTCTTTCTTTCTTTCTTTCTTTCTTTCTTTCTTTCTTTCTTTCTTTCTTTCTTTCTTTCTTTCTTTCTTTCTTTCTTTCTAGAAACACTTTACTCTTTGGCTGAAGAGTGGTGTATGCTATAGAAAAGAGGATGCCATCTGAGACACATCAGAGGATTTCACTATAAGGCCTGTCAGGCTATTACCGGGCCTTCTCTCCACACACATACTGTATAGTAGGGGGTGGTGTGGGGGTTACCATTTGAACAGCAGTGGTGCACTGAGTAAAAAAAATACTATGGTGACTGGAATCAAGAGATGGTGGGGCCAGAGTCAGCTGCACTAGGCATGAGGGCTCATGGCCTGAAAGGCATGAGGGCAGTAGGAATGTTGTAGAAATGTAATGGCTGAATCAACCCTGGAGATCAGTGGGGTGACAGATGCTGCAGCCAGATTGCCCTCACATCTCCATCAAGAGGTGTGCATTCATGCTAGCAACATTTAACATCTTCCCGTCCTCAGCCCTGTCTGGAAGATACCAAAGTCTACCCCTCTCATATAGGATCTGTAAACGTTGCCATATAGAACCCGATACGGTTGTCCACATCCTGTGCCACTGCCCGGCTTATAGTAAGTGACGTAAACATTTTCTCGGCCAAATATTACTTGAGCTCCCTGCCTCCACTGATGGACATGTGGGCCTCCTTCTTGAGGACACTTCTGAATCAGTCACCGCCTGGGTGGCTGATTACCTTGATGCTGTTTTAAAAAGCTATCCATTGTGAATTACACTGAGGTTTCCAAGGAGGGACATATTTTAAATGTGGTGTTGTTCTGTCTGTTTTTATTTGTTTGTATTTATATCCTCTTTTAAATGCCATTAAAAGTTTATGAAATGGAAATGAAATGAAATGTAATGGTCTGAAGGTAAAATCTCCCCAACAGGATATTAAGCAAGTATTTCAAGAGTTTGAAAACAATATAATTTTTGGACCACCATTCTCAGAATCCCCTGGTCAGCTGGGTCACTGAAAATTGCATTCTTTAAAAAATAACTTTCCAAACTCTGGTCTGAGGTATATGAACACCGGGGGCTGGGCGCTACCCTCTGGTTCCATGTGAGCAAACTACCCATGCTCAAAACAGGAAGGCAAAACAAAATATCCTGGGTCAGCCTGGGAGGTTTTTGTCTTCAGTCTTGAGTCCGTAAACAAACAGGGTGCTACAATCAAAAGACTAGGACTATACATCACTGCTTTGAGAAACTGAGTCATGATATTATACACAAGAAATGTGAGTAGGTTTCTGCAGTGCAGAACACCTGCTGCTGCTAACTTCAATAACTATTTTACAAGAAGTTCTAATTGTTTTCCCTTTTCTTTGCTGTTAGTAGTGAGTTCATCATTCCAGATTTCAGTATACTGTAACATTTTGTAGAAAAGATCTAGAAAAGTACAAAATAAATTATTATTTTAAAAAACCCCATCATTATCTACAGTACATTTCACCTGATATGAACTAGGGTACTTGAGAGCATCTAATTCTGCAGCAGAGCATTCAGGTCCCTTAATAACACATGCCAAAATCCCCACAGATTTCAACGTTTACCAGAAAGAGCTGTGTGAGAAAATAATGTGAAAGGTATGCTACAAACACAGCCATAAAAGAAAACAGAAGACAGAGTGAACCTAATAAGAGTAAGATAATTATTTCCCTACCCCATGAAATGTTCCTGTTCATATATTTCAATATTTCTATTTGCAGTTTGTTCAGTTTTTTAAAATGGATGTCTCCTTGTCATAAACAACCTTTTATGATATTCTGCTTCATTTAGGGTTTGGAAAAAACAATGTTTTTAGATGGGACCTAAAGTTGTAGGAGGCACAAATAGATACTCAGTATACTTTCTATTTTCTTATGTAATTTGAGAAGTGACTCTGTGTAAGTTATAAAAATTCCAACTTATCACAGATCCTCCATGACATTCCAGGATTTTTTGGATGTAAGAACTATGTCTACTCTGTTAATTGTTTGAACATCCTATTCAACAACTCCCATTCCTGAAATTGAAAAGAATTATAAAAAGTATTCCAGATAACATAACAAAGCTCTCATATCACATACAATAAAGCATTTAAACTAATAGAATGAGGCACTTTAGCATTTCCCTGAGAATATTTTGGCTGGAAAGCTTCTTCCATAACAGCCTTGAAACGCCTATGAAATGTTATTAAAAAACACAATCTGTTTCTCATATCAATTCTTTAAAAAAACCTGTTGTGGTTTCTTTGAAGTACATTATAGACAAATCTGCATATGCTGTACTGCTGATGGAGATTCTAAAAAATATTCAGAAAAAAACAGGATTTGATTATTTGGCTAGAGAAACATCTAAGCAAAATAGAATTAAACTTTAACAAAATGTGTAGCTTTGGTATAATCCCAATTCCCTTTCCATCTGCTGACAAATGACTGTTGGGCATTCATTGAGACTCTGTCCCATGACAAGTGATCCGTTTATAACACCTTTCAATGAATCTTTAACCAGATTCATTGAAAGACAATGGAAGCAACAAGTGAATAATCCATCAGTGTTTTTAAAACTTAGTAAACCTGTGAGCTCCATACCTAACATCCTTTACAATTGAATGCCATGTGAAGCAAATCCTTCTAGGCAAGAGCAGATGACCAAGAAATGTACATGGAACAAGATAATAATCCAGGTAATGACCCTGCAAGGGTTGTGAGAAACAGAAGAAGAAGAACAAAAACACAACAGAGGAAATGGTGCACTACACGTTGAATAGGCTTTTGATATCCTCATCAGAAAAGAGAGGATTGTGCCAGGCGGACAGTTGTTCATCAGTGTACCTGTGGATACAGAGCTTTGTGCCGCAAATACTCCTCCAAGCACTGAACTGCAAAGGGGTCAATGTCAGTGTCAAACTTGTTGGCAAAGAAGTGGTGCTTCCGCAGCATCCAGTTCAAGTCTCCCACTCCAAAGATGCACACCGAGCGGATGTGAACTCCCGTGCAAGGTGGGTAGGGGGCCCCCTTGGACACATCCCCCTCAAAATAATGCCACTTAACAAACCTGGCAAGAGCGTTCATGTCCGAGACATCATATTTTTCACTGGCAGGGACTGCACCGGGAACTTCAGGGATTCGCTGAATAGTAGCCCATAAGTATTCGTCAGGACTGTATGTGTCTTTTGCCCATTCTATAAAAGCAAGGATTTTGCTGTCCTCCAATACATACTCTACGAATCTCCTACTCACAACAAAGTAGGCACTGCCAGAGAAAATGGGGGTACTGAGAGGTGGCCGCTGCTTGTCTATTCCCATGTTCTTGACCTTACCATCGACAACTTCATGATGCTTCTTCCATCGTACCTCCTTATTGGAAGGCATTTTCTCTGTTTCCAAACTATTTTCACCCTTGAGAGCTTTCAGCTTCTCTACTATCTCCTGGTTGGTCTTAATAGGGAAATCCATCCCGCAAAGATTGATCAGGTACTTCCAGCTTTTGCTCCTCCTATAGAGATCCTTCATGCAGTTGAGGTCTGCCTGCACTCTGCTCCACGAGGCATAGACAACACTCTCTAATTGACTGGCAATAAAAACATTGTCAAAACACAACGTGATCCCTTTAACTGCAGCCAGAAAAGATTCTGGGGACTTCTTATCAACATGGATGCAGTAATAGTTCTGAGGAGCATAGATGGATCTCAAAAGTCTATCAAGCATGTTTATTTTTTGATGAACTACAATTGAATATGCGATAGGAAACTCTGCTTCTTCTTTGCTTAGAGGTTCCATAATATATTTTTGTCTCTTAATAAAAGAGGCACAGTCTGTTGTCATATTAATGTAGTCATTTGTGGTTAGCTTTGGATTTCTTCGGAAGGAAACTGTTATTAACTCTAGTTTTACTTTCTGAATTTCTTCTGGATCACCCTGCAATATCTTTGAACAGTTTATATTACTACTGGGGCTTTCTCTGGTCAGCTCCAGGTGTTCACGATGCAAATAGTTTGGCTTCTGGTGCACTTTGATGAAAGACCAGGTCCCAAATGTAAAAATTAATACCAAGATAAACTTGAAGCGTAGGATATGGCAATGACGAAATTTCCTTTTCAGCATTTCAGATATCATTTGGAACCTTCCAAACATCTAAGAAACATACTCTGTATGCAGGATCTAGTCCTTGTTTCTGAGCCTTCTGTATGCATTTCTCAGAGGTAGGTTCCTAGGAACAAAAGGAAAAATAGGAGTATGAGCATTAAACCTAAAAATATACTGGGTTCTGCTCTCCCATACCACCAAGGCTGAATGTTACGTAAATATACTTGCAACTCTATCTCCAGGTGATTCTTCTGGGTTCTTAAAACATTTTTGAACCACATCTTTGGCTTAAATATGCTTGGTGTTGTTTTACACTTGGCCCTCTGACATTTATTTTCATATAACTTCCTTTCAATTGGGACAAATCCTTTTTCAGTGGAGCAAACCCATTGACATAGACAGGTCTAATTAGTCAACCCTAACATTCATCCATCTCAGTTTAATGAGTTAGGGGTATAATTATTGTTACTCTTTTGGTCTCTTGTTTCAAAATATTTGACTGAATAGAAACTAAAATGTCCCTTGGTTCAGGTTCAAAATGGTGGCCATGGAGGCAGGACGTGGATTGAGATTAGGATGACAGGAGATTAATAGTTTGTCTATAGGAAAATATTCACTCTTTTATATTGTCCTACCAACCTGGTAAAATTTGTATCCTGAATCTTTTGTTGGTCTTGTGATAACAGATTCTCTTCCATGGTAGGAAGAAGTTTCAGGAATGGGTTGATTTTCTCTATGACCAGGGCACAAGGTTTCAAAACACAAAAATCCTCCCTCTCCATTGAGGCTATGATCCTCATTGTATCCGCTCATTTCAATAATTTTTAAAGAAAAGCAAGATAGACCAAACAGATACATTCATCCCACTGAGGGTGTGATTACATGGAGAAATAGCTCACAATTTGGATCACTCATGCAACTCTCCAGTGTAATCTATATACAAGCGATCATATATAACATGGGAAAATGCACTCCAGCCCAATTCTAATCTGTGCCCAAGCTGGACGTTTGCATCCAGTTACAGGGCTTCCACTTTAGGAGATGGGCTGAAGTGATTCCACAGCAGATGGAAAGATCATTCCCATTAAAACACCCCTCCCGATGTGATCAGGCATGGGCCTTTGAAGTTGTCTGACCACACTCAACATCTTTCAAATAATCACCTTCCAGCCTGCTTTCACTGCTCATAATTAGATGAATACAATGTGGTTAGTCCCCTTCACAAACACAAAAGTATTTTGCCTGAAGGCAGGCAACTGTTTGCATCATATAATTAACATTTCACATACTGAATGAGAAGGAAGTCTGGGGTAGCCAATGGATAGTGCTCACGTAAAGAACAAACTCAGCTCAGAATGCTTAAGGCTTGTCCCAGAAAACATCTGGTGAAGCAAGCTTACAGACACCCAAGGAGTTGCATTCCTCCTACTGGGGACAGAGAGACTCCTGGAACTGACGTTTTATCAGAGACAGCTTGTTAAGGCAACTACATGGCCACTAATACTGGAGGTGGTGCAAGCCAGTGCAGTGTAATACACAGAGTGTCAAACTAGGATTCAGGGTTCAAATCCCTACTCCGCCACAGAAACTCCCTGGGGATGGTGGCAATGGTAAACTACTCCTTCAGCATCTCACGCACATAAAAAACCCAATTAGAATCACTATAATTTAGAACTTATTTGGGAGGACATTAACAACAACCGTTGGCGGTACGTTAACCCTCAATGCCAGTCACTGAAATATATAAATGTGCAGTTGCCGTTCTGGATAACACACAATTTTCTTGAACTTCCCAGGGCCATTTAGTTGGCCACTGTGACAACAGGATGTTAGGCGGCATGGGCATTCAGTCTGATCCAACAGGCCTCATAAGTTCTTTTGTGAAGATGACGCAGACAAATATGTTCTTGTCACCGCATGGCTTCCCTGCCTGGGGTTATTACCAAGAAATGACTGATGAGCAAGAAAGAGATGGCTAAGGAACATATGTTCTCACAGGAATGCAGCTGGCTGGAGATCAGATGAGACATTTTGGATAATGTGTTACAACCCTCCTGGTGTGATACAGTGACATAGCAGGAGATTTTACTCTAAAGAAATATATGGTACAACATAACATGAATTTGCATGAGGCGTGTACACTGTCTTTGGAGCAATGTGCAAAACCGAACCGGCACAGGTCTAATCTGCGTGTTTCTAGGATGCTTACAGGATGGAGCAAGATAACACTGTTTCAACTCCAAAATGGAGCAACACCACCAGAGATCCTCTGCATTCCATTCAGCCTTTGTAGAACTTTTTAAAAAGAGAGAGCAATCTGAATTGAGAAGACATGTTGAAAGTAGCTAGCAAGTAGCTAGACTGAGTTGCTGGCATCGAAGGAATACACAAAATGACAAATGAATTCCCTGGAAACTCTAAGCACTGAAGCTTGGAATTGGGTTACTGTGAGGTTTATATATATCCCCATGCAGCCACGCTGTCAGCCATCTTATTGACCTGTTGCATGAAGGGAAATGTGTGTGTTGCTGTTTTGATAGCCGTCTTGCACTCTCAAATATTCTCCTTTTTGTTTGTTCTCTATACTTTACCAAAACATCAAGCATGTTATTAGGACTAAGTCTGTGTGAAATTATAATGTTTATATTGGCTTAGAGGGGATAAGTCACATGATTAGGGCACTATGCACCTGTCTGGTCATAGCTATTTGCCTTTCCTTTATTTGCAGGGACTTTTTCTTTTAAACACAGAGAGCTAGAAATGCTTAAATAATGTCATGTACCCAGAATCAAGTGGGTTGGCATACAGTATCTCCTAAAGGGTACAGGATGAGATGCCCCTTACCTGTATACCCTTTATTCAACTACAGAGCAGATGAAGGAGGGCTTCTGCACTCTTTCCTTAAGAGTATGGTAGATTGTTTCAGAGTTATATGTGGAATGTTTGAGAGAAAATGATTGGCCACTTGTTAATGGATAGGTTGAAAGGGGGAAGTATGGCTTGGAACGGTGTGGGCTGAGGGTGAAAAAGACCAACAGGGACTGAGGAATGGAGAGGGTAATTCAGAAAAGACAGTTGAGTGTTTCTGGGTCAAGAGCTGATAGACAGCACATCTAACAGTAGCAAGATTAAGACTTGAAGGACATCCTATGGCAAGATATTTGATATACGGGTCTGTAGTAGAATATCGCACATCAGTATAAACTCTAACTTATGTAGTGCAAGCTGGAGAAGAGTCAGATACACTGTATAATAATATGACATCTTGAGAATGGAGATAATAAAATATCTTGCATATGTGTGTGTGTGTGTGTGTGTGTGTGTGGGTGGGTGGGTGGGTGGGTGGGTGGGTTGGTTGGTTGTTGTGCTATTTTGGGCTAGTTGATATATTCTTTATGATAGTGACAAAACTGAAGGTGCAGTTTATGAAAGGAAAACAGGATATTTTATTATTTCCATTCTCAATGTCATATATATGACATTAATATCTGGCTCAGTGTGAAAACCAAAGCAGTGTGATGGAATTTGCCCAAGGTGATGAAGCTGAATTGGAAAGCCAGGAACTAGCCCTGAAGGGAATGAGACTGTAGGAAAGACAATCGTCATTGGAGAAGGGTAGCGGAACTGTACAATTCACACTTGCAATAAATGCACATTTCACAATGGGACAACCATTTCTACATTTATATGTGATTCCCCTCACTCAGACTGGTAAATGTTTAAGGAAACCATTGCCAGGAATGGCCAAGGAAAGAGTATGTAGCTCATACATCTATCTCAATTTTCCCTCAGTTTGAGTTATAATTTTTAGATACTGTCCAATTTAAATTGAAGGATATGTTAGAACTCTAAAGATGCTTATTCTGGGACAGGACATGACTAAAACAATTGACTGCAAGAATTAAAATATAGGAACTACCCTTTCTTGCTAATATTGATCATTGGTTTTGTTTTACAAGTTGGCATAGACTCTTAAACAACACCAAAAGAGGAGCGGCAGTTACAGTACACAAAGAAGGGTTTTTCTTCTAATTATTATTCTTGTGTAATAGGATCAATTAGGCAAAGTACATATGGGTTACTTAACTTATTTTAATGTTCTTACTGCAGATTAGAAGGCTCCTTTTAGATTAGCCTGGTGCCCAATTAAGGTAAATCGTAAACTCAGAAACGAGATTGCCTAATCCATTTAAGCATCTGCATAGAACAGACCTGGGGACCAGCCAGCCTGCAGGTGTTTCCACCTAAAGCCAACATTAGTGGAATGTTAGCTTCAGTATGGCCAGTGGTGAATTTTAGGTCAAATAATTTGAAGGGTCAAAGGTTCACTTGTCCTGAGGCAAAAGAATTTTGGGTTTGATTTCATTTTAGTTTATACAGTACAGCTTAACTAAAGAGGAAAAATAAGGCAAGATAATAATACTAATAACTATGTACCTTCAAGTCAATGCTGATTTATGGCAACACTTTTCCTGGTGTTCCAGGTAGAGAATGCCCAGATGTGGTTTACTATTGGGGAGGTATTCTGGGACTGTGTAGCTTGCCCATGGCTACACAGGCTGGCTCTCCTCCCAGACAACACAGTGGGGAATCAAATTCGCAGCCTTTGACTCTACAGCCAGATACCTAAACCGCTGAGTTATCTAGCAAGTTTCAGGTACGTTCATACCCAGAGCCCCACCTGGCATCCATAGAACATTGCAGTGCACCACAAAGAGGAGGGGACATAAAACCTGCCAGCCAATGTTCAGATTTGTTGAAGGAGAAATCTAGACCTTGGAAGTGCTGCTTTTAAGGTCAGTGGCAGGAAAACCAGTGTCCCCGAGTACACAAAGATCCCTCAAGGGGCTATTCATCTTTTAAGAGGAACTGATATGAAGAGGAAGAGCAAGAAGAGTGGATGGCAGTAAGCAGTGATTACAGTGAGAAGTGTAACATACAGAGATAAAAAAAAAGGCCATTCAAATGACACACCCCATACACACATTCAAAGAAGCTGTAATACGGGGATCATGTGTCACAAGGTCTAGGCTTGTGTCAGGCTCTTCCCTAACCTGGTACGCACTAAACATGCTGGACTACAAATCCAGTCTGCCCCAGCCAACACGGGCCATGGCAGCAGTTAATGGGAGTTGTTGTCTGGAATAGCTGGAGGACATTAGGTGGGAGGAAACCAATCCATCCCCACAGCCTATCCACCAGGAGGTGGCTCCAAAGCATTGGGGTGGAGGTCTTCCAGAATGGAAACTGGTGGAAACGGAATGTGAGGAGGAAGGAGACACAAGTGGGGTACAATGCCCTTACAGTTTGTGGTATGTGCAGTCATACGTTGTTGCTGAATCCAAGAAGAAAGGGTGAAGCTGGGAAAAATGAGTAGAAAGAATCAGTGTGGTCACTGCATGGCTTCTTTTTTTGAATAGGTACACTACACATTGACATAACTATTTCAAGACACTGACCAACACCAAGGAATAAGGAAATGTTTCCTCAAGAGATGCTTCTTTCTATACAAGGGAAAATATTTTTCACAAAAAAATAATTACGCATTCTGATGACTGTCATGCATGCCACTTGAAAGAGAAGAGCGCAGAGCTCCTTCTTATGATAATGCGAACATATACGACTTTTAAAGCCCTGATCATATGAAGAAATATGAAAAGCCTACGAAAAGGCAAATGCTCTGCCTGTCTTTAACAGGGGATGTGAAGAGAGCCAATGTTATCCCTTGAAACTTGAGATTAGCTTTGTGAGTACACTTGGTGGAGAATATAGCCATTGCCAGCCATCAACGCAGTTTATTCATGAAAACAAAATAAGCTACCTTTCATAAAGCAACGGCCCCAGCCGAATACAGGAATGCCATTAATCCAATTGGATTTTTTGCCACAGCACAAGGGCAGCAAGGAAAGAAGCTTGTGAAAGGCAGATTAGAGTAAACTATGAACAATATGTAAGCGGCTAGTTGAAGGATTGCATACAAGAGGTAATGGAAAGATAGACAGGAAAGATAACCACCACCAGCATTCCTCTCATCTGAACCCTGGTCAGTTCTGTCCTTCATTTCATGGGCAGAAGCAATAGGAAGCACACTGATGACACACGCCAGTGACACAAAACAGAACAAAGAGCTTTAAAGGATATGCTTTTGAAAATTGAACAAAAGAGCAAGCAGACAGCAACAGAAAACTGACAAGGACAAACGTGCAAATGAATCTATGGGAAAGAGAAGCCAGTTTGAATGGAGAACATGCATACATGAGGCTCAGCCCCATATATGTCTCATATATTGTCTGTATATTGTGCATGGACGGGACCTAAGTGCAGGTTGCTTCAACAATGGGCTTGCCCTCGGGTGTGTATCTTTGGTTTTAGCTGTGCTGAAGTTTGAAGCAGGGGTCTGAACAATGTGCTCAGCATTTCCAGTGCACCTGAGTAAAACACACAAGCATACACCAACATCAGCAGCTTCCAGAAACAGTGTAACAACATGGTGAAGAAAGCAGAGGACAAACATGAATTTAGATTTTATTAACAGAAGTATCACTTTGAATGCAGAACAGTGTTGTTAGGCGAGATAAGATCTTTAAAGCACCTATAACTGCTTAGGCATTAAAACTGAAAAGGAACTCTTACTTGTATATGGAGCATAGGGCCACTATGGTGATCCCACCCATTCCCTTCTTGAGTTTCTCATGATGAGCAAGAAGGTCAGAAGGGGACCTGTGTGTGTGTGTTCACTTAAACTGGCTCTTTCCCACCTATCATTGGCTTTAGCACTGCCCACTGGTGGTATTGCAGTCACTGGACAGATGGCCTCTGGAGCAAAGCAGGTAGACAGGAGTTGCCTTCCATTGGGAGTAGGGTCACCCCAGATGATGAGCGCTAGTTTCTGTAATAAGAAGAAATACCTGCCAGACAGCTATGTTTTACTCAGTTTTGTCTGTGTAGGTCAGACTGATTCTTTCCCCCATTTCTCAGAGATACCTCAGGGGTTCACAGAGACAAACACTGTCTTCAATTTATTTTAATTTGTCCCAAGAATCAACTATTTGTGTTGATGGCTAGTTAAGGATAGAGAGCTTGCTCGTATACTTAACTCCAATCTATTTCTGTTAAGTGCAAACAAAAAACAACAACAAAAAAAACAAAAACAAAATTCTATAGGCAACCAACTCCAAAAGTAGACATTCTGTTGTGTGCCACTTTCTCCAGGTTTTTGCATTCCAAAGATTCAAATTGTCAGTCACACACCTAAATTACATTATGCTTTAAAATCATATATGTTCAGATTATGGATTTACAACGCACTAGGTCAGTGGTTCTCAACCCGTGGGTCCCCAGATGTTCCTGAACTGCAACTCCCAGAAATCCCTTCCAGCACAGCAAGTGGTGGAGGCTTCTGGGAGTTGCAGTCCAGGAACATCTGGGGACCCACAGGTTGAGAACCACTGTGCTAGGTAAAAAACAGCAGGTACAAATGGCACTTTGAAGATTATTTTTTTCTTAGTATAAGATTTTGCAAGCTGCAACCCACATCCTTAGATGCAAGTGGCTTCCGATGCCACAGAACTGTTGCTTTTGCTTCAGCCTATCTTGAGCTACAACAAACACAGCTAACCTTCTGAATGTTACTGATCACATAACTTGATTCTCGTGTTGAATTCCACACCTTCATTTTTTTTCACCTTCATGAATTTTCACTTACTCGGAAACTGGAAAAAACATCAATAAGCACTGTACATTGCTCCATGAATGGAAAAAAACTGATGAATTCCGTGGCACTACAGAGGCCACTGAAGCCTAAACCCAACTGTCAGTTTCAGTGGAAGAAACCCACATTGAGCCAATGGGATATATACTTGTTTTTAATTTACCATTCAGCAAATAAATCAATGCATATATTCTAGTTGGGAGTAACCATGGGATTTAGTCATTGGACTTCAAATCTGATGCCTCATGCATATACAGACCAAGTATTTCAAGTAATAGTTATTTATGGCATAAATCAGTAACTGAATCACAAAAGGAACTATTACAACTATGGTAAAGAGTTTGCACCCCACTTGAACTGCAGTACAAATTCAGAGTGGATGATTAATAGAACATACCTTTGAGCTCATAAACACTTACTCATAAACTGTCTGTAATTTATCATCCTTCCAGAAATATGATCTAGTCACCCTTCCCTTTTCTTCTTCCCCTTGACTTAGAGAGAAGGAGAAGGAAAAAATGGAAACGAACAATGGCTAACTTACAGCAAACTTCAAGTGCCTGACCATTCACTCAGATTCAACCTTGGCCAGGTGGGATTGTGTAAATGAGGACAGTTTCTGCAAGATACTGAACCATTATTCCAAAGAATGTAATGAAGTGTTAAGCCTACCCCAGGGAAAGGAACTCTGTGCTTGCAAACACCACGAAAGATGGTGCAGATTGCACACAGTAAATGGTAAAGATTCCCTCCCACACATGCATGCTAGTTGTATCCGACTCTGGGGGTGGCGTTCATCTCCATTTCCAAGCCAAAGTGCCAGTGTTGTGCAAGTCCATGGCTATGTGGAGGGCATGGCTAAACACATTTCTGCACACAGAACACTGTTTACCTTCCTGGTTTTTATGGCAACACCTATTTATCAACTTGCATTTACATGTTTTAGAATTGCTAGGTTGGCAGGAGCTGGGGTTAACAGCGGAAGCTCACTCCACTGTGTGGCACCCGGGATTCCAACCACCGAGTTGCCAACTTTGCATCTGGCAATTTCAGTACTCTAGCCTGCTGAGCCACCATACCACATGAGCCCTACTAGATCTACAGCATGATCTGTCTTGAGGACAGATACATATTTTACAATAAATTGGGTGGGAGGGGAGGACAGGTAGCATTTTAGAAAAGGAGATTTTCCAAAAAGGTGTATTGCTCATTTGGTAGCCAAAAGTAATCATAAATTATGGAGCTTTGGAAACCCTTTGCAGTTCCTTCCTCTCCCCTGGTGCTTATCTTTAAACTTCCCTTCCTCATGGGAACAATCCATGAAGCACTCATCTCTGTGTCAGTTCTAGTCTGCGGCTAGGACTTGCTTGACAGAGAAAGGGATGCTGACTGCTCAGCTTGCATGAGATGACAATCAAGGCTTCCACTGACACCGTTTTATTAAAGAAACCTAAGCTTGCCTTGGCCATTCTGGGATGGCAGGATAATTACTGCTTACAAATTAAAAAGGAAGAGGGGAGAATTTCAGCAGAAAGGACAAACCAGGCAACAGCGACACAAAACAGTGAAAGCCTTTGTGCTGCAATACAACAGCATCTATTCTCCTCTGCAAACCTGAAATCTGTTACCTGTAGCCTTATTTAGAAGACCTGTTTGGAACAGCTGAGGTTCCAGACAGGTAACTCACACCCTTGTTTCAAAGTCATCAACCCTTCCTCTCTCCATTAAACAGATCTCTTTTTCAGAAAAACCTAGAAAAGGCGGCATCCTGCCAAGTAAACACAGAGCAGCCCACTCACAGCCATGATTCGTCATGCCAAGGTTCACAGACAGCCCTTCTCCTTGGCTTAGATAGATCCTTGTGCTCTCAAGGGCCATCTTGTACGGTCCAGGGATGTCACACAAAACTGGGGCAGAGGACGGTTTCGATAATGCAAGCCGAGGGTCTATTCTTGGATCCATTCCAATATTTTGAGAGCATTTCTTGCAGCTGCAGTCAAGACTAAATTGAGAAGTATTTTGAGAACATCTGTGGTGCTGGAAGACAACATCACTGCTCCCAAGGCAACAGCAGATTGACAGTCTGCACTTCTCCCTGTTTGAACCAGAGGTCTACAAGGGGCGCCTGAAGCATGTACCTAAAAGCTGTCTGATTTCTCTATTTTTGCCTGCTTTTTTCTCTCTAGAGAAATATGTCCTGGAGTTGTCTGATTTTTCTTCTTCTCTCTGACCTAATCTAAGCGCTCGCCCTTCTTTACCATCTTCCTTGACTACAGATTATTAACTACTGTCTCTGAGCTATTATGTAAACTTTACTTGAAAAAAGTACAGTATTAAGGCAGTTACTTGAAATCAGACATGGTGGTGAATGTTCATTTTAGACTCAAACAGCCCCAGAATATCTGAGTTGGATGGACCACTAGAAATTCCAACTGGGGTACAGTAGGAGATTTTGTCCAAAAAGAGAGTAGTGTTACCTAAAAAAAAAATTAACAAGCAAATTTTGTTGCATTTCCTCTATGTTACTGATACAGGACAAACCTTCCTTTGTAATATGTCTGTGAAGATTCTCAGTCATCCAGTAGCCATGACTCAACTTCCAGACTTCCTTTGTAATGCTACTGTTTTTGCAAGCAACACAACAAAGAGTCAGTTCTAAAACTTTCACATTTTGTGTATTTATGGTTATGAGCAAAAATCAGTCTCAAAACTACCCCCGAGATGACACATCCAGATATGATTTTATTTTGATTTTTAAATCGGTTTCCTCCCTTAGAATTAAAGGCTTGACAAAGTCAGGTTCTACATTCCCATATTACAGGTTTTCCATTCCCATAAAGAACCAGTTCATTTATAACAGCAGCCATCACTATAGAGAACTTCCATTGTCAGAAATTGGAGTTAGCCGTTGCTTCTTTTTTCCAGACTCTTAGTTATGAGTTAACACCTGAAAACTTCTAGAAAGTACTAATTGATTCAAACTCTCATTTGAGACTAGATCTTTTCTAGCTAAAATTATGTGTCCAAGTTTTTAAAAGCATCAAGAAATCAGTTAAATCAGAATAAATAAATGTATTTGTCCATTAAAGATCCTTAGATATTTAATAGTTTTTAGAACAAAGATGAACCAACTTACCCTGAGTTTAGTATTCAGTGAATGACAAGAATTAAGGCTGGTGGACTATTGCATTACAAATTGCAATCTTCATTGCTGGCTCCCCCCCCCCTCACACACACACACACACACTTTTTTGTGAGTGTTCATTTTCACAATACCAACAACTTTTCCCCAAGATAGGACAGAAAAGGAGTCTGTTCACAGCTTAATTTCAAGTAAACAAACCAAAGATTCTTTAGATACTTGGCTCCTCACAGGGAGAGAAATCCCATTTTTATCAGTACAAAGGCAATTGCCCATTCACTACTAGGTGTAGGGTTGCAGGCTTTGTGCTAGCCACTTCTCCAATTCACTAAGTACTCTGAGCTAAAGAACAGCAAGAACAGCTAAAGGATTTTCACAGTACTTGTTCTACAGGTTGAGAAGATGAGGAGTGGTAATCTTCCCCCAAGAGTATAACTTCTGTCAGATGGATGCACTCCTTATCTTGGCTAGATCTCTTGCCACTATTTAAACTGAAATGCATACAGCAGATCTAGAGGAAAGCCCCAGTTTTCTCTTGCTGACAGCCCATATCATCATGTCATTTAAAACAAGGTGCTTTAAATGGAGCTTAACAATTTTATCGGGACATCATCGTAGTAGAACTATTGAATCTAAATCCAAAAATGTATAGAGTGATACAAACTGGTGAATGGATGGGTGGATAAACAACATATTTATACATTACACTCACTCACGCCACACGCATGTGGGAAAAACAGAAAGCAATTGCAAGACAGAGGGGGAAAAAGCAAAAGTTACAGATGGACAATTATAAGAAGGGTCATTACACTCACTGTTCACAAAGGGAGAACTGATAGTAGATCAAACATTGCTGCCTATGTTCATAGTAACATAAGCGTCCTGTCAGGAATGTTTTGTTGTGTTCTGTATAAGGCAAACATATCCGTCTCCATGCACATGAATACATAGGCACAAGCAAAACTTGAAAGATTAAACACACAAAAAATGTATTGCAACCCCTCAGGATAGTGTTCTTCAAATGAACTTCAACAGGAAAAACTACAATACATCGTTCTCAGAGGTTAAGAAAAACACTAAAACAAACTACCTTTGGTAGACCAGCCTTTTTTTTTTGTTCTAATGGCCAGCTATGCAGAAGCTTGATAGATAACCAATACTGTCTAATAGTTAGCTATGTTTCAGTCAGTGCCACTATAATGCTACTTTTAACACAATCAAGCACTTTTACGGTAAGTGGACCTTATACAAAGAGGCAAAGGAAACTAAAAAATTATTTTGTGCACACATTTTTGCAAGCATTAACCTTGTTGAGTGAAATTTAATTCAGATGAATCTGAAATAATAATAAATACATGCCACCAAGTCAATTCTGACCTGCTGTGACTCCTTCCAGGGCTTTCTGGGTACACAGTACTTAGACGTGTTTTGCCAGTTCCTTCTTCTTGGGATGCTCTGGGACTGGGCAGCTTACCCAAGGCTACACAGGCTAGCTTTTCTCTTTGGAGGCACAGTGAGGAATCAAATTCTCAGTCTCTGGATCCCCAGCCAGGCACCTAACTCACTGAGCAAATTATATGCAGTATACAAATCAGAGTGCTTGGCAGGTTTAGAAAAACAAACCTTGAGTAGTAACTGAACAGTGAACAGGCTTCACTTAAAAAAGAAAAGCTTCTATCGCTATCTACTAGATAACAGAAGTATGCAGGCAAATGACATTTATAATGGCAGTGAATGAGAGCAGCATGAGTACTACTAGGAAATTACTAAGACCTCCCTCCCCCACAGAAAAATCTGAAGAAGGGGGTGGTGGTTATTAGACCATCTGGCTCTATCTGGGGTCTTACAAAAGCACACCCACTGGATTAGGTACTCTGGACACCAAAACAAGAATTACTCAGATTATATACCCTTGCAGATCACCCACCAATACAAAACGTTTCTGACCATAAAATAGTTGGATGCAGCCCTCCCCACACTTACTGTACTTGGGAGCAAGACATATGGAACTGACTTCTTTATAAACACACAGAAAAGGGGTTATGTGGTGTTGGTGAGGGGAAAAGAACAGAGGAAAGAAGGATCAATAGAGCCTTTGCAAAGCTGTGCTACTCACCCAGATTTCAAGCATTGCCTCATCCACTGCAAGATGAAGCAAAGTTGGAACAAGAACCCTGAGACATACTGTGAGAGGTTTCCAGAGACAATTGTCCAGCCACCCATCACAGAAGCAATATACAGTCCCTGCGGAGCAACTTGCCTATAAAGAGATGGAGGGGGGGCGTGGAGGCACCCTTAGCCCAACCAAGTTTTTGTGCCTCTCTTTGGTCTCCACTTGAAGCCTGCTAAACACCACAGAATCTGTCACAGCCCAATTCCTAATCTCTCTTGTTTGTTTCAAACGCTCCTCTCCCCTCCTACACCAATCTGTCTGTGGTGCCTCTTTTCCTCCGGGTTCACTCCCATACAAAATGCCTATCACTGGGGTTCTGCTGCCCCTTTAGAGTGGTGCTAACTGGCATGCCCCTCCCCTCCCCACAACTCTCAGCTTCCACAGGTACCAGAAAGAACTCGGGTGCCTCTCCACATCTGTTATTGGTCAGCGTGGACAGACCCTAGAAAGCTCCTTTTAAGACAATCTCATGCTGAAGCACCCCAAACTGAGCAATACAGTAATAGGATGCACTCTGGGGATTAGTTATCGATTGTTCCACCCGGTCTTTGTAGGCATCCTTCTGAGAAGTAATGTTCCAATCTCTGCACTGAAAGCGCTGAAGATCTTTCCCTAGATTGCTACTGTTTCTTTTCCTCCTTATACAAATGCATGTGCCTATAACACTGCTTGCCTTTGCTCTTCTTTAAGCATCTTTCCTTTTTTCATCTAACCCTGTGCATGTTAATTAGCAGATTACAATTTTGTCAAAAGGGCTTTTGTGTGAGCCAAAAGACGTACATCTGATCATTTGCAAGATTGCACTGTATATTGTTAATCCTTTGGTGATCACTGAGCGTACATCTGTGACTTGTTGTTGGTTGTGTTACCTTGTCCCTGCTCTTCTTCTTCACAGATTATTTCTTGTCCTATTAGTTGTGTTGTTTCATTTTTAGCTTCTTATTTGGTTTTTTTATGATGGGGGGTTTTTAGTTTGGGTTGTTGTATTTTGTTAGTTGTAAACCGCCCAGAGTTCCTGTGGGAAAATTGGGCAGTTAACAAGTACAAATATAAATAAATAAATATAAATAAATAAACCTTCAACAAGGTTTTTAAAATTGTTCTAAAATTGATTTTGGAACTTAAAGCTCTGACCCTGACCTGCTATAGGGGCTGGGGGGGGGGGTTGACACTGGGTGAATTAACTTGCCATGCTTGGATGCCTCTCTTATCATAATAGCCTTGTTTTGAACTGACCTCCTTATTTCACCTGCATATACCTTGATAACTTTTCTTTTCCTCTGTTTCCCTTGCTGGGCATTCCCTTCTTGCCTCCCTATTCTTCCCTTCCCCAAATAACCCCACGGAAGCCTGCCAACTTCAGATAATCCTTCATGCACCTGGTGAAGTGATTTGTAAGGTGATGCCAGGGTACATTCTGCCAGTCTACAAAAAATGTCACAAACCACCTTGTTTTTATGCCAACATATTAACAGGGCAACCCTCCTCTCTCCAGAAGCTCTACTAGAAGTTTCCCTTTCTTTAAAAAAAAAAAATCAAGCTACTTTCCTGAGGAAATGGGAACTGTGGCCTCTCTTTGCTGAAGGCTTTCAAAAGGAAGAGATAAGCAGTCCTTTTTGCTGGTCAAGAGTGATAGCTTCGCTTTTCCAAAGGCACCCCTGCCCCCAGTCAGGCAAAATTGGCAGGCGGTTCTGGTGTGAAACTGATAAAAGGACATAAAAGGCAAACTTACCAAAGCGGAGGTGGGGGGAATGGCAGCAGGAAAAAAAGAGGGAGGGGTGAAGATAGAGGGTCGTTTTCCGCAAGCGTTGAACAGGCCATTTGTACAGTATAAACTTTTTTTTCTTTTCTCAGCGGTTCCTCAATGAAAATGGGTGGGAGGATCCGACAAAACCAACAAAAACACTCCCTCCACCCCGCCCCCCCAACTCCACTGCCTATGATGCATCTGTTCCGCTTTTAGCTACAATTAGGAACTTCAGAAAAAAAAGCTTTTCGACACGGGACAGCCAGCTGGAGTCCCTTCCGCAAGTCGTGGGTGGCAGATTTAAAACAGGCACCAGTCGGGAAACGGCCGACCGCCGTGGCTGGGGATGCTGGAATCTGTAATCCGTCCGCCCCCGCCCCCCGAAAGTAACCCTTCCCATCTCTGGCAAACCCGATCGCGGTCGAGGGAGACCGGTGAGCAGATTTAAGAGCCAGTCCAGGCATCCGCCTCTCCCGGCGCGGCAAGGACGCTCACCCGAGCTCCCGAGCGCGCGGTCAACCTTCCGCCGCACCAAGGGAACCCCCCGAGGCGCGCAATGTGTGCGTGTGTGCGTGTCTGTGTGTGATCCTCCCTCGTCCGCCAGCGTGCGATGGCCAACCTCAAGGGGAGCGGTGGCAGCGGCCCCACGAGGAAGAGGGGGGGAGGAAGAGGAGGAGGGTGCGCGTGCACGGAGGCTGCCAGGTGGGCTCCCTTTCGGTTGCACCCCGGACGGCAGGCATGCATCCCCCTGGGCCCGCCGAGGGAGGACGAAGCGGCACCCACCTGGCCTGGGGCGGCTCGGCTCGGCTGGGAGCAGCGCTGGCTCCGCGCGCGCGCAAGGTCTCTTCCGAACCGCGGCGGGCGCTTCGGCTCTAGGCGCTACCCCTGAGCGCACTAGCCCCTCCCCTGCACTCCCGCGTCGCTCCCGCCCGCCTCCGGGCTCCGAGGCCGGCGAGCCTCCGCCGGAAAGCAAAGCGCCGGAGGTCGGCGGTGGGCGGCGGGTTGGGGAGGGGAGGGCATTGCAGAAAACGTGGTCGGAGGTGTGGGGCGTTCCTTGGACCTCTGGCTTTTGCCCACCCGCATGCGACGGAGACGCCCTGCGCTCGCCCGACTGGCTCCCTGTGGCCCGAAGAGCCCAACTTGCCCTTCGGTCCGGCCGCTCGTGCGAAGAAACCCCCGCGCCCTTAGGATGACCTGAGGGCGTGGGGGGACCACAACCTCCAGAACGGATGGGACCCTACGGTGGGCAGCCTCCGTTTCCTTTTAGGGAGGGTTCTTTCCAATGAGTGCAAGAGGGAAGGTTTCTTTTTCTTTGTGGCGTCCTAGCAGTGGAGGTTCATGAACAAAAGGAGGAGTTAGGCGGAATTTATTCATGCACTTAACTGTGTGTTGTGTGGTTACAGTCGTGGCCGACTCGTCCTGACCCCATGTCCATGGAGTTTCTTGGCAGGGATACTGGAGTGGTTTGCCAGTTCCTATTCCAGGTGCCTACAGCACCTGGTGCTCCCTGCCCTGGTGGTCTCCCATCCAAGTATAACTAACCAGGGCCCGCCATGCTTAGCTTCCGCAGTCAGGCAAGATCGGATGTGTACCTAGGAGTAAATGTAAATCAATGCAGTAATATGATTTATTTCTCAGAAGACCCACTAGTATTATTAACAGGGCTTACTAGATACATATGTCATTTCATTGAGGCTTAGCTTAAGTACTTGAGCACATTGGTTTAAGTATTTGGCTGTGGAGCAGCCAGAGGTTGGGGGCTGGATTCCCCACTGGCCCTCCTGCAAGTACAGGAAGCTCTGCAGTCCCAGGGCGACCCCCAGTTGAAGGGAATGATAAACCACTTCTGTGTGTTGTCTTCCTGGAAACCCCTAAAAAGGGTTACTGTAAGTCAGAACTGACTTGACAGTACATTCTTATTATCTGTTTATTAGTGTCTCCATATTGCCAAACAAACAAACAAACAAACACAAACCCCAATAACATTTTTATGATCGGCTACTTATGATTCTAGCGCAAGGGTCACTCTTTGCCGTCTGCTGTGCAACCAGTGGGGCAGAGGGATAGAAAATGGGGGAGGGGAGAGAGGTGAGGAAAGGAAACTGAAGCAGGTGGAGTGATGGACAAAGGGTGGTCTCCTCTGCAAGCCCCTGTCAAAAGTGATCTGTCCTTCTTGTAGCAGGTCTCCGTTGACTGGAATTCCACCCTGCTTACGTTGCTTTCAGGGTGGAACTGAGTTTCCGAATTCTGATGTAAGGCAGTACGGAAGAGTGTGAAGGAGAAAAGAGGTAACAGTGCCTCTGGGTGCTGTCAGCATATGGCCCTGGCAGAACACCCCTCACTGTGGTCCTCAAGATGAGAAAAGAATTACCTGTCTTCTGAAGTGGCGTAACAGTTATAAATCCAATAGTTAACTGTTGTACTGAGGAAAGCTCTCTTGTTGACTTTTTATGTTGTTCTACACAGAATATCTTACATCTGGGGATGGCACCGAGAGAATCAAAGAGCATCACATCTCTACCCTGTTATGTCATATGATATGATGCAACATCAGGTGCTTTCCTCATTTCTAGTAACACTGCAAACATGTCTCACCTTTAAATATAATTCTGTAACAAACCAGATGAAATTGGTCTTCCTTGCAATACATTATAGCCTTGAATTTTTTTTTGTAATCATTGTGGCTTAATGGTGATTTGGTGATTATTGGTATGGAATGAATTATAATACGTAGCTCTCTAACCACAAACACCAAAGTAAATGAGTACTACTCATTTTACTAATAAAAAATCATTTGAATATGTTCACTGTAAAACAACATTGGATATAGTATGGATGAGACCACTATTTGATTATGAGTATGGTAGATGTTTAATAGACCTCAAAGGAAAATATATTATTGTTAAGTGATCTAGTCTATGTCTTGTTTAAAGCATTACTATGGAGTCAATACAAAACATAAAATAATGGAACATTCTGGAAAAAAAGAACTGGGGGGAAAACAATGCAGCATTCTGGAAAGAAGGTTTCGCAAACCCTAAGGGCAGAGGGATTTTTTTTTTTTTGTAATATCTATATCCGTCTCCATAAGTAACCACTTATAATGTTTCATATTGGCAGTAGATTTGAGGCCTCAACTGGGGTGGGTGGGTGTGCCCCAGGCACTGTACCGGGGTTGGACACACACACACATACACATGCACACCAAAATGATAACATACACAGATAGGCACAGTATCCACCACAAAACCAATAGTTAAGCCTCCACATGTATTCTGAGTGGGCTATAAATCTACAGCCTTCTCCTCTTAGGGAAACTGGTTATTTAACAATCTGCTCTGCTTGTGTCCCATGAAGTAAAGTTTCAAGGAGATATGCACTGAATGCAGCATAAATATTGTTACTGTGGTTCTTGATATTTTTGACACATGAGGTAGGACCTTTCAGTTTACAGGGGAAAAAATAAGGGCGAAATTGGAAGAGGCACTGCTTCCTTAACCCCCCAGAAATCCAGCCACAAGGAATAAAAAAGAATTGAAGAAAGAGAAATGAAGAGAGAGAGATTTGGGGAAGGAAGGGGAACACCTGTTCTCAGGGCATCACATTGTATATTACTTGTCACCACAACCCCAGAGAAAATATCCTCACTTATACAATAAAACAAAAGTGGTTTGATCATAGATACAAAAGAATGCTGACCTAAAGACAGAGATGGCTGACAAGAGACTGGCTTACTGCTTTTTTTGTTTGTGAATTCTGGGAGACATGAGAAATGTTGCAGGTAGAACCCAATGTACGGTGCTCAGTGGGGCTCTCCTGTCACTCCCTTACCACCAGAATTCTCTATGCCCGCTGAACAGGCCACTGCAATCAGCAGAAATCAGGTAAATGTATGTGTGAGAGTGGAGCCTAAGAAAGAATTGTTTTCACAACACGGATTCTGATATTATCCCAGATATTACCAAAGATACTGGTATCTGGATTTGACAACGCTAGACTCAGTGGTAAGGATATCATCATTTGAATGGCTGTGTTTCTATGGCTCTAGCACAAGCAGAGTGAAATCACACATACTTAAGAAAACATCACTGTAAGTAGTCATAATCACACCAATATTTTAAAACAGAAAGAGGGGGGCATGCTAGGGATTATCAAAAGGGGGATTGAAAATAAAACAACCAACATTATAATGCCATTGTACAAGACAATAGTAAGGCCGCACCGGAAGTATTGGGTACAATTCTGGTCACCGCATCTCAAAAAAGAAAGTTGCAGAAGAGAGCGACTAAAATGATTACTGGGCTGAGGGATCTTATGCGGAAAGGCTAAAACATTTGGGACTCTTTAGTCTGGAAAAAAGGCACCTGAGTGGGAATATGATTGAGACATACAAAATAATGCAGGACATGAGTAAAGTGGATAGAGGGACGCTCTTCTCCCTCTCACAAAAGACCAGAACTAGGGTACATCGACTCAAATTGAGGGTTGGGAGAGTGAGAACAGACAAAAGAAAATGATTTTTTACCCAGTGTGTTGTTCGTCTGGGGAACTCTCTGCCACATGATGGGGTGATGGCATCTGGCCTGGATGCCTTCAAAAGCGGATTGGACAGATTCCTGGTGGAAAAGTCCATCACAGGTTGCAAGCCATGATGGAGATGTATAATCTCCAGGCTTAAAACCGGGGTACTTCAAGGGCCAGATGCAGGAGAGTGGTATCAGGAGACATATCTAGTCTTGTGCACTCCTAGACACACTTGTTGGGGCCACTGTGAGATACAGGAAGCTGGACAAAATGGACCTTTGGCCTGATCCAGCATGGCTCTTCTTATGTTCTTTTGTTTTATGTTTATACTGGTCCATTTGAAAGCAAGCATGAGAAAAGCATCACTTTTCTCTTGGTTATGAAGCTATTGAAGACACAGGAGCTCCACCAGATGGGGAAGGTCCTAATTGTTGCAGTTATTAAGACACGTACACTTGCAGTAAAGTCCTAATCAAAATGTGCACCCAAAATATCTTTGAACCAATGAAAATAAGAGGGATAAGAAGACTGTCATTCACTTTTCTCTTAGGACCAGTGGATTTCACGCCAACATTTTTGAGGTTTTACTTCTCAAAATGTTTGCTATGTTAATCAGCAACATAACTTGCCTCAATCAGTTTCTCCAGAAAGCGGTAACAAGAGAAGGTCTTCTGTAGAGCTGAGAAATTCCACAGGTAATGACTGATTTTCTTTCTATGTTGAGTTCATGAACTTCACGAGCAAAAAAATAAAAAATCCCAAGCCCTGATTCAGAAACAGCTTTTGAAACTGAAGACATTTCTAATACCAACTTTAAGAAATTTCTTTGGCTCTGTCAATGAAGTATTTGTTTCAATGTGAAATAGGAATGTGGAAAATAATTTGTGTGGACAATTATGGAAATTTATACATGATTCTGTGTCAACTGTTGTTAGTACTGACACTGCCTAGGAATTTTGCTCCTTTTAAAAAATATAAAATATCTTAGTTTGCTTATTTTCTGACTCTTTAAAGATAGAACTGGACATGTTTGCAGTGAAATGTCCTCAATCTATAGGCAATGTAAACTTCATACCAGCCTATGCCAGCTATTTGGGAAGAAAAATATACAGTGTATTCAGAAAATTTGGCACTATGACATTCCACTAAGCGAGTACAAGTAGAGTTACAGAACGAGCATTCTGAGACTGGTACCAGATGTCAATGTGCTAAGGAATAGCTATAGGACAATAAATTACAGCAGACTGAGTTTCTTATATTGGACTTATTGTTATTCTTGTACCCCCCAACAACAATTTAGCCACTTATTGTCCCTGAATTTTTATGTCAGTCTTCTATTAAAAACCATCAAAGAGCAGGGCAAGTGGGAAAAAGCTGGCAATCCGTTTCTGATAAGCAACTGAAAAGATATAATGCCTCTTCAGAAATTCAGCAAGAATTTCACCTACTTGTTGGTACAGAAAAATGGTCCTGTCACCTGAAATTTGCTTCTACTTCTGTGAAAAGGTATGGACATTCTGATTCTCAACAGCTACAGCAGTGGGGCAGGGATAATATTTCATGTTCTAGTCTAACTGGGTGATGATGAAACTTACGGATTGACCTTGAGCTAGACATTCCTTCATAATCTGACCAACCTGACTAGAGTGTTGTGCGGGCACTGTTGGGAAGAAGACATTCCTGTACACACTTTGGGACTCAGATAGATAGATAGATAGATAGATAGATAGATAGATAGATAGATAGA
>JAHTLZ010000237.1:35668783-35694291 GCA_023846285.1 Phrynocephalus versicolor | reverse complement strand
GTGTGTGTGTGTGTGTGTGTGTGTGTGTGTGTGTGTGTGTGTGTGTGAGTGAGTGTGGTGTATAGCCCCCATAATGTAATTAAACTGTAAATTACCCAGAGACTACTTAAATTGGTATGGGGCGGTATATTGCTTTTGTGTACTCCAAATTCAGAACAGTATTGCGGCAAGAATTTGTGTGCCAGAGCCTAGCTTTAAAATATGTAAACCACATTTTTAAAAACCCAACCAAACCTCTGAATGAAATCCCCTCTCAACTGGCTAGTATAATTTGCGACATAGGTTCCAAGTCAGAAAGTGCCCCTCCCTTCTAACATTCTAAGCCCCTAATCGTCAGATTTTAAAAGAAAATTTGACAATATGCAACCTGGTCAGTTATTAGGCATGGTCTCTGAGCACATGAATGAACCTATATAGTATCTATGACTGAAACAGACGGCTGGACATTATCAGTATTATATCTTAATCAGACTGGACTTCAGCAATTCATATAGAATTCTCTAATTAATAAGGGGAAATTCAATGAATATACACAAATCAAAATATACATTATCTTCATTTTGAAGAATTTATTTATATATTAATGTTTGGATTTATATAGAACCAAGTTTAATTCAGAGAACAACTCCAGGCGGTGTACAAGTAAAAAAACAATAAAATAAAATTAACATCTTACATATATTGTAAACATAATAAACACATAGGACAAACAAATCATAAAAGGAATTAAATTTTGTTGATGAAAACAAACCTTTGAATGTTTGCAATGTCTCCCTCTGCTGATAAAAAGGAGTGGGCTTGTCTGGACCTCAGAGGCAAAGAAAGACAGAGGAAGACGCTGCAACTCTGCACAGAAAATACATCCCTCCCTTCAGAAAAACAGATTTAGAAGAAACTGCATACATACATACACATACTTGTGACATATTACCCACCATCTTTACTGGTTTTTTTATCATTATTATTTCTTTTATTATCGTTGAATTATAATTGTTGTAAACCGCCCGGAGTTCCTTTGGAAGACGGGTGGTATAAAAATAAAATAAAATATTTTTATTAGAGAATTTTAGTATACAAAAAAGAAGAGACAAATTCAAAACATTAATAATACAAAATCATTCTACCACTAAAATTTGACTTCCCTCTGTATATTTATTTATATATTTATTTTATATCTGTGAAGATTCTGTCATCCAGGTGAGCTTATCTGAAAGCTGAGTCATGGCAACTGGACTTCTTTTGAGATGGAAACATTTTGCTATTCATCCAAGCAACTACATCAGTATACAGTGGTACCCCAACTTAAAGCGGAAAATTGTTGCCGTTTTAACTCTTGCCTTACAAATTTTAGATATGGTCTACTCGACTTACATTTTTCCGTTTAAAAAAAATTAACTTATTTTTTTCAATTTTTAGATAGGTACCCTGACTTAAGAGTAGTTCGACTTAAGAGCTTGCATTTGGAACAGACTAGATAGGCCTTTGGCCTGATCCAGCATGGCTCTTCTTATGTTCTGATTAAATTCATAAGTTGAGGTACCACTGTATTTATTGTAGGACTTTCCTGAAGGGAAGCTATCAAGCATCACAATTCTAACTGAAGTACTGCAAAGGAAAGATAATCTCAGACAGCAACCCAAAGGAGGACAGATGAAGCCTAAGTCTGTGGCCATTAAAAGAAGTCTCTAGTCAATCCTGGGATGTAGGAAATGAATATACTAACAGTGTGTCTGAAAGACAAACCAGTTCTACATGATGCAAGCCGGGAGAAACCAACATGACTCAACTGAGTTGATCCGATTTTTGAACCTATCCCAAGGCAGCTCCCTGGGAAAGTGAGTCGTGGGCCTCCGCCTCAACCTGAGAGCCATGTGGGCAAGCTAAAGCAATAACTGGAAATTGGGACACCTGGGGCAAACTGACACCTCCCAACTACTTGTCCTGAACTCACGCCAAGGGGGGTGGGGTGGGGAGAGAGAGAAAAATGTGGTGTGTTCCCCAAATTTTGGGGCATTCTTACTTTATTTATAGGAAAAGTGGATGAAGAAGTGCTGCCATTTATTTATTTTTTTAACATCAGTCGACTCACGTCTCTAGATTTTGGCATCTTCTCAACTGTAGTGCTTGGGGGTGGGTGGGGAAAAATGCCCCCGTTGCCTTGTCCTACTTGTAGCACTGAATTTCATCAGCCTCCCCGAAACAGAGAAGATTAAAAAAAAAAACACCACACACCCTTTTGGTAGAATTCCAGGCAAAACTCAAGCTAAATAAATCAAAAAAAGCATGCGGCCCCAGTCTTTAAGGTGCCACATTTTTTGTCTTTTGCTTTTTTATTTTCCTTGATTTTTGCCTGGAACTCTTGCACAAACCAACACAGCGACCTTGTCCATAAATTCCTTTTGTTAGAGAGGAAAACAGATCACTTTCTATCGCCGAAACCCCGGATTCTAGCAGAGAAGTCAAGGAAGAAATAAAAAGCGCCCTGAGTCTCCCATCATTTTATTAGTCTAATAAGACACTATGGGCGTTTATACACGACCCCTAAGCTCCGCCGCAAATGGCTGCAAGCTCCGGAGCTTAGAAATGTTTCCCAACCAGCTCTGGAGTTTGCAGACAATTAAGTGCAACCACGCCCACCTAAGCACGTCCCAGCACACTTTTCAGGTACCTCCTCTTGGGAGGTGAAAAATATTTGATGCGGATGTGCTGGGCTCTCCTCACTTCTTTTTGTTTTTTGCCTCCCGCCCCTTTAAGAGGAACCAGGAAGTGACCAAGGCTCCCCCGGCAGCTTCCATCAGCACCAGGGAGGTAAGGCTTTATTCTTTTGTCCCTTTTTCCCTCCCTCCCCTCACGCAGCCAGCAGCCAGGAAGTACGGAGGGGTGGAGATGCACGAAGAGCGACAAACCCCAAAGATCTCTGCTCCGAATTTAAGGGGCCAGCGGATCTTAGGGGTCGTGTAAAAACGCCCTATGTTATCAGTAGTTCGTTCCCATCCCTCATTACTTTTAGATGGTCTACCATACATGATTAGGTGGAATTTATACTCTTTTCTTAACTGCTCGTGTTCTCTTTTAGCGCTAATGTTGTCCTCTAATGGCGTAAGAGACCCCTCAATTCCCTGTTCTTAATACAGTGGACCCTTGTATAACAAACAGTTTGTATAACTTAAAATCTGTACAACATTAAACATTCCAGAGATAGGTGAAATTTGCTTAACATAATTGCCTATGGGAAGAATCCGTACAACATAAAAATGAGATTGCTCTGTTTTCAATGCATTCCTATGGGAATTTGTATAAAGGAAATTTGCTTAACATAATTTCATTTGGAACGAATTAATTCCTTTATACAAGGTACCACTGTACTTGAATATATTTTCATTGTAACGGACTGCATATTGTCCCTCCATGCTGTAAGACTCCTTCGATCCTTTTCCAAGGACAAAGGTGGCGTTAAAAAAATCAAAATAAAATAAAAAATACGCCCCATTCCCCAGCACCTGGGGGGGGGGAGAAGCCGGCCCCGCCCCCCGTCCCCCGCCCCCCAGCGTTGTTCTCTCGCTCTTCCTCTTGGCTGCCACGCCATTGGCTGGGGGAGTTCGGAGCCTCAGGCGGGAGCCGTGCGTCGCTTTCGTGCTCTTTACCGCCCCTCACCGCCCCTCCCCTCCCCCTCTTTCTCCCACGTCTTCCTGTGACGCAGAGCCAAGCTCCGCCTCTTCCGTACCGGCAGATTCGTTGCATAGTGACTAGAACGTTGCCCACCGGCGCCGAAAGGTGTGTGTGCGCGCGCGCTTGCCCGTGTAGCGCGTGAAGGTCGCCGGCCACCGTTGAACGGTTAGGGGTGTGTGTAGTGGGGTTGTTCCCAGCCTGAGGGGCCCGTCGGCGTGGTCGTCGCGGGAGTCCTTTATTCCTCCCCGCTGGGGGGTTTCTCGGAGGCGGCGATGAAGCACTTGCCGTACTTCTGCCGCGGCGAGGTGGTGCGGGGCTTCGGGCGAGGCTCCAAGGAGCTGGGCATCCCCACAGGTGAGCGCGGGCCCTCCTCCTCCTCCTCCGGGAGGGGGAAATAAAAGGCCAGCCCTTCGCTGGGGTCTCTCCGAGGGAGGGAAGGAGGGAGGGGGGCGGGCTGGGAGAGACGGACCGGAATTTTAAAAATAAAGGGGGGAGGGCTCTTCTATTCTTTTTTTTTTTCCTTTCTTGGGGGTGGGGGAGAGAGAAAGAAGGACCGCGAGGCGATCACATGCCCGTCTCTTGCGCCACTGCCTCGGCCGAGGTTCAGCTTCCTTGGAGCCCGCCTTGGACCACACACACACGCACACGCACACGCACACACACACACACACACACACACACACACACACACACACACACCTCTTGTCTGGCAAGAGCATCTGGGGTGGGGTAGGGTGGACGTTCTCCCCCCCCCCTTGACCCCCCTGACTCTTAGGCTGCCAGAGACTTGCGTTGCCCTTCCTTTTCTTTGAAAAATGCAAGCCAGCAAGCCGGTTTTGCTCCGAGGTTGTAAAGCCTGACCTTTCACTTCGTGGCCGTCAGGGAACCATCCCCCCCCCCAAGGTCTACTTCTGTATCAGGCAGACTGCGTGTGCCCCTGATATTTGGTTTTCAGGAGCCTCCTTCCTAACTACACAAAAATGCATGTCACAATACAGGACATAGCCCTTTAATGTACCTCATGACTTCCCCCAGGGAGTTTTTTAATTTTCATTTTATTTCAATTTCAAATTGTTTTGATATATAAAAGCACTGTTTTTGATGTCTGTTAAGTGAATGTAGACTATGCCTGATAAAATATATTTCTTGTTAATAATTGACAGTTAAATCATGTTTTATGCTTTTGAATCCTTTCCTGCGTTCATTTAAATTAATTCTTTTTCTTAATAAAGAGTGAACCGTGTTACAGGAAGATTGGACTATGTCACAGGACTCTTGTGAGGAGAGGAACTGATAGGAACATGAGTTTTGTCATTATGGATAGAACAATTTGATTAAAAATATAGTATTTTGAGTTGTTATGTATATGTACATGACTATCAGGCATTAGGTCAAGTGAGAAAATGGTTTGTTGAAACGTGAATAATGTTATGTGAGAAATAAAATGCTTTTGAAGTTTTAACAGTGTAACTTAAAATAATTGGTTTGAACAATAATTCAGGTAACATTTATCAGTAGTGTTTTACTGTTGTATATCCATAAGGGAAATGCAATAATGGTTTCAGATTGCCAGCAGTTATGAGATGATTGAATTACTGACTATGCTCTCATTTGCATCTTGGGGTGTAGTCTATACTTCACTAAAAAGTGGGAATCTGCTTTTTGATTTATATTATTTCTCTTATTCACATACAAATCACCAATGACATTTAGATCTTTATAATTATAATTTAGCTCTGAGAAATTATGTATGATTTTTTGTCAGCCAATTGGTAAAGATATTTATTCTCAATTCCACAAAGAAATACAGTGGTACCTTGTATAAAGGAATTAATTCGTTCCAAATGAAATTATGTTAAGCAAATTTTCCTTTATACAAATTCCCATAGGAATGCATTGAAAATGGAGTGATCCCATTTTTCTGTTGTACGGATTTTTCCCATAGGCGATTATGTTAAGCAAATTTTCCCTATCTCCAAAAAATTTTATGTTGTACAAATTTTATGTTATACAAGCTGTCTGTTATACAAGGGTCCACTGTACTGTTTTTAAAGGAATTGCCAATTTCATTCCTAAAATATTATTGCATTTCATTTCTAAAGAGTCTATAGTTTAAGTTGTTTTTTTCATCTCCCCTAATTTTACATTCTTTACCTTCTTTAACCCTCTGATGGATTAGATTAGGCTGATGACTAGTGACAAGGCCACCTGCTGAATCTCAGTGTTAAAATTTTCCTAGCCATAATATGAAGCTCTCATTCTCAGCCACCAGAGGATAATTAATACATTTTGGAGAGTTCCTTATTATATGTCTGAGCTGTATCCTATTGATTCCCTTGATTATCTCTTGATTTTACTGTCCTCAACAGATACATAACAGATGTGTGTGTGTGTTGTGTTGTTACAGTCGTGACCGACTCTTCATGACCTCATGTCCATGGAGTTTTCTTGGCAGGAATACTGGAGTGGTTTGCCAGTTCCTACTCCAGGCGCCTACAGCACCTGGTATTCCCTGGTGGTCTCCCATCCAAGTACTAACCAGGGCTGACCCTGCTTAGCTTCCCAAATCAGGCGAGATCGGACGTGCTTAGGGCATCTAGGCAGACTACATAACAGATAAGACAGTAAAACAGATAGCAACTGTCTCCTAGTCTATAAGAAGACTTGCATAATTCCAAAGGAATTAACACACTTTTTCATTTGTTTTCTTTAGTGTAGGAACTTGTTTTAGTTGCAGATGACTGCATTATTTTTTTCAACCAGTAATATTCATTTATATTTTGCAAAGGCAAGAAGCATAAATCAAAACATTTTGTTCAAATCCCTGGATGATAGATTTAAATCAGTATAAAATCTGGATTAATTTATATTCCACTCATGCTCCGTCAAAATATAGAAATATATTGGAAATACCAGTAAATAAGACCCAAACATTATCTTCTACTTTAATGTTCTATGTGATATTTTAATGTATTTGTTTTTTGTGCCTAACATAAACTTTTCCTTATATTTTAGCTAACTTTTCTGAGGAAGTAGTTGATAGTTTCCCATCTGATATCGCTACCGGCATATATTATGGATGGGCGTGTGTTGGAAATGGGGATGTGCATAAAATGGTATTGAGTATTGGCTGGAATCCATATTACAAGAACACTAAGAAGTCTGTGGTAAGAACATTCACTTGTTATCTCTTTACAAAAGGAAGCCTACGGTCTTGATCTGTGGGAATACATTTTGGAAACTAGTTATAATGGAAATGAATAGGCGTACATGCTGACTAGGTATACAGTGAAATTTCTTCCTTTTTAATTATAATATTTAATTTCTGACTGATTATCCTTAATGACAGTTCAAATGCTGTTGGTTATATTTTAATTTAAACTAGGAAACAGGGATTGGCATAATGGGGAACTCCTTTTACAAATCATAATTCTTTTCGGTTAGTTCAGGAGTTTGGGTATCTTGATGTAGAGCCAGAGGTTGGGAGTTTGATGGGGATGATGACGATGATCCCAAAAGGTATGAAAGTATTTTTTTTCTGAATTGGTGAAAACTTGTATGTACATGCATATGTCATCCTTTTTTGCTACATACATGCAGGGCTGTGGACTCGGTAGATAAATGTTCTGAGTCTGACCTCGACTCCTAAGTTTTTTTGTCCTTCCGACGCCGACTCCCCGACTCCGACTCCTCTGTATTAATATGCGAATGTATTTTGTACATTCCTTGAAGGAAAAAAAGGCAACATACATGTAATTACCACAGGATTACTGGCTGGGAAGCCAACAGTCTACTGTATTGAACAGTTTAAGCAAAAGACAAACACAATGAAAACAATAAAGTTTTATTAATTTTTTTAT
This sequence comes from Phrynocephalus versicolor, assembly GCA_023846285.1. Taxonomy (NCBI): domain Eukaryota; kingdom Metazoa; phylum Chordata; class Lepidosauria; order Squamata; family Agamidae; genus Phrynocephalus; species Phrynocephalus versicolor. Next base: position 35,686,762 of record JAHTLZ010000237.1, on the reverse strand, counting down.
TAATTAATCAAATGGCTGGATAGTAGTAGCAGGCATAAATTAGCAGCTTGCTACAGTGCATATTTTGAAAACTTATATGATGCCATCCGTTATATTACTTTTAATAACTGGCTATTTTGTAGTTATACTTGATATATCAATTTTGATGGAAGTCGAATTGATGAAGTTGCATTGAAATGACGAAACTTTATTCCTATTAAACAAGTAACAAGTTTATTTTATATCCTGTAATTCAAGTTTTTCTGTCCTTAATACTGTATACAAGTTGGGAAACGTTCAGAACTTACTCTGTGTTTATAAAACTATTATACTCGTCTAGCTATAATGCATTTTGACACTAATCTGTCTCAGTTTGCTGAATGTGTTAGCACATTAATAAAACTGCAATGACTTGAAAAGTCAGCGAGTAATGAAAATGTTGTTTCAGGAAACTCATATCATCCATACCTTCAAGGAAGACTTTTATGGAGAAATCCTTAGTATAATTATCATTGGATATATAAGACCAGAAAAAAACTTTGATTCCTTGGGTAAGTTGCCACTTTTAGTGGATTATATCAACAAGTAATTATACTGGTGACTAGCCAGACTATAAATTTATGGTTCCTTTTTAAAACACCTGACATCCTGTTTAGTTATTTCATGTCTGTTGTGAACAGCAAGGGATGTTTCTTCCCTAACTAAATCTTTTCAGGAGGCAGAAGCTCAGGAAGCTACCTTGTACTGTGGTATTTCTGTAGCTGCCTATCCCCCACACATGTTACATTACCGCCCAGGGTTCTACAAAGATGCTTGTTTCCTCTTCTGACTAGGGGACTAATTTTCCAATGCAAGGTTGGATTATCTGTCTGCCAGGTAGATCTTCAAGGCGAGGGGGATACCAACATTTCCTGTACTAAAGCCACATGCTTACATATAAAGCCCTAAGTGTTTTAGGGCCTGGTTACCTTAAGGACCACCTTCTTCCATATGGCTCCTTAAGATCTGGCCAGGAAGCCCTGTTGAAGGTGCCATCCCTCAAAGAGGTGAAACGGGGCCTTCTCAGCAGTTGTCCCCCCCCCCAAACTTTGGAATGCCCTCCCTACAGAGATCTACCTGGCACCAACACTTTTGGCTTTTCGGCGCCAGGCAAAGATGTTCCTGTTTAGCCAGCATTTTAATTAGATAGTGTTTTTAGCTGGGCTCATGAGTAGCAGGATTTTAAAATTTGTATTGTGCATTGTTTTGAATTGTATTTTATTATATAGCTGTAATAATTATGTTGTTTTATAGTTTTAATACATTGTTGTACGCCACCCAGAGACCATTTGGTAGTGGGTCAGCTAAATTTTTGTTAACAAACAAACAAACAAACAAACAAACAAACAAACAATGACATTGGTCAGCAAAGCAATTTTAGCCAGTAAAAATGATTTTAGTCGACAAAATAGTAACAGATCCTTATGTAAAATGTTTGTCAACTGTTTTTAAAATTTCATTAAAACATTTGCATATAGTATTAAATAAATAAATAAATAAATAAATAAATAAAATCTTCTTGCCCCATCCATCAGCTTGGACTAAAAGACTGCTGGATTATAAGTATGCCTGTAACATAGAGGTTATAACTTTGCTTCTTGCTTTTGAGTTTCTTTGATTGCTGTTAGATTGAAAAATAGAGATTGGCAAAAATGAGAAAAACTAATTTGTTTTTGTATTCATGATTCATCGGGTTGACAAATCACAGATAATGAATTTACCTTTTTAATCAATTTGTAAAAATAAAATAAAACTTTGACACCGTATGAAAGGCCCTCGAAGGCACCTAGAGACACCAAGATTGCAGGGAATCTTTCCCTGATTCTCCTGTAGATGCCCTACATGTTTGATGAAAGTTTGGTTTCCCCAAACCAGTTGCTAAATGGCACGTTCCAGGTGGGGGCACTTTGTGGGTGTATAACTCAGATGTCCTAAACTTTGCTTGTCTTTCTGCCTAACTCCCAAGGTTAGTGGATGCAAAAGAGAGACCGGTATAGGCAGCAGTAGTGTTCAACTAGAAGCATACTTGGCCTATTGTACCTTCTTATGAAAATAAACATTCTGTTCTACCCACCCAACAAATTTCTTTTTTTCTCCAGGAGAAATTATTTTTTTAAAAAGCAATATTCATATTTCTAAGCTGGATAGCTGTGTTATGTGACTTCAGACTATATTCAACAGGAGTGAAAAACTAGGTGAAAGAGGACTTACAGTACATTTGCTTCTAATTAGTTTACCGAATATCAGAACCAGTTTACATCATTCCCTGGTTTATGATTTAACATGTGATTCTCTTAAAGTAGCTTTTAAAAACTGACTATTTGGTTTATTGATAATTTATATAGAAAATTATAACATTTCTTCTTTGCAGATGCACTTATAGCAGCTATTCGAGGTGATATTGAAGAAGCTGAAAGAGCTCTAGACTTGCCAGAACATCAGAAATTAAAGGACGATAACTTCTTTCAGATGACAGATGTTAGCAATATGGCTAATGGCCACTGAGTGGCACTCCTTCCTTCATCATTGCTGTACTTAATTTGCACTAATGTTTTAGTGTTGGACCTTCTTAAGAAAAAAGCGCTCTAACCAATATTCCTGTGGTTTAGCATTTTCCCTTCCGTAAGCGTTGGATTAGAATGGCTAGCCCAAGAGGCTCTCAAGTAACACTACTCACTTTTCAGAAATGAACACTATGTAACTGGGCATCTTAGAAGAAAACACTTGGCCACACGTGATGCAACTATATGTAGACTTGTTTTTCTTCTGGCTTTTCCAAGGCTAAATAAAAGCCACTTCCCTAAATGTGGAGAATATAAGTGATTGTATTATGATATTAAATCATTGAAGCAATCATGGTAAAAATTCTATTGAAAAATAGTTATGGCATGAACATTATCCTTAACAGCAAAGCTGTTCCTTTTTTGCATACCTAATTCTTTGATATATGAAATAAGTACAGTGGACCCTTGTATAACAAACAGTTTGTATAACATAAAATCTGTACAACATAAAAAATTCCAGAGATAGGGGAAATTTGCTCGTCTATGGGGTGAATCCGTACAACATAAAAATGGTCTCAATTAGGGATTACTCTGTTTCCAAAGCATTTCTATGGGAAATTTGTATAAAGGAAAATTTGCTTAACATAATTTCATTTGGAATGAATTAATTCCTTTATACAAGGTACCACTGTAAATGTTTTCTGGATTTATACAAAATAAGTTATTTTTAATCCCATTAAGTGGAATTCAGGTTATATATAGCTAATTTTGTACCACTGATTTCAGTGGTTTTACAGAATGATTAAGTCACAGATTTAATCCAATTTAATTATTAATACAATGTGCCATTTTCACTTGTTTCTAATTTAAGTTGCACAGGCCCAGGTTCAAGAGAGGCATTTGATATCAGAATTAACTAACAAATTTATATTTTAAAAAACACATACGCTTGCTTTGATTATTATGTAATAAAATATTGTCCAGTCTTAGTTTTCTTCAAATGTACTTAAAGGAACATGGATGTTGCAGTATGAATTCTGTTCTGATGAGTGGAGTTTTCAGGGGGAAATAGCCTAATCCACTTGGAAAATATGCTAGCCTATTTTTGCTGTTGTAGTAGTTACCTCTTAGTGGAACATGATATGTGTACACAAACACTGGCTATCTATTGTGCCTGATTCCAAATTAGGTCGTATCTTTTTGTTTTATCTGTATATCCAGGATTTTCTTGTTCTAGGAAAAAATATTTTTAGCTTTAAAGAAAACTGTATTTGCCAGCAAATTATGTATTTAATTCTGGTGATATGTAATGGTGTTTTTTTTTTTAAGAAGACAAACTTTTAGTTCCAAATAGTTCTAGTTGATTTAATGGATCAATTTGTTAAAGCTTTTGTATTAAATCAGACGTACAAGGGGGTTGGACTAGATGGCCCTTGAGGTCTCTTCCAACTCTATGATTGTATGATTGTATGATTCTAAGGCTGCGTAACAAAGTAGAGGGTTGGATTGTAAAATGAACATAAAATGTGCATTTAATTTAAAGTATGTTTAATCTTGGAGTGGGGAAGAACAAATTTTAGAGATTCATTGTATATGTAACTGAATTGATAGCACAATGTGAATAGCACAGTTCACATAGTTCAGTGGTATACAGTGGCCAACAATACGCAGTGTTGCGTAACATGGATAAAGTCAAGTTTTTGTCTGTTCTTGCCAGTGAATAAAAAACCCTGCCATAATTCTGTGCTTCTCACACATGCACCAAGCTAGCAATTCAACTATGGAGCCTTTTATTTACTGATATGGAAGGATTGGACCAAAACTTATGACTGCTTATGTTATGCAACAAGATGTTAACATTATCTGTATTCTTCCCCTGCATCAGTGAATATCTGTGATTTATAACACATAGGCAGCAGACCTGTAGCATTAGGTTTAATACTGTTAGCAATGAGGCTCGGTACCAGAAGAAAAAATACAGCCTGTAATGTTGAGGAGAAGTATAGATTGGTGGACTTTCCTATAGCATACAAGACTTTGCAGCTAGAAAAGGTTATTTTTGTGTTACACGTTTCTTGAAATTTAATTGGAAAAAAGTTCTGGACTTTGCAACAGAGTTCAGTACTCTATGTGAAAAATACACTTTCTGACTCAGGGAGGAATTAATGTCACACTTAGTGGAGAAGTGAGGCAATTGCTAATGGGTTTGGGCAATTCCACTGATGTTACAGAAATGTTGGCAGTTGAGAGTAAGGATTATCTTTCCTATTGGTCTCGTATAAAATAATGTTGGGAATCTAGGATATGCTATTCCCAATTTGTGTTTCCCAATTGTGTTGTCTTAGAATGTGCCTTCTGATAATTCTGGTGAGTTCTGAGCATGAGTTTAAGCAGCATTACATGCATTTGTATAATTCATTGTGAACATGTAATGGCAGAGAACTTGGAAAACTGCACTCAAGCGTGAACCACAAGTGAAGTATATTGATCACTGCTGATTAATAAGTATGTTTGTGTATGAAATGATATGTATATTTATTTAATTCTGTATCTTTGTATACTTATACTTCAAGTAAATGATCCATTTTGAAATTATCACTATATTATTAAGGGGGTTTATTTTTGTACCTGTTTTATATTCATTCCCCACTTCACAATATCAGTAGATGCGAGAAGCGGTATAGAACTTTAGCAAAATAACTAATGAAGTACAGAACATGTGTATATGTATTCAGTTTTATCTCACTTTATGTGATAAATAGAAGACAGATTAACTCCTATAGTTAGTCCTAAATCCCTTACTTGGTTATAATAAAAGGTTAACTTTACACCCATTAATGTGTACTGCTTTTTGAAATTCAGGAATTTTTTTCTTAAATAGCATCATATACATGTTTATCTATAATGAAAAATAAGTCTACACCAGTGTGTCTACAAGAGATGATGTGTATTGGTTGTATTAATTCAGGAATGGGAATATGTTTCTGCTTTTGGAAATACCTCAGCTTCTGTTTTAGTTGTTTGTTGTCAAGTCAGAAAGGATTTACAGCACCCCTAATAGGGCTTTCAAAGTAGTTACAGACAGTATTCAAAGAGTTGGTTGATCAGTTCCACTCCCTCAGTGAGTTTTCATGGCCATGTGGGGATTTGAACCCGGGTCATCAGAGTCCTAGTCCTCCATCTGCTACACCACACTGAGTACATCCAAATGCTATTTTAGATTAGTACTTCCTTGGTGTTCAGCTCATAATATATCTTGGACATAAATGTGAGTTCCTATTTCTGAGCTGAGGGGATGCAAAGTTATTAAAGGCCACTGCAAAACTGAACACATTGCCAAGTTTCATAAAGAGGGATGAAATAACTGAATGGCATGTCTGTTCAAAATAAAAAGTTTGAAACCCTCAATACTGTAAAAAGAAGAAAATTGCAGTATTTCGGACACATATTGCACAATAAATACCATGGTCTGCAAGTTATCCTTCAAGGAAAAATAGACGGGAAGCATGACCTGGGGCATATAAGAACATTCTGTCTTAAGAACGTAAGCCAATGGTCTGCAAGTTATCCTTCAAGGAAAAATAGATGGGAAGCATGACCTGGGGCATAGAAGAACATTCTGTCTTAAGAACGTAAGCCAATGGTCTGCAGTGAACACAGCTGCTCTGTTTAGAATAGCTTTAGATAGAAACCAATTCAGGCTACTGATTGCCAACATTCTACAAGGACATGGCACTTGAAGAAGACGACGACAAAGACAATGGAAACTCACTGGGGAAGTGAAACTTGTAAAACCATTCCTTAAATATATCTTACCTTGAGAGCATTTTTGGGTTGCTATAAGTTGGTCCCAACTTGATGGCACAGAACACATACAAAGCAATCTGGAAATCTACATCTAGCATTTTCTCAAATATTTCCTAAGGTCAGAATGATTCAAGAGCTGTTACTAGAAAAACAAGTTGAGATTTATGTTATCTTTAATTTTATTCTTTTTGCTATTGCAATGGCAATATTTTACATTGATATTGTCACAGTTATTGAAAGAGAACTGTGCTTCCAGCTGCCACCGTATACTGTACATAATTACTCTGGATACATTCCAATGAAAAGTGTCAGACAAGACCTCTGAGTACCCTTGGGACTTTTATAATATGAATTGAAAATGTAGGCTTGAAAGGAAGAAAAAGTGCATATCACAAATGAACGTACAAAGTATAATCACACAGCAAAATAATTATAGCCACAGGTCTTTCAGCTAGGTTATACCATTTAAATAAAAATATGTCTGTCTTAATAGCCTATTGTGTAAGATTGGCAAGATTTCTTCGACTGGTTTCCATGTGTGTGTGGGTCATTCTGTTACTGTATTCATATGTAACACTAAACCCTGAGAACACTAAATCGTACAGAGAAAAGCTCCACCAAGACTGAGCTCCCTGGCTCCTGTCCCCTGGCACAGTTTGCACTAACTGGTTTATTCGGATGTACAGACTTGGCCAAATCCTAGTGTTTAATATAGCTAATAGGAATGCTGGGAAAAGTTGAAGGCAGCAGGAAAAGAGGAAGACCAAATATGAGATGGGTTGACTCCCTAAGTCACAAACTCCAGTTTGCAGGAACTGAGCAGGGCAGTCGAGGACAGGACATTTTGGAGATTGCACATTCATAGAGTTGTCCTAGGTTGGAAGTGACTTGATGGCACATCACCACCACCACCACCACCATGTGGGAATTAACCAACTAAATGTTGCAGTAAATGAAGCTAGCTTGCTTACTCTGTCCATAGTTAAGATTAATCTATGCACCAGCTGAGTGAGCTTTGGGATATGTTGTGATACCACTGGAATTCCAATGTACATAAACCATTTCTGTTTCCCTATTCATGGAGAATTCCAACATCCACCTCTTCTGGCTCCAACCAACTGGCAACTTCAGTCTGCTTCTTGCCATCAAAGTTGGTTAAAAAAATCCTAGAACTTTTTTTTTACTCTGTATGGTAATTTTCTTTGTCCATGCAGATTTGTTGCTAAGAATTTGACCTAGCTTCTTTTTTATGCCTATGAAAAAACACACTGTATGTGATTAGGTGATGTTCTTCAGATGATTCTACCGCAGAAGGTTCATCTTGTGGGTCTAATTTTGTTTGGGTTCTGCAACAAAACATGATTCTGAGGTATCGAAATATGCCACTCTGATGCATGATGGTTAACCACAGTTTCTCATCTGGCAATAATGCTAAATAGTTTTTAATGTAAAATGAATGAGTATATTTCCAGTCTACTCTTGAGTGCAGGTGGGTAAGGGGCACAGGATCCTTATTACTTTGGGATGGCCTTATAATATTAACCTATATCTCAGCATAACATACCTTCAAGGCCTGTCATTCCAAACAGATATGCTCATTGCTTGTCAAATGTGAAACAGCATTGAATGCCTTGAAAGTTTATCTGGGAATATTTGTGCTGCTGATTGTGGGCTCCAGTTATCAAGTGCAAAGCATTTATGTACAAAGTGACCTTTTGCCTGATATACTTATTGTAACATAAATATACTCCAATTCAGTTTTCCCACATAGGGAGTTGCTGAAAGCAAGTCTGATGGCCTTGTATGTTATCTCATCCAACTGTAATCATACATTCCTAATAGAGTGGCTCGAATAATGAATACAGGCTGGAACATGATAAAATTACAGACCCTTTGCTAGATGGGGCTGATTGAGCCTCACACAGCATTCAACAGTGCACATTCCTAATTTACCAGTTTTCTACATATACAGTGGTACCCCGACTTACAAAATTAATCCGTTCCAAACATACGCTTGTAAGTCGATTAGCTCATAAGTCAGGGAACGATTTCCATAGGAATGCTTTGAAAGTCAATTAATCTATTCCAGATGAACGGATTTCAATTAATTCTTATGGAAAACTGCTTTAAAACACCTGCAGCTCTCCTCCCCCCACACACACACACCGGGCGCAAAATGATGGGTGGTTTAAAATGTCTTTAGCCACCGAGGCAACCACTTGGCTCGGTGGCTCAAATACATTTTAAACAAGCTGTGCTTTCCCCCACAATACAGCTGATTGAGGGGGAAAGTGCAGGTTGTTTAAAAATTGCAAAAGAAAAAGACCCCCCACTGGCAAACATGCCAAAAAAAAACAAAACTACAGAACAGTATATAAAAATAACAGAAAAAATCAATCTACGTTTCTCACAGTAGAGAAGTGCAGGAAAATGGCGTGGGTATTTTAAAACCTCCCAAATGCAAAGCGCCATGGGCAAAACAGTTTTCAAAAAAAAAGTAAGTTGGGGAAACCCTATTTTTTGCTCATAAGGCAGTGGGATCCGATGGAATTGTGCTCGTAACTCGGGTTATCCGTATGTCGGGTATATTGTAAGTTGGGGTACCACTGTATATATAAGTGGGATATAGAAATATATAAAAAACAATGAATCATTCATCCACTATACTAAATGTATGGACTATTGGTGAAGCAAAGAGAACCATGTCAGTTGAAGAAACACTATATCATTTTACCAAGCTTTTGATGAGTGATTATTTCTTTTAAAGACAAATGCTCCTTTTCAATTCAGATATTTCTATGTACTGTAATTAAAAACATTTAATCTGCTGCCAATATAATTTATTGAACATGTATAAGTGGAAGCAAGTAAAATTTAACTAAGGTGATATTTTACCACAGCTTGTGTATTAACAGTGATAAGTTGTTTGCCTTTTCTTGCAAAGTGCTATGAGGGGGGAAAAATCTAGGTAATGTGCTCGTATGTAATAAATGTTTATCCTTTCTGTTCAAGTGAAATTCTGTGTCAATAAGAAGTTGATAACCTTTCACTAATTCAGTGAGCTGGGCAGCAAAACCAAAATGATATAAACACTCACTAAAAGTTATTTAAAGGAGTAACTTTCATCGTCATACTCCAGTTCATCTATTTCATCTTCCTCCAGAAGCCCATATTTAAATTTACGATACACTGTGCCATCTTGGCCCATGTAGACAATGTCATCGTCATCATCATCGTCGTCATCTTCATCCCGGTCCTTGTATTCAATCATTTGATCTTCTTGATAACTGGGGCTCTGGTAGTGGTTGCTTTTGAAGGAACTGTGTCCCTTTGCATTATCTGCCAGCTTCTCATATCCACCTTGATTAACTGGTTTGGGCTTGGCTCGTAATCGTCGCCACAAGAAAGCAATGGCTCCAAAGCTGAGGATCAACAAAATTAATATGGCAACCATCAAAGTTGCAGCTTTCCCTTTTCCTTTCTCTAACTTCTGAGGAATCCGTAATATACACTCGTCTGAAAAAAAAGAGGAAACAAAGACTTCATGTAGTCATATATTGCAGGTAGAAATACATTTGGGACTAAGAATAAGGAATACTTTCTATGCAGTTGTACACATCCAGGATCTCAGTATTTTATGGAACCCAAAATATCTTATGGCATCTTCTGTTTCCAAGTATAGGCATTTTTATTTTTTCAGGTACTGTATTTCGGTAACTAGTCTAGTGGTTCTAGAGCCTCAATTTTTAAGAAATCACTTTCTGCTCACCTTGCATACCACTGCAGTCACAACATTCCTGAGTTTGAACAAGTTCAGAACTCTTGCAGCACGGCACACAGCGATTTTCATTTAGATACAATTCCATGTTAAGATGACAAGCAGTGCAGTTGAGGGGTCCGGGTCCTTTACACTGCATACAAGATTCATGGCATTCTTCACAACTTTCTGAATTCTTGAAATGAGAAAAACAAAAGCCCTTAATCTTGGGTATTCAAGTGACACTTGGGATCCTAGCTGGAACTGGCTGGCCATGATAAAATAGAGTATGTATAACCATGATTCTCTCTATTTTGGGCCTCTGTGTTTATGTATGGCTGCCTATATCAGGGTTGTCTAGAAACAGAACAGCGTGCCTTGATTGTGGATGGTCCTTGGCAGAGTGCTATGTTAACTGGTGGATAAGTAGCCAAATGTATTCTCAAAGGCTTTCACGGCCAGAATCGGATAGTTGTTGTGAATTTTTCACGCTCTTTGGCCATGTTTTGGAAGTTTTTCTTCCTGATGTTTCACAAGACTCTGTGGATGGCATCTTCAGAGGGCAAGGTGCTCAGGGAACTAGGCGTTCTCTCTGTGCTCTGAGGTATATGCCATAACTCTGGCGAAACATCAGGAAGAAATATGTCTGTGAAGATTCTCAGTCATCCAGGTGAGTTTATCTGGAAGTTGAGTCATGGCTACTGGACTTCTTTTTTGTCTAATATGTGTACATCCTCATCTTTGAAGTACACCTCCATTTGAAGGACAAAGGGCACTCTTTCAAAGATGAGGATGTACACATATTAGACAAAGAAGAGAGGTGGTTTGAGAGAGGAGTAAGGGAAGCCATTCATGTGAGCATTGAAACCCCCTCCCTCAACAGAGGTGGCGGCCTCAGGCATAGTCTATCTGCTACTTATCAGGGTGTGCTTTCCAAAGTACCCAGACAAATCAAAAAGCCTTCACCACCAAGGCTATAGCTAACGACCCATTCTTTATAGGTTCCAGCACCTTAGGCCATTGTTCACCTTAAGGCTATGGATACTATTGTCTACCTAACAAGCCTATTCAGTCCATTGTTTATCTTATGAGCCTAATTCAGACTAGGGTGACAAGAGGTCAAAGCTGACTGACTATAAGATGGAGGACTCGCACTAGCTGTATTCAGACTGATGAAGCTGTTTGGATGAGCAGCGAAACGTTTCTGTCTCTCAAAAAAGAAGTCCAGTAGCCATGACTCAACTTCCAGATCAGGAAGAAAAACTTCCAGAACACTGCCAAACAGCCTGAAAAACTCACATTAGCCAAATGTTTGTTGATTGGCATAATCATAATGTTGTGGGGTTAGTGGTCTGGGGGTCTGGGCAGAGTTATGTTGAAATATGACTGTTTAAGGCAATGTTCCCCACCTTTTTTGAGTTGCAACCTCTTACTATAATAGCTAAGTAATTGCAACCCTCCAGAAAACACTTTGTGCCCCCCCCCCTTGGGGTCATGATCTACAGGTTGGAAAACACTGGTTTAAGGGGAAAGACCAAGATGCCTGGAAGGAGTTACAAGACTATTTGAGTGTTCATTGGCAGTAGAGTTTATGAAGAGATAGAGATCTGTCTATACAAGTTATGAAGTGTGAAAGATCAGTGCCATCTTCGGCTGGAATCTCACAGCATGTATCCCCCAGGTTGTCATTGGGTGGATATAGTCCTTTGCAAAAAACAAGAATCCTGCCATTTCATGGGATATGGTTTAAAGGAAGGACTCATTCTATCAAATACCTGATAAGGAAATACAGTATAGGGAAGCAATTTTAATTCAACTTATCTGGTCGTTAAAACCTAGTAGTAATTTGCAATTTGAGTAGGTCTGTTGAATCACTTGGGATTTCATGAGTAAATTCCATTCATTTATTAGACCTACTCTAGTTGTTATTTAGATAGTCAAAGCTATGGTTTTTCTAGTAGTGATGTATGGAAGTGACAGCTGGACTATAAAGAAGGCTGATTGCTTGCAGAATCGATACTTTTGAGCTGTGTTGCTGGAGGAGACTCTTGAGAGTCCCCTGGACTGCAAAGAGATCAAACCTATCCACCCTGAAAGAAATCAACTCTGAATGTTCACTGGAAGGACAGATTTTGAAGCTGAGGCTCCAGTACTTTGGCCACCTCATGAGGAGAGAGGAGTCCTTGGAAAAGACCCTGATGTTGGGAAAGATGAAAGGCAAAAGGAAAAGGGGACAGCAGAGAATGAGATGGTTGGATTGTGTCATTGATGCAACCAACTTGGATTTGTTCAGTCTCCGGGAGGCAGTGGAAGATAGAAGGGCCTGGCATGCTCTGGTCCATGGGGTCACGAAGAGTCGGGCACGACTTAATGACTTAATAACAGTTTTGATTTACTATTGGAATTCATTTACTTTCCAAACCAATATGATGCTATTCTTTATTAGTTATATTTCTCTAAATTCTTCTAAATTTTGTTTTGAAGATCTGCAATTAAAAATGCATTAAAATGCATTTATTCATGAAAATATGCAAGATGTTCAATTATACATGTCATATAAAATGTTAATAAGATATGGATATTAATTAAAATTGCAGACAAAAAAAGAATGGGTTATGAAAATAAGGAGTTTTGTGACACCTTGAAGACTAAAGTATTTGGCATAAACTTCCTTGAACTACAGTCCACTTTTTCAGATGCCAGGGTATACCATCGTAGTTGACAGGCATGAATACACATGGAAGGGGGGATATGAAATGTAACAGAAATGCAAAATGTGATGTCTTCATACAATGGTCAGGAAGGGTTGCTATTAATGCTTGCATGTGTCTCCCAATATCTAAAAAAAACAGACCCTGATGAGGTGATGCAACGAGTGAAAATGGGGAAAGTGTGAAAGTGAGAGAAATCAGACCCAAAAAAGTCATTCACTTTTTCTACTAAAATGAATGTTGCCTCTTCAAAAAGGGATTCTTTGCTGCTGCTCCAAAAGATGGAATGCCTACGGAATTCTAGATCCAACACTTATTCGTGCAGTTATCTATCCTTCTTTCATAGCTATAATGAAGACCCTGCAGAGCAGGACAATAATACAAGGACAGGTTTCCTCTCACTTGTACATGTTAACACCGAGCAGAAAAACTTAGTCTATTTGCCAGTAGTATGGACACTCCTGTGCAGTGCTTCTGTCTATCTTCAAAATCCAACACCTCCTATTTGATTGATACATCTTTTAGGGAGGAAACACTCCACTGACTCTAAAATCTAACTATTTATTTCTCTTTTTAAAATAAAAACCTGGAGAGCAAAGCATTAATCCCCACCCTGGTATCAGCCTAGATCAGTACCATAATTTCCATTTAATTTGCCAGAATTCAAAACTATAAACGATCTAAGACCGTGTAACCATTCTTGACAGAAGGCAATAAAAAGGCATTGCTTATAAACAGCAGTGAAAGGGTATACATAGAACAGAAATATTCTGCCCTTATCTTAAAGTTTTGGCTGGATATCTCAATGGGTTAGGTATCTGGTTGTGCCAGAGGTTGGTAGTGAGATTCTTCCCTGTGCTTCCTGGGAGAAGACCCAGCTTGGCTAGACTTGGGCAAACTGCACAATCTCAGAGTGTCCCCAGAGGTAGGGAAGGGTCAACCACTTCTGAGTACTCTCTACCTAGAAAACCCTGAAAAGGGTCACCATAAATCAGAGTTGCTGGCACATGATTAATCTTAAATTATACTCAAATTGATGGAAAGTAGCCACCAAAAACAGCAGGGGGAAAACTAACATATTCTAATCATATTGATCACATGGCAAGCCCAGTGGTTTAGGCTTCTGACTGTGAACCCAGAAGTTGGCAGTTCGATTATCTACTTGGCCTCTTTGTCAGGTGTTGCATTTGATTATCTGTAGGGCAGGCATGCCCAAACTTCTGCCCTCGAGATGTTTTGGACCACAACTCTCACAGTTGTGGTTCAAAACATCAGGAGGCCGAAGTTTGTACATGCCTGCTGTAGGGTCTCTTCCAGTGCTGCCGTTAAGATTCTAAACCCTACTCAAGATCAGCAAGCAAAAAAGGTTGCTTTTAGAGACCAACAAGTACAGAGGCTGTCACAGCATAAAGAGTGCTTTAACTCCACTCTTTTTTCACTTTGTGAACATAGTGGTGAAAGTGATCACTGACTGAATGAAGCAAGATCAGTTAAAGTAGAGAATATGTTGTATGTCTACATATTTCTGACTGGTGAGAAAGTACCTCTGAGACTTTGTATTTTCCTATTAAGCACTCCGAATCGCAGATGCCAGCAGCCAGTCGGTAACTCCACACACACGACGTACAGCTGAACGGTCCCTTCCCTTAAAGGCAACAAGCAAATCAATATTAAGAGGATGTATCAGAAAAAATCTAATTCATAGCACTATTATTTTAATTCAAAATTAGCCAAAAATTTTATTGTAGTTTTATTACGATGTTTATACTATATTTTTCTTTCATTGTTGTTGTAGTAGTTGTTATTGTTATTATTATTGTTTTGTTGTAAACCGCCCGGAGTTCCTTCGGAAGATGGGTGGTATATAAATATTTAAATAAATAAATAAATAAATAAATAAATAAATAAATAAAATGTGCATTTGAAAAGCCTCCTGTTAATTTTTAGTCATATGTTTATACATTAGAAGGAAATTATACAGAGATATTCAGTGCTTGCTGTGTACATTATTACTATGATGTCACAGTTCTTGAAGGAGGATTTGAACAAATTATGATCTTAGCCTGAGTTCAAACCTCCCACATAGATAAGAGGCATGACATTTCCCATGGTACCAAAATCCTATTATGCCTTACTCTTATCTGAATTATTTGAGCTTGGCAAAACAAGTAAGTAAGTAAATAACTTCCTCTAACAAAGGAGAAGAAACACATCAACTTCTAACAATGTGAGCTTGAATAACATAAGGTGCAGCAGAATCAACACTCCCTTAGTTGAAGGTACTTGTCTTACTACTACCTTTGACTCCAGACAATATTCATTAGTCAAAGACAGAAGAACTATGGAAACGCAATGGTCCCTTTGATACAAGAGAAAGACCCAGTGTCACATCCTACCGGTGCACAAACGGCACATTGGGTGGCACCTTTCACAGGTATGCTTATCATGGTCCTCATAGTGAGATTCAGGACAGGAGATGTGGCATTCATTCTTGGAGTGTAGCAGGAAGAAATAGTCATCGCAGGAGAGGCAGGCCGTAGGTTCAGGTCCAAAACATTCTTTACAGCTTTTGTGACATGCCTCACAGGTGGCGGTAAGGTTATTTGCATAATAGCTAAAAGAGACAAATGTGCTCAGTTTTATTTCATTTTACTGAAGGAAGGAATTCTCTTAGGTTGCAGTGCAGTTTGCAAACCTATATCGTTAACACATAGTGGGAGTTATTTGTGCTTTTTAATAACCATCTTAGTCCTTGTTTCTTTTATAATTCTTGTATTTTACCCTTTATCCAAAAGAGGAAGGCAGAGTACCTTATCAACATTAATACAAAATGCTTAATGCCTACAAAAATAGCACTACCAAACCGCATCATTGCAGTGAAATGAGAGCAATAATCTAAGAGAGGTACTGAAGAACAATTGAATCAGGAATCAAATGCTCGAATAAATGATGCCTCTTAATTTTCTATCCTACTGCTCCATGAGATAGGTATTTGACATTGCTTAATAAGAGGGCCAGACCTTCAAGAGAGAAACAAGAATAAATGGCAGACATGTTTGTTGTCACTCTTCTTTCATTTTGGCCAGAGCTCAGAAAGTTAATTTTTGGGTGGATGAGAACGCCCAGAATCTCCAAGCTAGCATGGCCCTGGGAATGCTAACTGAGGGATCATGGCAATCCCAGCTCAAAAATGTAGGCTCCTACCGGGCTTGTCCCGGATTGGGGCCACTTTGTCGCCCCGGTGCCGTTTTCGGCGCGAAAGGAGGAGGACACGTGACTCCTGAGGTGTGCGGGGATCGGAGCCTTTAAAAGGGCTGCCCGCACACCAGTCCTCCTCTTTCGCGCCGGGCAGCACCCCGCCCTCCCACCCTTAGTGGTTGTGAGAATGAGGTTATCTGGTCGCTCCGGGGCCGAATGGGAATTTTTGACTGGTACCATTATTGGCTGCTTGGTGCCAGTGCGTTTTCACCCATTCCATTCTCATTGACCGTTAGGCAGGGTTTCCTGTGTCCCTGGCAGGTAGTGCAACTTAAAAGGGGCCAGGACTGTGACGTCAGAACACTAAAGGCATCTTGATTAGGGCTCAGGGCAGTTGTACAATAGATAATAACATAGGACCAATGGATAGGTAAAACAACCCCATAGGAAAGTAAATTAAATATCTTAAAGGCTAGGAGTTCGTACGGCTGCCCCATGTAATACCTGGACCTAGTTCGGCGGGGGGCGGCTGCTTTCCTGGAATGGCACCCCCATACTGGGTCACATTATGGCGTCACAATAAATTAAAATAACATCTGAGAGTTGAAATATGAGTTGCACTACGGCAGGCCCATCCTTTTGGCTACAACTTTAGTTACAGTTACAGCAGTTAATAAAGTTATTAATAAAGTTATTAATAAAGTTGTGGCCCGATTTAAAACCCAATATTCTTGTGTGGTCTCATTATTGCGGGACTGGGGGGGGACAAAGTAATTTCTCCAAGGCATGTGTTCAGCAAATCTGCTTCACTAATGTTGTTTCACCATCTTGGCCCAGTGTGACCAACATCTCTCAGAGGAGTTCCAACTCATAAACCTACAAGCTCAACTCTCTCTGTATGGGGGGTGCAGTACTGGTGGAGAGTCACTGTCCCCCCCTTTCCTTTTAGTTGCTGGATATAAAACATATTTTGCATCAATTTCCCCAGGATGGGTATCTCTTACCTACAAGGGCTATACTACAAGTACATACTTATCAAGCAAGGCCTTGACAACCCAAAAATCTTACCCAGTTGTACAGGTGGGTACGCATCTATTTTCTTGCTTGTACCAGCTGGGTGGACAGGAGATACACTCTGTGTGGTACTTCCCATAGCATGTTTCACAGCTCCTGTGGCAGACAGAGCACTGGTTTCCGTCATGATCCGCATAATATCCATCTGGACATATTTCAACACAGGTGCCATCTGCAAGATGGATAGCATGAGATGAGCAACACCTAATACCCCCTTTTCTTGCTTGGAGGAAAACATTAAAAACATTGTTAAAACTGTTAAAATTAAAATTACAATTAAAATCATCACAATTTATGCAGGTAGGTCCTGAAACCACATGGCAGCTTGGAAACCGATTGAGACACATTGAAGCAGGGTTGGCTGAAACAAAATCCCACCCTCCCCCACATTGTGGCGCATCTGATCATATCAAGCCATCCTCCTGGGACAAGGAAGAGGGCCCCCAGAAATCAGGCAGGGCCCTTTTCTATAAGTGGAGCCCTTCCGTCCGTGGAAGGCAAATCCTAGATCCAGCCTGTGATGGGGTGCTGCACTCATCCCTAGCAATCCATCTGCCACCAGCACACAAGGAGCAGCCAACTGGGAGGAGTGTACGTTTTTGCTTTAAAGGATCATGCCAGCAGGAGGATAAGTTTTTTCAGGGTCCAGCTGATGCAGCTGAAGAAGTAACCCTGCCTTGATGAGAGGCAGATAGAAGAGGCAGTTTCGGCAGAATAGAAGGGAAGAACTGGGAAGGCAGAGGGCTCTTGCCTGTCTCCAAAGAAGAGGGCTTGAGGGAGGAAGTTGTGGTTGCAAGAGAGGATCACAATAGAGGCTGCCTAGTTTGCTTGCTTGTGATAAGCATCAGACACCAAAAACTCCATATCTATCTATCTATCTATCTATCTATCTATCTATCTATCTATCTAT
>JAHTLZ010000237.1:35638498-35663206 GCA_023846285.1 Phrynocephalus versicolor | reverse complement strand
AGACATTGCTTGTTGATCAAGGCAAAATTTAGAAGAAACATTTCCTTGTCTTGCAAAACAGTCTTAAATAGAGAGAAATGTTGCAGGACAAACCACAGCGAGATTATTCCTGGCCCAATAACAAGATTCTGGGGTCCCCCACCCCGCTTACTACCTGTACATAACAAAAGACGACGTATTTTAAATAATGTCTGAAAAGTATGGATGAAAACCTGTTTAAGGGATGCAGTGAGGAGGTCCAATTCTAGCTGTCATGTGGGATTAGGGTCAGAGATGTCCCTGCTATTCCCATTGTATTCTTTTTATAGTACTATCAGTGCACCGGACACTTTTTAGAATCATGGTCACAATCCAACTGAAAAATTACACTGACTCCATCTATGCACATTCCAGGTGCAGTTGCCACCAGCTAGCATAGACATTATGCTATTGCATGCAAAATCACTCAACTCGCATGCAAGAGCAAATGCCTAGACCAATAGTGGTGAACCTTCAGTACTCCATATGTTTTGGACCACAACTGCCAGAATTCCGAGCCTAGACTGCCAATGACAAAGGACTGTGGAGCTTGTGGTCAAAAACATCTGGAGTGCCAAAGATTTGCCACCCTAGACGAATTATAATCCAGACTATAATTCCAAGATGATGAAAACCCTTGTTGAAGTACACTGTTGAAACAACAATATAGAAGAATGGCAACATGAGCAGCTGGAACAAGGGCACAGACCCTTCTAAATATAAAAAGTGTTAATTAAGCAATGTGTTCTCTGGAAATTGGGTCAGGGTTTGACAGGCACTTTTTCAATCTTAATTCTCTATCGCTTCCCACCTTCTTTTTCCAGCTACTCCATTTGTCAGAATAAGATAGGACAATATGATTTCCACCTTTCTTTTCTTGAGTTACTGAAGGTATATTCTTAGAACAATATATGGAATATAGATCACTTGCTAAAGCGACAACATATTAACAGCAGTCAGCTGTCAAAAGGATTAGTTTTTATGATAATCATTTTGGAATAAGAAAATGTGCAATACAATTGAAAGGATGTCACACACATCTTATATATATAGATATGCACAATCGTCCACCATGATGGGAAAATATTATCTAATGCTCACAATGGCAACCAGTAACCAGCCCACTGTTCTTAAAAACTGTGATAAGAATGTAGCAAAAGGGACTTAATTTCTAAACATTAACAAGTGTACATCTAATTCAACTGCACCCAATCAATTAATAATTGATTCAAAGAATTCAAGATCTATGGCCGTCTTAAACAAAAATGTTACTGTGTAGTAGAATATATGGAGATGACGAGAACGACACACACAAACATAAGAACAGTAGTTGCTGCATCAGGCCAAAGGCCCATCTAGTCCAGCTACCTGTATCTCACAGTGGCCCCACCAGATGCGTCTGGGAGCGCACGAGAGTAGATATCTGTCTCCTGAAACCACTCCCCTGCAACTGGCCCTTTAATTACCCTGTTTTTAATCTTGTGGATTACACATCTCCCAGCGGCATAGCAAGGTTTTGGGGCGCCTGGGGACAAAGTTGTTTTTGCACCCCTCTGGCCCTCCCCCACCCCATCGCATTGACCCAGCAAGGGGAGGCCATCCTGCGGGCGTGGGGTGGGTGGGCACGCGGGTGGGCACACAGGTGGCCATGCCTTACCTCTCCCATGGTGGTCCAGAGCAAGGCGAGGAAGAGTTGGAGGAGGGGGGCCCTGCAGCCACCGCACTTGCACGCCTGCCTGCCTGTTTCCTTTGCCGCATGCCTGGCATGCGGTGGCAGAGGAGGCGACAGAGTGGGTCCCATCGCCAAGCCTGAGAACTGCTGGCGGGAGGGCGCAGGGCTTCCTCCTCCCCCTCCCCCTCCAGGCGCCCCCAGATTGCTGCACCCGGGGCAGATGTACCCTTCTGCCCTCCCCTAGATAAGCCCCTGATATCTCCCTCATGGTTTGTAACCTGTGATAGAATTTTCCTCCGGGAATCTGTCCAACCCCCCTTTTGAAGGCATCCAGGCCAGATGCCATCACCACACCCTGTGGCAGGGCATTCCACCCACATGCAAAGAAACATGCAAATAAAATCAGGATCTCTGTTTGAAGTGGGGTAAAGGGAGGCATACGTGGGGCACTCCTGTAAGCATTTGCTCCTGTATAGATAGAGTGGCATATCTGAATCGGACAAACACTTCAGGCAATGGTTCGCTGTTGTACATTCTTCACAGCCATCTGCGCAGTTCTCACACTGTCTTGTCCTCACATTGCCAAACATTGCTCGTGGGCAAACATGGACGCAAGACTCGGCAAAAAGAAATCTCCCTGAAAACGACAGAGTAGACAAGATGTATCGGAAGGGACGTCAATAGAATGCTGTATGCCAACAACCTTTTTGCTAGCAAAATAAGCTTTTTCTAGTCAGGCTACTAAGCTACTGTACTTTACTATAGAAAATTAATGAGATGCCTTTTGCTACATAAGTGTGGGCAAGACATCTTATTTCCCATAGCATTTTGCCATAAACACACATTTCAAATTCCACATGGCCATAAGGCTCTCACAAAATCTTCTTCAATATGTTGCTCCTATTTATCCTCCATCACCACTAACTCCATGGGTGAATAGAAACATAGAGCAGGATCCTCCATCCAAATGCATTTCACTGGCATTATTCCCTTCTCCTCTACCTCTTGATAATGCTTGAAAAGACCAATATGGAACCTAGAAGACGCTACAGATGTAATTACCTTTGGGACATGAAGTACATGTATCAGGAGCTTTGTCACAGGTTTTGCACGGAGGATTACAAGGCTGCAGCTCTGTAGCTGTTGCTATAAAAAGAAAGAAAACAAATTGTAGTGAACAAGTGGCTTGGTGTGTCATTGCAAGCATGCCAAAATGCATCATTTCAGACATGATTGTGTAACATCTTCATGTTATAGCTTATATACGGCCTAGTTAGGTGTCCCAGAGGCCACAGAACAGAACCACCCTTCTTTTCAGGGCAGAGGAGAAGGCAGCTGTGGGTGTTTCAGTTGTCCTTGCTCCCACACTTGCTTACAAACTAGAAACACGGATCATCCATGGAGTTGGGTTAATTTAATTCCCTCCCACTTGGTTTCATTGTGACAGATTCGGTTTAAAGGGGAGGGGATATCAAAAACCAAAGCAAAACCATAGCCAGAGAGGGAGGAAAACCATGTTGCCTTCCTGACCATGCCTTGTCAGCCTACTGGCATGACTTTGACTGGGCGCTAGATGTCACAGAGGCCCTGGTACTTGTACACTTAGAGATCAAGGATAGGCTTACCATGACGCTTAACAAAGGAAGAGAAGTGCAAATGATGCTGAGATAATAAGATGCTCACCCGACTGAAAGATTTTGCAGATTATAATGCAGAATATAACCAGACCAGGAAATGTGCTTCTGTTTCTATATGTCATTATGCAAACTAAGATCAGCCTGGGATTCCATTAGTAATTTGTTTGCTTGGTTGGTTGGTTGGTTGTTTCTTTCTTTGTTTTATTTGTATACCACCCATCTGGCTGCCAAGACCAGTCTGGGTGGTTTGCAAAAATGTCTTTCTGGGTGGTTCAAAAAATTGCTTTCTACAGTTGTGTAATGATTACAAACCTATGCACCAGGAATATGGGCAACGGAAGCACCCTGCATGCTATTAAAGCTAATGATGATAGAGCTTTGGATTGAAAGGATTTTTGAGTGTCAATCTGACTTTAGGTAGATGGTTAAATGTATTGGCCATAACCCTGACCAAATGCTGGCAATCTTAGGCAATTTCTGAGCTGTGGAACTCTGGGTCGGCTTGTTTCCAGTGGGCTATGGTGAATCTGATAGTTGTTTTAAGCTTGCTGAAGGCAATTGATAATTTGAGCCTGTTCAAAAATCTCTCACAGTAAGATAGGAACCTGTTAGCTATGCCAGTATGGTGGCCATTACATAGACCACATTCATACTATATACAAAAAAGCAAAGTGTGCTGCTTAGATACCGCTCCACAGCATCAAACACACCCTCTGGTTGATTTACAATTCAGCTATACATTTCCCATAACCCTTGTGAGCTGGGTTCTCATTTTGCCAATCTCAGAAGGATGGAAGGCTGAGTCAACCTTGAGCCAGCTACCTGGGATTGAACCCCAGGTCGTGAGCACAGTTTTGGCTGCGGTACAGCAATTTGACCACTGTGTCAGAAGGGTTTAGAGAGGCTGAATACCTATCATTAACTAGTCTAGTGGGCTGTGGGGTATTGAGCAACAACTGATCTTCTCCCCTTTTCTTCAACAACTAAAAAGTTAGCATTCAGTGTGTGTTTAATAGTCTGCAAAAGCCTGAGATGTGCTCACTTTCTAATATTAAGACTGTTAGCACTGTAATATTTCATAATCTCCACCAGAGGGGAATATGTACTAGGATATGAGGTACTGCAAAACACGGCATCTTAAATGTCTATGAGCCAACAATTCAACTGTCTTCCAGTCAGATGTAAATGCTTATTTTCAGAGGTGCTTTTGACATTAACTATGTTTTCAGCTGCACAAAGCTATAATGCAGAAGAAACAAAAGAGATACCTCTGACCATGGAAATAATTGAAAATGTTCAAGTTTTTGCTGAATGCTTACATTCCTCTATAGGGCACAGATGCCAGATTTCTCATTCCTCTATAGGGCACAGATGCCAGATTTCTCTCTCCTATGTGAAGATCTTAGACCTTGAAAAAGTATGATCTTGGGTCACTCCTCTGTATAAAATCACAGTTAAATAGTACCGAGTGCAGAATACAGAGTACAGAGGAGTGACCCAAGATCTGGAGAACATCCTTGATCTGTAGGGCATGACTTGACGTCCAGGTATTGAGTCCAGCCCTCAATCAAGTGATAGGAGGACCACTTTTTATGCACCAGGATGGGTACCAAGTCCTGTCATTTCACTGGATACCCTCCACTGCCAAGTAGGCTACATGGGAAGCTAACCTGGTCATTGAGTGAACCAGGTGATAGCTGGGTCTCTTATTCTGCACCAGATTAGTTGTAAACTGTAACCAAGATGGTTTTGGTTGCTTCTACCCCATAACCACTTATATCCCTGATTTCTGTCTCCCAAGCCTCTTAAGAACAACAGGCAGCAGAGACAACAAAAATGGCCATTCAGTGGAATGTGAAGTTGCACACGTAGGTGCTAATTCAGTCTCAGTGATGTGAAAATTGTTAGGACATATAATGGATAGTGTGAGTAATGACAGCCTTACTAATTAGGGTAGCAAATATATTGTTCATGAGGTATAACCACTGGTATGTACAACCTTATGAACAGAAACAGGAAGGCAAGTAACATTATGCCTGTCAATGGAAGGTAAAATACAGTACACTTTCCCTAACCATCTCATTGCCTTCTGCTGACACAAGAACTTGCCTTATATTGTAAATTCTTGGCTCATGTAACTTGTTATTACCAGTCCTGATTTGGATCTGACTCTCCGGGGGTTTACTGGGAGGACTTTCTGCATTCAAAGCAGAAAGTACTGACTGGGGAATTTCTACTATTGATCTATGATTGCTGCCCAACACCATAACTTTAGATGCACAGCTCAGCCAACCCTGTTCCTTATTTTAATCTATGTACCAAATGCTTCCTTTTCCAGATATTATGCATCATAGAATCATAGTTCCTATCTGTAGAATAAACTGTACTAATGAGACAGTGGCCTAATTAATGCACAACATTAGATGTGAGTGTAAGTGTTGACATCTTCAGGAATAAGCTTTGTATTGATTAAATGATTTACTGGACAAAATTCTGTTGTGTAACTTGGCTGTGCTGTAACCCAGATTAGGAGTTGGAAGCAGTAAATTTAAACTCCTGGAAAACAGTTAAATTTAATCTCATGGAAAACACCTAGGGAACCCTTTGGA
The DNA here is from genome assembly GCA_023846285.1 of Phrynocephalus versicolor. Lineage (NCBI taxonomy): Eukaryota > Metazoa > Chordata > Lepidosauria > Squamata > Agamidae > Phrynocephalus > Phrynocephalus versicolor. The sequence goes on along the minus strand of JAHTLZ010000237.1, from coordinate 35,657,270 downwards.
AGCTCCAGGATGGATGGGGCTGCCTTTAGTACTCAGAAAATGCTGCTGGGTGGCCACTGGTTAAGGCAGTGACCTGGTAGCAATTTTGTTTACTAATCAGTGTTCCTGAGACACCTGCCCTGAGACCCCTAAAGATTGCCCAGGGAGAGCCTCTAAACCTGAAATAGGGTGACAGGAAGCTCTCTCTCTCTCTCTCTCTCTCTCTCTCTCTCTCTCTCTCTCTGTGTGTGTGTGTGTGTGTGTGTGAGTGAGTGAGTGTGAGTGTGAGTGGTGTCGTTACAGTTGTGACTGATCTTCATGACTCCATGTCCATGGGGTTTTCTTGGCAGGAGTACTGGAGTGGCTTGCCAGTTCCTACTCCAGGCACCTATATCACCTGGTATTCCATGGTGGTCTCCCATCCAAGTACTAACCAGGGCCGACCCTGCTTAGCTTCCAAAATCAGGCGAGATCAGATGTGCTTAAGGCATCTAGGCAGCTGATAGGAAGCTTTATATGAGTGTAAATTAAATGTATCGAGCACATAATCCAGGTTACACTGGCAGAAAGTTCCACCAACAGGATGTTGCCCATGATTTTCCTGGTTGAACAAAAGTCTTGCCTTCATCGTCCAAGAAGTCCAGGAACATCAGAGGGTCAAAGTGGGATTTGTTTGTTTTGGATAGTGTCCTTTGCCAAGAAGAAACTATAGAATATGGATGAGATAGTAAGGAAACTAAGTATGAAAGTATGTTAAATTGGGAAAGGAGATACCAATTATACTGGGCTGAAATGTTGGGGGAAATGTGATTGAATTGGTAACATGACAGGAGACAAGCAACATATTTGTTTTATTTGGTTTAGTGTAGAAAATAAATTTAAAAAGTTTTAAAAAAGATTTGCATAGGGAAATAAATACTGAAATATGGATAAGTTCATGGGGGGGGGGAAGGATTTTAAAGACCATGCATGTATATAAAAAAATATCTATCAAGTGATTTGGAGATGGTATTTGACACCAGTTAAATTGAATATTATGGACTTTAAATGTTCTATATTGGAGATGTGGTCAGAATATAGGTGTTCATTTTCATATGTGAATCACTATTGAAATTTTTGAAATTGGTACTTAATGGGGAAAACTGCAAAAGCTACACTGGATGCCTACCCCAAAATTGCTTTTTATCCATTTTTTGACCAAGAGCAGTGGGATTGGACACTGAATTGTTAAATAATAATTTTGTTGATATATGGCAAGATTTTTGGACTTTGTACTATTGAAAGAGGAAGACCAATTAGACAAACAAAAGGTGTCTTTTTGGAATGGGTATGGGGAACTATAATAATTGATTTGTGAAGGAAATAGATCCTTCACAATAGGTCTCAGTGACGACTGCACACACTTAGTTACGTTTGTACAGCTGATGTTATACTAAACTATGTGTATTTTTCTGTTGTCGTTTCATCTTGTTTATTATCTTGGTACAGTATATGTCTCTATAATTTATTTTATTTCTCCTTACTGTATTTTGTTATTCTCTTGTAATAGAATAGGATAAAATAAATGACTTAAAACATTAACCTATTTGATTTCAATAGGCAGCAATATATATATGATATGGGTGTGAAATCTTTACATACTAGACTTCATTCTGTTTATGGCTTTGCAAAAACTGCTACAATCATGAACGCAAATGCACAGAACACATGCATCTAAGAGATAATAATAATTTTACAGTAAGTTACAATGGAAACAATATATACATACAGTAAAATCCTACATTTTAGCCAACTCAGGCTTAGGAGAATTATAAATGTGAAGGTGCCACAGGGTACGTCTGAATGAGTCATATTCCCAAACATGCATTTTTTCAAAAAAATCTAGTTATCACATCATATAGCCAAGAACTTTAAAAATAACCTCCTGGCAATGCACATCTTTTGCCATGTTTGGCACTTGCTTTGAAGAAGAGCGTGTTGCACTCGAAAGCATGCAATCTTTTTTTATTTTTATTAATGGCCTATAAAGGTATCCCCTTGTAGCCTAGTTTTGCATTTGTGTTTCTTGATGGCCATGCGCGGCTCAACGCATTGTTAAACATTATTTTAATAAACAAATATCTAAAGTAGGTGCATGCGACTCCAGAGAGAATAAAGCAGCAATACACCAGCCTGTGCACCCTTCCCTTTGACGCTAATTCTAAATGCTAAAATGTCAATGAGAAGGGGGAGTGAGTTATCTAAAATGGATCTCAAATCTGTTAAAGCTTGGATGCATGTAGTCATTTATGTCAAGAAGAAAAGGGCAAAAAACCTAGCATTTCTAATCTAGATGTTTTGGCAGAACCAGAAATAAACTGTTTGGGGACTAAATCTGGGATCCAACAGAGTCCAAGATGCATTCCATTTTCCAAACTCATGCTGGGGAACCGTTGCCAGTCATATTGTTGAGATTGAGCAAGACTGACTAATGATCAGACAGGATACCTATTGGTGTTTCTGTGGTTTGGAAGCACGGCTCAAGGCCTTTTTTACATCTGCCTTGCACAGCTTCATTGTGCGTGAAAGTTTACGCTTAAAATAAATATTGTGAAAGAACGGGGTACAGTCAAAAAGGAAATAATGGAACTGTTTTAACACAGATCATTAGAACAGCACATCAACTTGAAGCCATTTCTGCCATTGGGTAAGTTTGATGCGCCAAAAAAAGGACATATAAAATGAAACATATCTTGATTTTAAAAAAAGTTTTAGAAGTTTTTTTAAAAAAAACTTTTTGAAACTCTCAGATTTGAAAAATAGACCCACCATGATTTTTAAAAAATGTTTGCAAAACATGTATTCCTCCAAATTTATTTTCTTTAATGCTGTCTTGCAGAAATTCTGATGTAACATGTTAATCATCGGCAGTAATGAAGCCCTTTCTTCTTGCTAAATCTCTTTTCCAGCTGAGCTGATGTATGCTTTACTATGCAGTGAATCAAGCCCTGCGTTATTGTGTCTTCTGGCTCCCAAAATAATTTCATCATCTGGTACACAAGATAAAATACAGATGTCCTGAGCAACACTTATTGGGCCAGACGTTATGCTTTCTTGGCTTGGATTTAAAGAAAGAAAACAAAAAGAAAGCTTAAATTCCAGACAAATTCAGACTCATTTCTTCAGGCTGTGACACAGAGAGTATCCGTAGTTTATTCTAATCAGGGACTGAATTATTTAATCTTCCTTGTGCTTCCAGAGAGTATGCAAAGCTGGCACCCTTTAAGAAACTTGACATACACTTAGGTTGACACTGACTCAGAGATCTGTAAGCGACTGAAATAAAGTTATTTTCCTCCCGCACTCCACCTCCCTCGTTGGCCTTGAACTGATGAATCTTGGTCCAAAAGAAAAGCAAGAACTCTACCAGGAAAATAGATTTCGCTGCTGACCACAGAAGGCGAGGTTACAGGATTCTTATCCCAGCTCCCCATGCCACAGGCAAGTGACAGCCGGTGTAGTACTTGCCTGGCACATGGTGCCCGGCTAATCCTGCCTTGACTGCTGCTAATGTAGGGCGGGGGGGGGACTCGATATTGGAAGAGGTGGAACAATTCAACTCTCTACTTGTATGGACTTGTTCCTCAACAGGGTTAAAGAGGGGTTCTGACCCTGATCCGCTTTCTGTCTAGATTGCTCAAGTGTCTGGGGGGTAGCCTATCCCAACATACGTACTGGAATGTGTATTTCACCCATTCCTTAAAGCCCAATATTGAAAGATAGACATTGAAAGTTCTTACATCGCTTCCGGATAGTGCTCAGGCTTGGGCTCTCCAGGGGAAGGGGCCTCTGCCACTGTGGGGCAGCCACCGAGAACGGCTCTTTAAGTTCCCTTTCCGTTTTGTGCACGGATGGTACCGTCAAGAGATCGTTCTCGGCTGACCGTAAAGATGGCGATGGGACATAAGGGAAGAGGCGGTCTTTCAGGTATGCAGAACGCAAGCCGTGTGACAGGTGTGTCTCCAGTCTTTCTATCGGTAAAATAGGATTGAGAATAATTACTCATCTTTAGAGAACAAAGCAATACAAAAGCCTCCTAAAAGGCAGACTGGTGATGCCTCATGAGACTTATTAGTTAGTACCCGTTTAGGAAGTACAGATCAAAGCTCCCATGGGCACTGATCATTTATTTGAGTGTTAGATTGATTTAGCAACAAGATCAAAAAGAGAGAATCAAAAGCTCTTGCACCCAATGCATTCTATCCAATGGAGTTAACCCTTGTTCCATGATTCCATGTTCCACACTTAAGAAATGCTATTTTGGTCTATGCTGAATGGAACCAAATATGACAAACACATTATACCAGTTTTGTATGAAAAAGGCTGGACGCTTCAAGTGAATAAGGTTGTCATACTTCAAGTTCCCATATATCATCCTGGATTAGCCGTAACCAGATGGTTTCTTTTTTTTAATTTCAGAAGTGATATCAATGTTGTTCTTTAAATTCCCAGACTGCATGACCAAATCAGAGGACTCCTTCTTTACACAATGTTAACAGGGAATGTAATTCACTTTAAGGAAAAGCCCCCGCCACTGAACATAATAAATGGTGAAAAAATGGGTACAAATTATTCATGCACAAAATATTTTTATACTAGTGGGTTTTAAATCTCTATAAAGACAGTGACAACACAGGGTCAATCTATGTGACACGTTTCCCACATTTGTAGATGAAGTGATCCCTCTAGTAGCGAAAGGCATCTGATTGTCAAGGCTCACTAGTCCCCTTACCATTGCATTTAGTTTTTTGACTGGTTTGAAAATACATGCAGGGTTAATTTGCAAGTCTGATTACTTATGTATCCCTCTCTGAGGAAATCCCACTGCAGGAAGGGAAAGGGTAAATTATTGGGAATATCCATTCGTCTTAATGCCTAGTTTGGTGCCCTCACAAAAAGGTTTATCCATGGGCCAGCAGCCATTTCAATATTCAGTCAACGCAACATGGTGTCATTTGGGGACACTGTTGGTATAATGATGAGCTACTCACACATCCAGCCGCCCTCGTGAGGAGGGAGGTCTGGTGGTGCAGTGATTCTGCATGCGTCCAGTGCTCTGCATTTCTCTAAATAAAATTTTGTTTTGAGATTTTGGAAGGGGATGGTTTCCTTTCGGTCCTCATGATTGCTGGCAAAGGAATATGGAAACAATTCCGAGGAGACAGTGACAACGTACCATTCCAGAATTTCCCATTGACTTGTTTTCTTTTGGGATTCACACACTTTCCATGGAGTAGCTGTAAAATCCCTTTGCAGCTAGTGCAGTCATTGTAGTTGAACCCTGTACATGTTCTGCAGGTCCTGTGGCACGGTTCACATTCTTCTGTGACCTCATCACTGTAGAAGCCAGCTCCACAATCACGCACACATTTCCCATCTAGAGCACAAACACAAAGCCTGTTATCTGGTAATGTCACAAAGGACAGTTAAATACCATTTGGAAAACTGACAGGCAGTGCCCTTTTAAGTGCTTATCAATGACCCTTTGCCCTGGAATGTAGGACTGGAGGGTGCATTCACCCTGTTGACTTAATCAGAGGTAGATGCAATACACTGCAAAGAAAAATGTGGTGTGACCTTTGTCCTTGAACAGTTGAATTCTGAGTAAGCTTCCCTTGGAGAACAGGCATATAAACAAATGTTGCTAGCCACTTGGGTTCTCTGTTGCAACTATGAGTTTATGAACAAAGAGTTAGAAAGCTATGAGTAAAAGCAATGACACACTTCCTTATTATGCACCAAGGAATAGAAACTAATTTGTTTAACCTTTGACCACAGAGGTCCCATCTGAAGACGATAAAGTGCAGGTAACTCATAACAGGATGATGGGGCATATATCTTTTAGTCTTGTAGAAGGTAAAATGTGCACCACCCATAGAACTTTGGCTGATGAGCAATTTAAACATACATTAAATAAATGAATACATCCAAATAGTTTTTGCTGCTTTGCTTACCTAGAAGGAAAAATCCTGGTTTGCACCAATAGCACTCATATTTATCACAGCTTCTGCACTCTGGTTGACACTCTATGCAAAGGAGAGAATTTTCATCATTGTAGGTATGCTGAGGACAACTTCTGTAGCATTGCTGATTGTACCTGGAAACAAAAGCAATGAAAATGCAGATTTGTTCCTGGAACTCTTCAGTCTTGAATAGGATGGATATGACTGAGATGGTTACTGAAAAGCAGCTCAAAAGATCATATTTGAAATAAACATGCAATATTGTCCCATAAATGTGTGACTCAGATAGTAAACATCAGCAGTGAAATAAAGGCTGGCAAATCAAGGTTCATTCTTAACTGTATATATTCTTGGTCTGCACTACAAAAAGATGTCCCTTTGTGTCCCCATCTCAATGACACATTTAGAAAAAATGCTCAGAGTGGCAAATGAGACTCACTCATCTGTAGAGAACACTGCTTTGTTTCAGAAGGTTCAAGGAGACAGAGAGGAAGGGAAAAAGAATGGTGAACTTACATGTAATAATTATGAAGGCATGATGTACAGATGCTTGGGTCATCTGAAATTTTAAAAAAACCAAATAACATATTGAAAATAGAACACAGTGCTAGCCCAAATGTATTTAATACCCATTTAATCAGTGAGAAAAATTAGGTAAGGGGGGTGGAGTTTAAAATATTAAAAAACAATGGTAATGATGACAAGTACAATTGTAACTCATAAAAGCTGGATGAAAGACATATCCTACAATATAAAGCATGGAAGTCCAACCTGTGGTTCTCAGATACTTCCTATGTGGTGGCTGAAAGACAGTAAGCCCAGCCTATGAATATGCAGACCTAAAAAAATCCCCAGTTTACCTATAGAGCAATTATTCAGTAATCACAGTCTAAGAGGATTTTAGTCTTTCCTTCAAATCAATCTTTTTAACAGTGGGTTTTTTCCATTTATGAATACTCAGTAATGACAATTAGAAACCACTAGAGGGCAGACTTTTTGCATTATGCTTCACACCTAAAGCATACCCCCCCCATAATCTTGAAAATTGAAAATTGCTGACCTAATTTAAAAAATATTGTGGCACCTTCAAGACGAACTGATTTATTTCAATGTGCATGTTTGTGGATTACAACCCACTTCCTGAGACACAAGTATATTTTGGACTCAGCGGACCTGGTTGTGGGAGAAGGATCAGAGTGAACTAGTTTGCAGATTATTATGAAAATGAGATTTCAAAATGCTGGCTGTATAAATAGTTCACCAGCAGCTAAAGTTAACTAATGGTATATAGTTATTTATAAGTGAGAATTTCAGACATAATCTGGGTTGATACTCTTTGAAGCAAGGGGAAAAAACTGGACCAAAAAAAAAAAAAACAGGTGCCAACTACCCAAGCCCCTCTGCAAAATCTTACATCTAACTCCACCTTCTGTTCCCACAGCTCAGACAACCAGATGATCTCTGGGTGGGGTGGTGGTGGTCTTTGGCTTCTGAAATTGCTTGTTTTCATGCCTCTAGAGGCAGCTGAGATACAGCACTCTCCATTGTGATCTCTGGAGGAGGGACAAGTGAAAGTTCTTCCTCACTTCCACTGATCCTACTTCTAAGATTGCTGTTTTCCTGCCAGTGTCAATGATGCCGAAACAGCAGATCCAGTGCTATTAGTGCTGAGGGATGCTGCGAACCTTCCAAATCCAAGAGGACAAAATGAAGAGTTCAACTGGAAGCAGATTTTTGTTTTATTATTATTCTCATGTGGTGCAGCCCTGAAATGTCCTAGGTGTGGGGGGAAATGTCTCCCAAATTTTCAGAGCTTGCCCAACGCTCATTAAACTAATCTAGCATCCGAGCACAGAAGTGGAATGCATAATTATTAGCTAGAATTTGCTGGGACAGAATATCTCTTATTCCCTAAACATTATATCAAAAGCATCCAGTATTTCACCATGTTAAGGTCAGGCAGCTGGAGATTATACATTAAAATGATTAAACACCAAAGCGCTCTGGATGAGAGTGGCCTCGGAAAGACCTGGCTTTTGCTGATCTAATCAGGATTCTCTGGCTCTCGAAAGACCTCCCATAATTCTAGTACATTGTATTCTGTCAAGAACAGTTTTCATTCTATCATCTTCCTATCTTCCCAAGTACATTGAGGGTTCTTTCGAGAAAAAATCTTGCTATTTGCTGAATGCTTTTTTCTTTTAAGAATTGTGTCTGAAATAGGCTTCACTGCAAGTTGCAAGTGAAGTTAGTGTGGCTCCTTGGTGTGGTTTGGAAAATACCGTTTGCGACGGTTTGGGAGCTAGAGTTAAGCTTTGTGCATAGAGCAGTCTGATTTCTCTTAGAGCAGTGGTTCCCAACCTGGGGGTCAGGACCCCTTTGGGAGGTCGAACGACCATTTCACAGAGTCGCCATGAGCCAGTGAAGAAAAAGGCATAAACGGCTTGGGTATGGAGGAGGAGGGGGAGGAAGGGGGGAAAGAGTGAGTCACAGCTTGATAGGTTGGAGGGGATGTCAGTCAATGGCATCGGAGGCTGTGATTGGCTGAGGGTGCCTGTAGGGGGAAGTTCTCTATGGAACCTGCAGCAGTGGCCTGCCAAAGGGGGCTTGTGGCCTCTTCTAAGCAGGGCACAGGGGTCACCACAACATGAGGAACGGTATTGAAGAGTCGCAGCATTAGGAAGGTTGGGAACCACTGCCTTAGAGGAATAATTTTTTGCATGACTATTCCAAAGGTCAGAATAAATAAAAGTTTCTCTCCCCCCTCCTGCTCTGTCTATGCATGCCTAAGGACAGATGACATCAGATGTGAGATTAAATATATATGATTGGATTTTTCTGGTGCCGATGATGGTCCCTTCTGCTGCCTTTTAATGCCTGTGCATGTGTGCAGATGTACATGTGCGTGTGTTGAGTTTTGAAACTGAAAAAGCAAAAAATAAAACCAGCTTAGGAATTTCATCCACTGTTGTAAAATGTTCTCCTCTGGATAGAAGCTTCTCTAAATGCAGTGCCCCACCACCAGCAATGATTTAATTCAATAGGCGGCTCAGCCCTGAGCTGGCAAAGAGACTGCCCATTGAGCTTAAGAGAGGCCTCATTCATTGTGTAACTGCAGAAGCTTGCACAACCAACACATACAGTCAAGGAAAGTATTCAAGTTTCCACTGAAGTCAACTAGAATTGAAGATGGATTAAGTTCACAATAACACTCAAGATTCCCTTTTCCTTTCTAATTAATAAAGTGAATAAATAGCTTTACAGAAAAATGACAACTGCATTTATATTACTTTGTCATTTTGTTGCAAGGACCAAGAATGATTACCATTATCGCTAGACTGTATTTTGAGTTTTGGACAAAGTACATCATTAAAAAGCACTGGGAAACAAAATGTATCATACATTTACATAATCATATTGAAGTACACTGGAATCATTTTTCTTTTTTTTTCTTTTTTAAGGTATCAGCCTAAGTGGAAAAAAAAACTTGCCTCGATAAACATGTACAGTACTGAAATTAAAACATCTAAACTAGTTGAATTTTTTCCATATGAAACCTCTTGTGGTCACGTATTCATGAGGTCACCATGAATTGGGGGCAACTTGAATTGGGGGCAACTTGAGAGCACATAGCAACAACAAAAACAACCTCAATCCTTCTGGAGTTTTCACAGGTGCTTACCATTCAGAAATTCAACAGGTTTAGCATTTGAGTTTGCAATGCAAAGACGATAGGTAAACATAAGGGTCATTTCTGAGGACAACTGGGCGGGGGGAGAGAACTCAGACCTTTATAACTATGACAAAACGGGTCACGTTTGGTTCATATTTTCAAAAACTAACACAGCTAACCTCATGAACACAGGAAATGCAATGTTTAGTCCCGTGGTTCTCAACCTGTGGGTCCCCAGATGTTCCTGAACTGCAACTCCCAGAAGTCCTCATCACTAGCCGAGCTGGCCAGGATTTCTGGGAGTTGCAGTCCAGGAACATCTGGGGACCTACAGGTTCACTACTACTGGTTTAGTCTATGCCAGCTAGTCTGATAGAAACTGATACCCAACAACATTGACACACAAGGTGTCCTCTCTAGTTATGCCATGCAAAAATGCTTTCCCAACGTATTATGAAATTGCTGCTGTTGGGTTAAAAAATACAAATCTGATTCAGGGAGCTCCAGGTTACATGACATTTTCAAGTGCTCATAAAGGTACAGGGCAAATTCACCTTAGTTTCATGTTCCGTTTTTTCATCAAAGAAATGCTTTCTTTCAGATTCCATTTCCATTCTTCAGATTCTATTTTCTTCAAATTAAACTCTTGAGATGAGCATTTCGCCACCTTTCAGGGGATTCTTGCACATGAGATCTATATGCATAAATCTCTCTCATGATGCCTGTGCACTGAGAGAATATAGGTGAAGAACTGAATCTATGTCCTTGCCAAAGCTGCCTTTACATTCTCCTGGAAGCAATTAATGATCAGTGTTGCTTATGATAAATGGGGTTTTTCATTTGTGTCATTTCATTTTTTAAAAATACGAATTCAAATATTTTCTCTGGTGACCTAGGTTTCTGGTGAAAAATGGATCTGTTATAGTCCCATAGTTCTGTAGTGTTATCTGCTAATAAATTTGATAATGGTGTCTTTTGGTGCATCACAAGCTTCTTTAAATCTTCCAAAGAAGCTTTCACAGAAGCTTTCTTCATACACTTTCCTTCTTATCATTGTACTGTATCCTTAATGGAATCCTCCAAACCTTCCCCGTGTTATTACACCTCACTTGCCAATGCTTTGGCAATAAATGCAATTAAAATTTCAAATGTGATTGTAAGAAAAGGCTTTTGTGCATGCATTGCCCTCTTTGGAAGACATTCAGAAGGAAATGGAGATATGGGGAGATTTAGCAACTAGGTATTCTGTATGCCGAGACAGTGATAAATCAAACAGAGGGAGAAAGCTGGCCGCGTGATTTCACCCTAAATGATAGGAATCTTCAGGGTAAAATCTAGCTGCACCTCACTATGACATTTAGTTCATAGTTACAACAACAACAACCCCCAAACTCTGGCTCTGCAGCCAGAAACCTATCCATTGAGCTCAAGACAGAGGATTTGTATCACAGACCATGCACACTAAACTCTTACATTTGCTTCAGGTAACTTACCCACACCAAATAAATGTGGGAGCCGGGAGTGGCGCAACACCCACAGCATGCTATTCTAAAATGCAACACATTCAAATGAAGATGTGAATAGTACAATGTGTACAACTGTGCCTGTATTTAGATCCTCAAATGGATGCCTAGGTTATATTGGCTGAAATCCTGTTGTACTGCCGCACAAATGGCGTAATTTTGGGTTAAGCCACTTCCACAGACATTATCTCTTGCTTACTGACTTGTGTGACTCAGTGTGCATTGGAGAATGTTTGTGGATATTTCTTAACTAGAACCAATTTGTCTGCAAATAGGATGTCTTTAACATAGCCGTGTAACAAGATTTCAGCCACTAAGTGATAACTATGTCCACCCCAGTACATGTTTGCGGTGTAGGTACGAAACGTTATGTATGTCATCTGCAAAGAACTCCAGGCTTCATCAAGCCTTCATTAACAATGCAGACAGCCTGAGTATTGTGCAGAACATTATATTTTAGCCAACAAATGCCAGAGGAAGAGTACAAACAGCTATCATTCTTTTAGTACACACACATGCACATTTTTAAAAAATGCTTTATATGCAGCATTATTTGCTCACAGTAAACAATGCTTTGAGTTTATCTTTCCTACAGCCTTATAGTGTTTTAAGATGCCAACTCGTTGGATGTCTATGATTCTTAGCAATCAAAAAAATTGAGTCAGTGGTGATCACTTCTCTCTTTTACGCACTCTCTCTCTCTGACTCTTGATTCTTCTAGGCTATTTCATTGGAGGAACTGAACATCTGGCACTGCACCTGGCCAAGTGATTCTCTGGCAAATCAACTGGAATGGTTTCATCAATTGCTAGTGCCTGAGATTTCTGAGCCTCAAAGAACACGGACTTCTGGTTCAAATAAACATTCCCCACTCACTTTCCATGGGAAAACATCTATCCATCTACTCCCTCCATCTTTTGAGGCACAAAATTCAGGGTTTAGCATTTCTTAGGTAATTTTTTTTTTAAAATAAACTTTATAAATTCTTGCCAGAGAAAGAGCAGCTTGGACTTTGCAACTGGTTGCCAAGACAGACTGAAAGATTTGGGGTGGGGATTTATTTTTGTGCACCTTGACTCTCCCCAAAACTATCTCTGTTAGGTCAGCTTGCCAATGGATCTAAGATGGCAGAACAAATAAACTTCATTCCAAGTGATCTCCTGAGTTCTCCTTCCTACTTCCTAAAGCCTATATGGAAAACACTTGGCTCAGTCTTCCAGTGACTTCTCTAATGGACCTTTCCTGTGTTTGTCTCCTCACTTTTGATTTCCTGTGATTTCCCCTTCCCTCCCCCGCCCCCAGTACTTCTAACATCAAAGAGCCAGATGGCTCATTCAGGATTGCGACACTCAGATTCGTGTTCTTCAGGTCCCCTAAGCTGGTATCCATCCAAGATTGGGATATTTGCTTACTATTTATTTGATTGTTACAAAACTTTGGGCCTTTTCACACGACCCCTAAACTCCGTGGCAAATGGCTCCCAGCTCCGGAGCTTAAAATTGTTTCCCCACCAGCTCCGGAGCTTACAGAAAATTAAGTGCAAGCATGCCCACCTAAGCGTGTCCCAGCGCACTTTTCAGGTACCTGCTCTCCGGGGGTGAAAATCCCTGATGCAGATGTAACGTAGTGAGTGCTGGGCTCTCCTCACTTCTGTTTGTTGTTTTTTGCCCCCCCCACCCCTTTAAGAGACAGGAATCAGGATGACGACGGGGCTCGGGGCAGCTTCGACAGGCAGACAGAGGTGAGCCTGCATTCTTTTCTCCCTTTTTTTCTCCCTCCCTTCACGCAGACAGGAGCAAGGAAGTGCGGAGGCGTGGGAACGCAGGAAGAGCAACGAACCCCCAAGATCTCTGGTCCGAATTTAAGTGGCCAGAGGATCTTAGGGGTCGTGTGAAAAGGCTCAATATTAGATGAATCATTAGACAATTTTTTACCACATACAATTACCTCTTATTTCCCCAATGCATTTCACCCACCCACCTAGGTATCTAGTATTAATTATGGTCACGGAGCTGCTCCACAGCATTTCATACGCAGCAACTTAATAAAACTCATGTTGAACTTTCACGCATATGTTGTACAAGTGTGGTAAAACCCACTGGATTGGATCTAATTCCCCAGAATGCCTCTCCCAAGGGAGCATTTCTTGAGAGAGATTACTTAGGATTTCCTGTTTCAGCAAAAATCTTGTCAGCTAATAACATGAGGGCAGAAAGAGACACTTGGGCATAGAAATTATTATTTCCCTCACTTAGCCATCCAAACTACCATAAATATTTTAAACAGAAAAAGGAGGGGGGACCTGCAGAAATTGCATTTATTATGTCATTGCATTTCAATGTAGGAAAATTTAAAGTAATGCATATCGGGGCAAAAAATCCAAACTTTATCTATCAACTCATAGGCTCTAAGCTATCTGTGACGGATCAGGAAAGAGATCTTGGTGTGCTGATGGACAGCTCAATGAAGGTGTCTACCCAGTTTGTGGCAGCGGTGAAGAAAGCCAATTCCATGCTAGGGATTATCAAAAAGGGGATTGAAAACAATACAGCCAACATTATAATGTCATTGTACAAAATGATAGTAAGGCTGCACCCGGGCCACTGTGAGATACAGGAAGCTGGACTAGATGGGCCTTTGGCCTGATCACGCATGGCTCTTCCTATGTTCTTATGTACCCTCCCCATGCTATCTTATTGAGGGAGCTATAAATATAACAATGCAACGTTAAATAGGCAGAGGAAGGCACTGATGGAAGGGGGGATATGGGCACATATATTGGACAACTGGCTCATTTTTTAGTGTTATGCTCCTAAATTTTATGCTTTCAACAATCTAATAACTAATTGTCCCATAGTTGTCATTATCTGCATCTGCAAAATGAATGTTTTCTAGAACGACTTAGAAATGCTGAATCCATCAATAATATACTGCAGATACATGTGCGAGGAAGTACAGTATCTGTTTTGAGATGCTGCTTCCTCACATATATATATATATAGATTTAGTGCTAGGGTGGCATTCTAAGTGTTCCAAAGCCCCAGGTGACGCAAACATTAAAGATTCTTTGTTCTAAGCACTTATTAAACTGAAACAAATATAAACACTACTCTTCTCAACTTGACCTTCAGTTACTTTTCCTCCGAGTATCCGTTCCATGCCTCTGATCATAACTCCAAACATGCAACACACCTATTACAAAACAGTAATACCTTGGTTTACGAGCATACTTTGTTCGAGAAACATGCTTGTAAACCAAAACACTCTTACATCAAAGAAATTTTCCCCATTAAAAATAATGGAAACTCAGATGATTTGTTCTGAGATCCAATAGACCACATACTGTACACACAAAATGCCAAATCTAACAAAAGAAGTTGGCTAGAAGACCACATCCACACCATGTTTTAGGTACCTGGCTGCAGAATCTGATCTGCTTGGGACTAACAACTGGATTTTACTCTGTGTTTTAATGTCACAATAATAAAATGCAATTTGTAGCCCTTGATTAGCTGCCCCATGACTAGAAATGGTTTGAAAAAGAAGAAAGGATGTTGAAAAGAAATATACAGTGGTACCTTGTATAAAGGAATTAATTCATTCCAAATTAAATTATGTTAAGCAAATTTTCCTTTATACAAACTTCCCATAGGAATGCATTGAAAACAGAGTAATCCCTAATCGCAACCATTTTTTTGTTGTATGGATTTGCCTCATAGGCAATTCTGTTAAGCAAATTTCCCCTATCTCCGGAATTGTTTATGCTGTACAGATTTTATGTTATACAAACCATTTGTTATAAAGTAGAGATGGGCACGAATAAAAAAAATGATGTTTCGTTTGTCGTTTGGAGGGTCCGTTTCGGTTCGTTTCCATTTTTTGCAAATTTTTGCAAAAAATTCATTTTCATTTTCATTCGTTTCGTTACCGTTTCGTTACCATTTATTTCAATTTTTTGTGATTTTTTTTAGCATTTGAAGCAGTTCACTGTATTGCAGTAACGAAAACAAAACACATGACAAAATTTCCGGTGTTTCTGTTCGTTTCATTTCATTTTGGAGACAAAATTCATTTGTCGTTTCATTATGTAACAAAATGAAAAAATGAAAATGGAAACGAAAAATTGTTCGTTTCGTGCCCATCTCTATTATAAAGTGGGTTCATGGTACTGTACAAAGAAAGAAAACTATAACCCTAACCTGCACTCTCTTTTAAAAACATTCCTGGCTGGTACAAAGGAGACCTCTCTTTTTCTCTCCTCCCTGTTTTGGAGGCTTGCCTGAGATGGAACGTTCTAGACAATAACCTACAATCCAGCACACACACACACACAGAGAGAGAGAGAGAGAGAGAGAGAGAGAGAGAGAGCACATTGGCTCACTTGTGATCATGTGACCTGCTCCAGTGTTTGTATATCAAGACATTACTTGTTGATCAAGACAACATTTAGAATAAATATTTGCTTGTCTTGCAAAACACTTCCAAACCATGGTACTGTATTACTGTACCACAAACGCCAATATGTAAAGACATGCAATAATTCAGTTTAAACTGAATTGTACCAGAGGGGTAGACCCTTGGTCACAGTCATCTGCCCCAGATCCTACTGGGCTCTCCCCATGCTGCCGCTGCCACCAAGACCCATTCTAGGTAGAAAAAAATTGTGTCTTTTAGGACTTGGAAAACCTCCTTGGAGATGTTTTCATTTATTTCTTTTTGGACACTCCTCTGTTTTTCATTGGTATTTTTAATAAGCCAACTCTTTAGTCTGAGTCTTCTTAAAACACCAGGTTTCACTGGGTCACTCTGTTCTCATGTAATCACAAGGTTATAGATCCGTCAGACACAATTGTGCCAAGTTGTCTGAGTGTAAAAGTAAAAACATTTGCAAAATCAACTGAATTCCAGACTGTCTTTGGATGCTTCATTATGTAATATAGTAAACTACTGAGAGGAGAATAAGCAGCCAAAGGAGAGCTAAAAGTTATGACTATCATCCATCAGAGCCTATATACTGAGTTTATGCACTTCTAGGCAATGATATTAGCTTCTAACAGACATTAGCTGGTGACAGACAGATGTATTAGACATTAACTTGCCTAGTTGATGACAGACAATATTAGCAGAAAACATATTAAGCATAGGAGTAAATCTTTTCTTTCTCGTAAAAAGATTCTGTCTAATAAACTTTTAGAATATTGAAATGAAAACAATACAGATTTGTACCACGATGGAAAAAAACTTTTTCAAAACCGGGTGGAATAAGCTGCTTTAGCACTTTTCAGATTCATAGGAGAAGCCGGAGTATCTAACCAACATATGTGAAAAGGTGTGGAATTTCTTTTGCCAAATACTTGGATATATTTTGCTTTGATTACATACATTTGTACTGCAGGACGGACTTGGACCAGGCCTAAGGATTCTTTCCCAACATATCTAACCAGCATGAAGCCAAAAGGTAAATGGGCTCAGATCCTTGTGCTTATTCTCATCCAAGGCTGACAGCTGAGAGGAATGAAGAAATACTGGAAATAAATAGCACCTTATTGTTTGTAACAACCGTTCAACAGATAGTTCCGTTAAATTGTTTCCTTAAAAAGGTGGAAAGCTGCCACTCTTCGATCTCTGGTGAGGTAAGACTGCATTACAGAATGACATTTACTAGACAATTTGCTGTCATGTAGCCATAAAGAAAGCTAATTGAACAATCTGAGTTACTGGAATCAGAGCTACCCTATAGAAGTTCCACAACCCTGTTTTCAACCCAAGGATCCTCCACAAACCATTCCCTGGTCTTTTAAAAAAGAAAAGAAAAGGGAGGCACTCTTAGTTTCTGGAATACCGTTTTTCAGGCTGACTGTAAAATAAATAATGCCCCGCTGAACTCTATTCTCGGTGACTTCTCAGCGGGGCACCCCAGCCCACCTCAGTTTCATACTCCAGGTTTGCTTGGTATTCCACCCTGAGCTTGGTACCCCGTGTGACTTCACAGCCTATCTACTCCTACATTGGGCCTTCCATTTGCCTTTGCCTTTTTCAATGTGTTTAAAGGGATTTGAAAAGGGCCTCACACCATTTTGTGGCAAAGCCACACTGAGAAGCAGCAAATTTTCACTTCTAACTCTTCATTCAGATGGAGGGAAGGGACGTCTGGGAGTGCGCAGGGGCCTCAAAATGGGATCTTTGGGAGTCACATGCGGTCCAAAGGCCACATTTTGCCAATCCATGCTATATGGTAAAAGCAGGTCTATGCAGTTTCCTAAATTACATTTTTTTAAAATTTATATATAAAATTAAATGCAAGTAGATAAATAGGTACCACCGTAAAAAGCGGGAAGGTAAAACAGTGTTTCCTTGCAGCCACGCCGGCCATGTGGCCATGGACTTGCACGACACTGGCTCTTCGGCTTGAATACAGAGATGAGCACCGCCCCTAGAGTCAGACACGACTAGCACACATGTGCGGGGGGAACCTTTTTTTTTACCTTGGTTTCATAATGTTGGTGGTCACAGATTTGCAAGAAGAGTATAATAACATGAGGGCCAATACTGCCAAGATATCCTTTAATAAGCCTTCAAAGAACTCTTAACCCTAAATTGAGATTGCATAGTATATAGACCAGCCGTGACAAGAAGTATTGCAGCTTTAGGAAGGGTGTGCCTTCCCGTCTTAGAAGGTATTATGTTAATCTGTACCACACCACACAGAAAAGTCCTTAGGCCTCCATGTTTTCCTATTAGATGTGCGTGCGTGTGCGTTTGCATGCAGATACAAGCTTAGTTGCACACACGCACACAAATACACATGCACAAGTACTGTCTCCCATCTTCTCAAGAATGCATTGAGTTTAAGAGAACTTAATTTTGCTGGCTGCATTTTCTGTTCAGATAGTGTTCACTGATTTGTGCATATGAACTCCTACATTAACATCTGAAAAGAGTGATTATATCCTTCAAGGGAACAATGTTCCAGATACAACTATTATTAACACCACTAATAAGCCAGAAGAATTAAGGGGAATGTTCCTTGTCTCCCTCCAGCCAGCGTTGAGGACATTACACCTTGGAAAATACTTGTATCGTCACAAAGGTCAAAACCAAAGAATATTTCCCTTGCCAATAAAAGGAAAAGAACATAAAACCTGAACATTTCTGACCCTTAATGCAAGTATATTACCCAATTCTTATTAAGAAGTTTAATAATCAAGCAACATTCTTCTGATTCTTATGACTCCTGAAATGTTACAGTTACTTTTAAAACCAGGTATGGCATTATTGTTACCTGGACAAATGAAAGCCGAAGCACTATTGCTTCATCATCCTCACCAACATGGTCATCATTAATCATTAAATTTTCCTGTGTACCTTTGGCTGGGAGAATCTCAAGGCAACTTCCACTTAAAATTTTTCATGGTAGGAGAGGGAAGTATATAGCATAAATGAGATAAAACTACACCTTCCAAGAAGAACAAACTTTAGATAATACTAAATTTTTCAAATAATAGAATGGTGTATCGCTGGTAAGTTAAAATTGAGTAACCACAACCTATAATAATAATAATAATAATAATAATAATAATAATAATAATAATAAT
>JAHTLZ010000237.1:35590931-35629142 GCA_023846285.1 Phrynocephalus versicolor | reverse complement strand
ACACACACACACACACACACACACACACACACACACACACACACACAAGGTGTTCCTGCACCTTGAGTCTAGGAACTATTAAAGGGGGGTAGAGGGTAGGGAAGGTGACTGGTGCAAGAACAACAGTAATGGAGAAGAGATAAAGAAAGTCAGGAGGCTCCAGTAGTCTAGCATTTTTGTATCACCAGCAATTCCCCCTACCAAAAACTTGAGGTGTCCATCAAACAACCTTTCCATATTCTTTTCAAGACTTGAGTTTCCCTAACAATGGCATGTGTGTGCCTGTATGTTTTTGCGTTTCATTGTTTCCTGTTTCTAAATCAGCTCTGACTGGATTCAGTTGTCAGACAACAATTGTCACACTCCTCACTGCATTGGACCATGTATACTATATTGCTCCTTTTGTGTTTTGATGTCGGGTCCTTTGGGCGCATGACTCTCTGCCTTAGTGTGTTTGTGGGTTTGAAGTAAACAGAGATGTGGTATTTGCCAAAAATCCTTTTAAGCTTTTCCCTAAGCTTTTCCAGCCATGTAAGGAATGATCAGGTTTTCCCATTGTCTCTGGGTCTCAGACTGACCCATTGTTCTTTTGGGTCAGGACACAGATTTGTTGAAGGACCACTTTGAATATGCACTGGCCTTAAGTACTGTCTTCGGGTGCCTGCCTTCCTTCTTCTTGGCTTCTGTGGAGGTGGGGATGCTCTCTGCTCTGTGGTTTAGGGTCCTGATTACTCCTAATTTGTGTTTTAATGGATGGTGGTAGTCAAACAGTAAGTAATGAACTGTGTGGGTGGGTTTCCTGTAAACTTCTACTCCCAGGCCACGGTCAGGTCTGATGATGACTGCATAATCCAGGAAAGCCAGCCTGTTGTCTTGAGTGTCTTCTCTAGTGAACCTAATATTAGGATCCACCACATTGATGTGATCTGTAAAGGCCTGTACTTCTTTTGTCTTGATTTTCAACCAGGTGTCATCTACATACCTGAACCAGTGGGATGGTGTTGTCCCTGGGAAGTTCCTGAGTGCCTTCTTCTTCGCTTCTTCCCTGTATAGGTTAGCAACAATGGGTGACAGTGGGGAACCCATGGCACAACCATGCTTCTGTCTGTAGAAGTCTCCTCTCTACATGAGCTGACAGAGGCTGGGCTGCTTTGCTTAATGCAAGGTCTGCTTCTGTGAACATAATCCTGATGCAAACAAACTGAGGTGGAAGAGTGTCCTGCTTGATAGACCACCCTTGCTTTGATGCCATTCTCTATTTGAAAGTCTATCCAGTCGGAATTAGAGAATAGTAATGAAGGACAGCAGAAGGTCCTTAAGAAGCCTGCCAACAATTAAGAACCTAGATAGCAAATTCAGCAGCCGGCTAGGGAGCCTGGTCACCACTTGCCTTATTATGGTGTGATGCATTGCTTTTGATGTAATGTGTTTTATTTTTAGCAATTATTTTGCAACAAAATATACAAATTAGAAAATGAATATTTTATGTACAGATGTGTCCCCTCTGGGCTCATATAATCATAGATGAAACTCAAAGGTAATTTAATGTATGTACAGTTGTATTCTGGGTTATGGACTCTTCAGGTTATGAAAGGAAGTTTTCCCGGAAGTGTACCTGAAAAAATTTCCACCAAAACCCAGTTTACAAATTTATTCTATGTTTGGGAATACTTCAGTTCCCAGGGTTCACTGGGAATACTTCAATTCCCAGGGTGCATTGGGAATGCCTTTCCGATCTGGGTTACAAACATTTACGGTTTATGAAGCGTCCTGGGGAACAAATTAATTTTGTAATCCGGGGTACTACTGTAAACAATTTATGTATTGTAGTGAAAATATTCTGAACAATTAATAATCTATATTGATATAGTAATCCATCTACTGAGTATATAAATTAAATGGAAAAATGTCATTCTGGAAAAGAGGACTCAAAAATTCCGGTCATTTCTGAATATTGGATCTTAACTTGGATCTTATTACTATATCAAAACAGATGCATTCCTATTACAGCCTGTCTCCAGCTTAGCCTCTTCCAGATGTTTTGAACACCCATCAGCCACAGCTGGGGTGGGAAATGGTTAAGAATCCAGGGAGTTGTAGTCTGTGCCTTTTGGGCAGTGCTGTGTTGTGAGTGGCCTTGTTAGAATGTAAACAGAGACTTATAGGAGATTGTGATATGTAATAAAGCAGTCAGCTTGGCTAGGCTCATGCTTCCAATTCACAGTTTGAGGTCAGCTAGTCCATGTTGCAAACAGTGACCATCACTTACCTGGTGGATTCGCAGGCAGTGCAGTCTGTTGGAGCTGGTCCTGTGCACTTAAAACAGGAGGCGTCACAGAACTGACAGTGACCAAGTCGATCAACATATTCTCCTGGCAAATAAGACTGACATATTATTTTCATTCCTTTTCTCTGTTGCAGACACAGGCTCTTATCAAGCAAGGAAACATGTTATGGGTGTAAGAGGAGCAAAGGGTTATTCCATCCAGCATTCTGTTGAGACAGCAACCAACCTCTTTTCTTTGGGAGGTTCACAACAGAATAGGGAAGTAAGAGCACTCACCCACCCACTTTGTGCTCCAGTGACTGATATACAGGAATACTGTACAGAACCCAATGTCTGGAGGTAATATATAATCATCATGAACATTAGCCATGGATAGCTTTATCTGCCAGGAATACGTCCCTTGAATCAGTTCCCTGGAGCAGCTGCTGAAGCAGATAATCTGAGCTCTAGCATGAGCTCTGTATGAGATATGGGCCAACAGTAACTTCTCTTCAAAATTCCTGAGCAAATCTTAACAAGTTCAGTTGCCCCTGGGCTCTGGCAGCAATACCTAACAACAACAACAACAGAAATAATCCCCAGAAGCAGGATACCGAAGACAATTTGAAGCATTCAGTGTCTTAGACAATAGGGACAGCTGGATGCAGAGACATCATTAGCTAGAAGGGCAAAAAAACATAAGAAAACAAAAACAACGGCTCGTTCTTACTTTCTTGGTAGAAGTTTTTTTTTTTTGTAATACACGAAAGCTTGTTTTAGCACCTCAGATTCAAGCGACTTTTGAAGCAGGGTTAAAAAAAACCCCAAAAGTTATCTAGCCTCAGGTAGCACCACCAAGAGAACATGGAGATCACAAACACTGGGACCACAAAATGGTTTGTGAAGCACAAGAAGAAATAATTTAAAAGAGCTAAAGGAACATCTGGTTCATAAAAGAGCATAGGCATTTCCACTGCTGATGGGATAGGTTAAACAGTTGGTATGGGGAACTGAGGAGTGCACAGAGATGGAAAATGTTGCCTTTTTTTTCAACCAAGACTCCAATGGCCATATTGACAGGGGCCTTTTGGGTACCTTTGTCCAAATAAAAACAGTAATAGTAACTCTCCCCATCTCTGGTTCAATATAGATGGGATTTTGATTCACATATACAAAAGAATCAGAACATATTTTGGCCGTAGTTTCTCCCGCTCAGCAGAAAGATAGAGAAATGACACACCTCTGGAGGAATTCAGTGCACAAATTTGGCTCTAAACTCGGCTGGAATTCTCTGCAACAAATGAGCTGTGTTGCACTGGGGGAATTTGCAAACACACACTGATTTCCTGGAATCATTAGCACATTTGTGTCTGGCAAAGAGTGAAAACACTGAGGCTTTCCACCTTGCTTTTTGTCAGCAATGTTTTAGTGTATTTTTCTTCCTTATACTGTGCACATGGTGACTCACTAACACAAACATTAATGCAAAAAAATGGACATACCTATTCCATTTCTAGCTAACATTTCAGATTCTTGTGACCTAGCAAGTAATGTTCCCTTTCTCTAAAGCCCAGAATGTATGTCAGGAAAACATGGGAGACAAAGAGTAGTGTGTGTGTGTGTGTGTGTTGTGTCGTTACAGTCGTGACTGACTCTTCATGACTCCATGTCCATGGAGTTTTCTTGGCAGGAATACTGGAGTGGCTTGCCAGTTCCTACTCCAGGCACCTACAGCACCTGGTATTCTCTGGTGGTCTCGCATCCAAGTACTAACCAGGGCCGACCCTGCTTAGCTTCCGAAATCAGGCGAGATTGGATATGCTTAGGGCATCTAGGCACCTCAAAGAGTAGTATGTTCGTGTGAAAAAAAAGTCTTTACCAGTTGAAATCCTGGTGGTTAACATCTAAGATTCTAGACCAATAGCATAAAGCAATTGACCTAAATCTCATCAGTGAACTGCAATGATCTTGCACTGATTTCTTATTTGTGCCTGTTTGCTGATAAGATTAGGCCAACTGTGTCATGCCAAAGTAAAACTCCACAGAATATCAGGCAGTACTATTCACATTTTTTAATCAACACGGCCATTTAAGGGTTGAATTAAAATCTTTAAAAACATATACTGTACCTGTATACAACTGGATCGCGCTCTCTCTACACTATTGTTCTCAGTTTCTAAAGATGAATGAGGCAGATTTTAATTTTGGTATATGTTGGCATCAGCCAGCCTCCATATTTGGCGTCCTGCCATGCCATGATTCTAATGGTGTTTTTGTGATGCCTTTGGTTGATAACCTGCTCTGGATATATGTTGCTGCCGTCATTGCATCATCCCAAAGTCATTTTGACCTCTCCAAAGGAGATCTCAGCTTCCTTTCACTTCTTCCAGTCTGCTCAGGGGTATGTGCAACATTCCTCCTCTGCAAAATGCCTCGTACCTCCAAGAAGGCTTGCGTGTGGTTGCAACAAGTACTCATCCCCAGTTTCCAACATGCTGCATTCCATGAACACATATTTTGAGCATTTCATGGACCTCACTCTTTTTCCTTCAGCAGATAGTTGGCACATGACCTGAACAAATCATCCTCAAATATTAACATGCATCTGTTGTGCCCCAGGGATGGCACATTAAGTACCCTACACAGGTCACGATGTCTTACACCCAGCTTCTTTGTATTCCTTCTCTCAGTCTTTATTGGGAATGAGGGCCAAACATCCTCTTCTCTCGTACAGCTTACTTACCTGGCTCTTCTATTTGTATCTTTTCGGTTTACATGGATACCTGTAGCAAGTTTGGGGTTCAACAGCTTGATCCTCTGTGCACAAAGCAATGGTGCCAGAGCTCCCGTCTTCTCTCAGGGCTTTGTGCTCTGTTAGCTTGTGTGTGTGTGTGTGTGTGTGTGAGTGAGTGAGTGAGTGAGTGAGTGAGTGAGTGATAAGACTAAGTTTTCACACACTATTCAATTTAGAAGTTTGAAAATATAGTATACTTCAATATTTTTACTTCCTATGCACCCTCAATTTCAAATATGTATGGAAAAACTTTTGGCATCTAAGGCTGAAGCACTGCTTCACAAATCTGTGTAAATACTTAAAGAGTATTTAAACTGATTTCATTGGACTCTTTACACCGTAAGACACCATTTCCAATTCTGTCAGGGAATTACCATGGGCTATTTGGCTATTGGAATATTTCCTGCAGCATTCCTATCTGGGATAATCAAGAATTCCCTTATGTATGTGAAGTGGTTGGTACATCTTGAACCAATGAGTAAGTTGTCTATAAATGATCTACCAATAATTGAGATTCTGTTTAGAGTTATAAGCCACACAAACTCTGTTTAAAACTCTTGCTGGCCTTCTCTTGTATTTCTCACACAGAATCCTTTTCCCTGTGATCCCTTGTTTCAGGCTTTGTTATCATTGGCTGAAAAATCTCTGGGAGATGGACATTCTTTAGCCAGTTGATCCTTTCCACTACAATTTCAGCTTCTCCATGACTAGCTAAGGGGAATGGACTTTGTACCGACTACTCCATTCACCACATAATTTGAGCCCTTCTTTTCGGGGACTGTCTCAGAAGAGCCCCTTTGACCTAGGCATTCCTCTCTGAGGCGTTTGAGGGCTTCTTCAAAGTTTGCTTCACATTCAGAACCAATATAACATTATCAAAATTTTCACCCAATACTGCTGAAAAAGAAGTTTACCTTTTTAAAAATTAGATACGTTAAATCCAGCCAAATTCATGTTATTAAACTTATAATTAGCAAAGCACACATTTTTAATAGCCCTTCTTAGAATTAAGCCTTAATCTTATGACCTCCCTGATACAAATGGTTTTTGACTTAAAGGTGAGCATCTGGCATCTCTTCAGCAGTTTTACGCTCAATTGTATATACCATCTGCTTGTCTGATAGTCTCTCAAAAATCAATACATCTGCTTCCAGGCCTTTATTTTGCCAAATATCCTCTGCTTCTGTATCTTTTCCTCAGTTTCTATACAGCCATGGACATATGAGATCACATTACATTACTGTGCTTTAATTTTCATCTATATCTTCCGTTGAGAAGGCCTTGTTTTGTGCTCGTGCCTGAAGGCTGCATGAGATGGACACCTTTGCTTGCAAGGCAGCCCAGGAAGGAAAAGAGGACATGAAGAGAGGCCTTTATTATGTGACCGTGTCCTCCAGAGGTCTCTTTGCAAGGCTAAGGCCAAGTTTAAGAAGGGCTGTCTGTTCTTCTCTGCATGGCCCCGCCATGGAGGACTGAGCTTGGATGGTGAAGAAGCAGTGGCAGCAGCACTGGGGGAGACCGTGGAGCCACAGTGTTAGGACACTGGCAACACATTGGTATTGCTGCAGAATACCAGAGCCCTTTCAGATTGTGGAGGGTGCAGGGTTAGTCTTCTTCCTCCCATGCTTTCAGTATCATTGCTATCTCGGGGGCTTCTGCCCATCTTCTCTGTTGCACTATAGGGCTGAGAGGGCTCTCCCTTTATTGCCACTCATCTTGGGTGCAATGCCCCAGGCCAAGGAGGGCAGCATACATCTGTCTTCTGGGCACTTGACTCTCCATCCAATGATTCACAGGATCACTTCTAGCTGTGCAGTTTGATGATGATGATGATGATGATGATGATTTATTTACTGCTGGGGTAGCTTAGTGGTTTAGGTATCGGGATGTGGAGTGAGAGGTGGGATTTCAGTTCCCCACTGTGCCTCCTTGATAAGGGTTGGACTCAGTTGTCCATAAAGTCCCTTTCAGTTCTGAAGTTCTAAGACTACGCTCCAGGGCAGTGAGGCTTCTTTTAATTTTGTGGCCAATCACCCCACTATCACCACTCAGGTTTCCCCTCATTTGGGCCTGTTTGGCCATAAGAGTGTGCAGTTTGAATCAAGGGCATAAAGGCCTGGAGTATGGAGTTTGTGTTGGCTCCATGGGCCCCCAAAAGGGATTGGCAGTCACAAGGGTGAACAGCCTGAGTGGCACAAGGTGCCTTGGCAACTCCCAACTGAGTTATTCTCTTCATTGGAGGAAGATGGCCTGCCTGATCTCAGTGACCACCTTCAGGCTCTGGAAAGGGTCAGGGCAGCAGCAAAGGCACTCCTGGAGCCCCACCCGTCCTATTTCAAGGAGGGAAACCAAGTGGCCAGAGGTTGATGCAGTTGCTGAGTTGGCACCTGAGTTATTATTTGTTTATTTATTTTTATAGCTTATATGCCGCCCACTACCCAAAGGTAGTGTTCGTTTTAGAACATAAGCATCCTGGGACTTCAGGGGTGCCCCTCATGGGAAGTGGAGCCTTGACGACAATGGCAGCTCCAGCGATTAACCCAAGGAGACAGACTTCTCAGATGGTAGCTCAGGTAGCACAGATGGTATCTAGTAGCCGGGCAGTGGCTTTGGAAGTGGTGGTGGTGATAAACTTATCAGATGGGACTCAGGACGCAGTGGAGTCATCACATCCAAGTCAGAACACATCTGCACTTGAAATGGATGGTGTGGCTGTAGTGTGGTCCTGGGGCACTATTCCCCCTGGCTTGGCAACAGCAACCCATGCCTCCCCTATCCCCTTATGTCACAGCCCTTTGGGTGGATCCCCGTCTACTGTGGCCATTGCCCAGTGATGGTAGTAGGGCAATGTCTGGGGTGTGATTTTGGCCATACCCATCAGTGCCTGACACAGGATGTCATCTGTTACTCCTTCAGGCCTTGCCATTTAGCGATCAGGTTATGCTTTTAGGCAATCACCTTTTGCCAGACACGAAGGAGAAGATCTGGAGTGATGTCTTTAGCCTTCAGAATTGAGAGAATGAAAAGAAAGACATAGATAAGGGTGATGGCAAGGACAGGGACAGGAAATGGAGAGGAAGACCAGAATGCTCCTGAGTTAACTGGCCTCCAGTGACCTTCATATATATATATATATGGGTAATAGTGCATGGCACAGCCCTGGAAGGTCCTTTCCTTGATCCAGTATATGAATCTGATTCTTAGCTCCCTGTGGTGGAATAAGCAGAACCCCCAGCTCCAGCTCCAGCTTATGATGCCTGCCAGGCCTAACTCAGTGAGTGATAGGATAGTGGGCACCTGGGGCAAAGGGTGGCATCAGCCTGTATACTCCATGCTCTGACAGGGTGGTCATCCAACCCTGATGAATGTATTGGGAATTTAGGGTGCAGCAGGAAGCTCTGCAGTTTCAAGCATGACTGTTCCAGTTGTGGAGGCCCACATCCCTTCATGGGGTACACTAAGGGATGGCCTAATAAGAGCACTGGTAAGGATGCACATCTATCCTCAAGTGATGATCTGTGACAACATCACTTCTGTTGTTTTTATTTTTAAAAATAACAATGGAGGGTAAGTTGCCACACAAAACATGTTTGTTTTATTTTAATTTTTTAAAAATACTTTTTAAAGAACAGGTAGCTATCATGTGACACAAAACGTGTAAGGATTTCAGCAAGTTTTGGCTTTTTGCTAGTGGTTCCTTCTAAATAGAACAAACCTGCCAAACCTGCATTACCCAAAATACAGTTTAATATGAAGTGATTTACAGTTACAGGGAAGCAACAGAGAATTGTGGCACTACAATCTTTGACATCTTTCCCAATATATATTCCACATATAACAGAAATTTCCTCTAATCATGGATGTGGATTTGTGTGCTTCAAATCCTTGGATTTTTTCTTTTTTTGCTACTCTAATGTTAATATACTCTTTGACACAATAAATGAATAAGTAGGCAACAAAACAAAGCACAGGATTTCCTTAGAGAAGTAAAAGCTGACAGCAATACAATGCAAATATTTTTTTCACTAATTTTTTTATATCACACTCCAATTACATTGTTCGAGGATGGGTTGTCATCCAGTAGAGTGTATGGTTGTCCTTGTTTTCACGGGAATACTGTGATGAGGGTGGCTGTAAGTGGTAATATAGTTATTATGGGCTTGCAAATGAAAGAGGAGCCAGCATAGGAATGTGAATGCAGAGATAGTGTGTCTATCCACTGTGAAAGAAGAGTGAGATGAGAGTGGTACACACATCCTTCAGAAGCTGGGCCTATCCAGCTACAAACTACTAAAAATGTAGTATAGAAAAAGAAAAAGAATTGAGAAAGTTACCTGTTTTCAGGAGCATCTCACATACTTGGACAATAAAATGGAAAACAATACACTAGACCTCTAGCATTTACAACAGGTTTATGACAACTCATTTTAGGATAACTCTAATGTTACCTAATGCCCCTTCTCAATAACTAAAATTCAGCTTGATGATCTCTGTGGCCATCACACTGATGCCAGGGAAGTACAACAACAGAGGAAATAGATATTGATGGTGGAAGATGGATGAGTGAAGAGAGACGATGGCGGGGGGGGGGTCAGAAAGAGCAAGTAAGACAGTGGAAGGTGGAAAGGGAGAGGATGCCGGAGAGATTGAGGGTGTGCAAGCACATTGGCAGAGGATAGAAGAGGACAGGAGAGGAGGCTTGAGAATTGTTCAAAGACTAAATCCCTATTTTGGGGCAGCTTGTAGCAGTCAAAATACCCAACGAGCACCCAGTAAGAGAGGTGGAAGAATATTTTTATGATGCCTTTTGTTTTCAACTAGATTAGCCAGTGTTAGGCACACTTGTTACAGGCACAAACTACTTTATCATTTTATGAGCTTGATCAAATGAGTGTGAAACACAGATAGGATGCTGAAATACAGAAAATTATTGAACATGATGCCTCTGAGTACAGGCACAGCTCAGTACTAAGTTATTTCTGTATCATACAGGAATGTACAGGGGGTTGGGTTTTTTTTTGTACACATCTGGATCACACAACTCTTTTGTAACTAATTCACTGCATAAGGGGAGTCTCCATTCTTCCTATTGTTAAAGGACAAGGAATCAGAAATCCTTGCCAATCGGCTATCGGCAGCTCTTTTTGTGGCCATTCAATTTCATAAGCAACAAACATTTATCATATCGCCTATTTTAATGTCAAATCGCTCTGAAATTTAGCAGATTTGATGACAACGGGACATAGTTTGAAGCTTGCTAAATTCAATCCAAGTGAATTTAAAATGACAAAGTAAGAGAAGGCAAAATATGCAAGTGTAGTACAGTATAT
Source organism: Phrynocephalus versicolor (assembly GCA_023846285.1). Taxonomy (NCBI): domain Eukaryota; kingdom Metazoa; phylum Chordata; class Lepidosauria; order Squamata; family Agamidae; genus Phrynocephalus; species Phrynocephalus versicolor. The sequence continues at coordinate 35,618,752 of JAHTLZ010000237.1, read as the reverse complement.
CACCATGCCTGGGAGCACATGGATTGTGTTGCAAGTTCCATGCAAGCCATTACACAAACCTTCCTCTCCTCTAAAGCAAATTATATAAATTGTAAAAAACCAGCCGCAAAAAAAAAACAAAACAATCCCATGCCCACCCCTCAAAAAACAAAACAAAAGGATCTATGTTAGCTAAGGAGATATATGATATATTCAGTACCAGGATACTAGCATATTATTAGGTTGTTCTGCGTACCAGTAATTTCTTTCCAAAGACCAATATTTTAATTTTAAACATTCTTCCATTTTATTTCAGTAATTTTTGTTTAGTACCAAATTGCTTCTTGGGGAAAAAAACTGGAGGAGGAGAGGGCTCCAGGAAGAGTATTTCCTGTCAAGGCATAAAATTTTATATATGGCTCATAAATGTGCTTTACTAGCTCAAATGAGAGCTTAGGTTAATTTAATTAAAAATAAAATAAAATATGGAATAACATTGATTTTGGCCAATATCTGTTACAACAGTTCTATCCTATTTTACAAATAACAACTGGACATTTCACACATGTACAGTATTCTTCAGTAAAAATGTATCTGGATTTAACAATGTATCAGTATTTAAAAAATTAAATTCTTTATAGACATGTTAGAAGCATTTCTAAGTATCCAAATAAATTCTTTACAATTCAATACATTATATCACAATTAGGAATATATATATTTATATAATATTTATTTATAATATATATATACCATTAACTTAAAACGTTGAAAGCATTATTTTCTAGTTAATAATGTCATGTAGAGAAATGAGGCAGTCCAGAGAGTACTAGTAGTTTAACCAGTATCGAGTTGTGATGGTTTCAGAATTAGGGCTAGGAAGTTGAGTATTAATGTAACTATAAGAATAATAATATTAATAACTTCAGAACTGCAGAGCTGGAAGGAATCTTATGGACCATCCAGTTCTAACTAAATATGCTAACTGTGGTTTCGTGGAATACACAGTCAACAGCCCCTGGTCTAACATAATCGACTGCATATCATACTCAAGTCACAGTGAAATAAGTTGACAGTCTGTGATTAATTCAAGCCCCACTGTTTTCAGCAGCACTTAAAACAGAACTAGTATAGCTGACTTCAGAATAATATGTTTGCCCTTTGCTATTATTTTTAACCACTTTCAAGCCAAAAATATGGTTAGCATCTCCAACCAGTTTTCAGGAATCGTCTTGTAGTTTATCTTCCTCTAGGTTATTTCCTTTCTAGCTACCTTCAGAATAATTTTCAGGGATGGATAGCAGTAAAGGATATGTGATGATCCACTCACACTTTTACATGTTTCCAAGTTGTAGAGTTGCCTTCTTGTTCATTGGGAGAAAAATAGTTGGGTTCTGTTTGCATATCAAGTTTTCTTTTTCATGAAAAAAGCAACTTTGGAGAATGACCGGAGGAGGGGCATTTTAACACTCCTAACTACAGTAAAAGGCTTGTGTGTTTTGGCCCCGAGAGCTGTGCAAAGTGAAAGCACTTGCTCATTCAGTTTAATAGATAATTTATTGGAGGCAAGTACCTCATTTTACATTATGTCAATGCTGGATACATTTGAGGAAAGTTGTCTTCTCCGTTCAGCCACTGTATTAGAAAAAACAAACTAACTAATGTTATTTTATGGTATGTAGAACAGCATTTCTCCTCAGTCAAATTTTAGAAGATAAGATAATTAATTGACCAGGTAGCAAGAAATTGCATGCATTGTTTGGATTAATCATGCATCTAATCCCAAATCCTAATGTCCAAGATGAAAATTTCAATTTTAATCTTAAAAGGCATGTATTTGCAGAAATACTTTTTTCTTATGGTCTCTATTTAGATTAAGATATATTTTATTTGAGTTTACTTTTAAAGCAGAATATTGTTTCTACAAACTGGCACTTTCATTTGAAATGTTTAGGGCCCACCATACCGCCTTTAAAAAGGCAGGGAATCCTGTTTTCCTTCATTATAAACGGAACCAATTTGCTGTTATAATTATTGCAGCAAAATATATGAACTATATTTCACTAATTTTTCCAGTTGCCTGAAAATGTAATATGAATTGTGTTTTCCCTGCTGGAGTTGGTCCCTGTTCTTATTAGTTAGCAGAGTAAGAGTAACGTCAGGTCTTGAACTAGAAATTATCTATTATTGCACAATTAGCAAATTTCTTTATCCTTGACTGAATACTAGCAACACACACACATCAAGTGCTGAATTTTGTTCAATATACTAATTCCAGTTATAGGCACTAATCATATGAATTAGCAAAAATTCCGTATCAGTCTGTATCTCAACATTTTCCTTTTATACCACTACTACAATCGAGATACGAGTATGTAAACACCTCATGCACTGCATATTTGCTTACAGGAATGCATATATGGATGTTTATGTGTGTCCTGTTTTCAGTTTCATGGAAAAGAAAACTCTATTTGCATAAAATGATCTAGTAACAGAAATGATATAGTCACCTAAGGGATGAGGAACGCATGCATGCATCATAGCTTCCATATACATATGGATTTTTTGGATTCCAGTGCTGGCAAATCATCTCGCATGAACCAAAAGAACAAACCCAAATGACACATAACTAAAAGGGATGATAAAAAGATAATATTTAATTTACATGAACCTAATCTATCAGTAGCTGACACATAGCAAATAATATTAAAGAATCAGAAAGTGGTGAATATTCAGTTTCGGACATTGGGTGCTAAAACAACAGACCCCCGGTAGAAATGGGGCATGAGTGTTCCCAAGAACACATCTCAAGGTTTAAGAAAACACACACAATCAGTTTTTCAGACAGCACAAGGGCCATAACTAGCAATTTTGTCACTTAAGGCTTGCTTGGGTCATCTGAGACTGAAATATGGGAAAAGGAGAGGACTGGATAGGATTAAGTGACAGCTATATTGGTCCCTGGCCTCTGTTTTGTTTTGCTTCGCCACAGCCTGGGGAAGGTAAGTTGATATCCTTCCGCAAAATAAATAAATAAATCTCTAAATTGGAGTGTCCTAAATTAAAGTCCCAGTAATTCACCCTAGTTACAACTCTGGGAAGCACTAGGATTGGAGAGGGAAGGGAAGGAAAATCAAATTCTGTTATGCTGCTCTCATAGTGTCACTAGAACACTGGATTTAGGTCACAATATCCAAACGTCATATCCAAAAATTAAAATCACTAGCTTTTGAAGTCACAACATGTTTTTCCTGCTCAATAAAACTTTCTCAGGCTAAAATACATTTGGACTATTGGTATTTCTCTGTTTGTACACTTTATTTTTATATTATCCAGACAATTTACTGATTGTAGACTACTGATACATTCGATTCATTTAAATTAAACATTACTTTTTAATACTTTTATAATATTTGATCTGAAGCTGTAGCCCTCTGGTCAATTTTTACTTCTTAAGGAACATTTTCTATTAATATTATTTTTACTGCTATTGGTGGTGCATTCCAGTTTCAAGTATGAAAGCTACACACATTACAATGCAAAAGTGAAAAAGTGAAAGATCTCTGCACCTTTCAGAGTTTATTCACAGAAGGAAGAAAGCCCTGAAAGTTTAAGAATTTTGCACCATTAAATTTTTCATGAAAATAACTATGACAAAAAAAAAATCAGATTCCAAAACATATGGGTTATCCTAGCTAAACATTTCAAAAGGCTTTGCAAAATGTAATAAAAGCTGTATAAAGCACAAAACACAGGATATGACGAGAAAACATGTACAGAAACATTTATCTCTCTTGTTTAACAATAACAGAGGCAGAGTATAGCTCTACTACAAGAGAGAGCTCTCTCAAGGACTGCTGCATTACCTAAAGGTCTTCCGTAGTCTCATATTATAAGCACACACAAAAAAAGACTAATGCAAGTATGTTTTTTGTTTTGTTTTAATCTATGTAAACTTCTGTTGTATTCTTGAAACACTCTACACACCTCGGAGGAGAGGCAAACAGGAGAAAGAACAGGAGAATTTTCCTCTTTAAAAAAAACACCAGGGACATCCTTAAACTGACAGGAAATCAAATAACTTTAAATTTGGCATCAAATGCTTTGGTCACACCATACCAACACTGTGATCTGGGATGCTTTGTTTTAAACATCCAGTAACGAAAGGTAGGCTCGTTGTAGTTCTCTATTTTAAGTTCCAAGATACAGTTCACTGTCTCCCCAAAGGGGAGATACAGAAAAAGAGAGGGAGGGAGGGAAGAGGTGGTTGGCTTTTTTTCTTTTAGTTTTTAACAGTATGGATTACTCTATAAGTCTACAGGAGCAAAATAACTTGTAAAGGTGCCAATTCATCCTTTTAGTGTACATGTTCTGCAGCAAAGTTGCTGAAGTACTTTCCGTTGACAAAGATTATTCTTTTTCACTAGCATACAGAAGCCTCCTTCGGCCCAAGATTCTTCCGTTGCTTCCAGAGGCCACAGAGAATATAAAGAAGTTGAAGTTTTGGACAGCATGGTGTCAAGTGGAGGAAGGTTTAATTTATCAGACAGGTAAATTTGACGAAAGAGACCATTCAGGAGCAGGTAGCAAACAGGAGATTGTGTTTCCATCAAAGAGAGGTTCAGTCACAACAGCATTTGTTTTCAGGAAGAAATATGGATCCAGCAAGGAGTGATTTGTATCCATTTGTGAAAGAAGGAAAAAAAAGATTAGAAAGAGAAATATTAGAAAACAGTGAAAAATCCAGGATAAGATATTTTATTGATTATTGCGAATAAAAATAATATTAAACATTGAGACCGTAATAGCATATGCATAATCTAAAATCATATTGACTCCTGTTTAGGATGTTATGTCTTGCCCCCATATCCTCTGAAATCAACCAGCCATTCAGTTAAAAATTCTGAAGAGGCACTCAGAAGTGTGCTTAGCTGAACCCACAGCATTTCTGCGATTAGGAGCCCTGACAACACAGGGCTTCCATTCTCTGTTGTGTTGTAAGCTTCCTAAAAAAGGGCTCTTCCATCTTTGTTCTGAATGCCTAAATGTCTTATTGATGCATGGGTAGTGGAAACACATGCATGCCTCCATCCCTCCCATGGTTACAGATTTAACACACTTTCAGGCTCTAATGCCTGAATGAGGCTCTCAATGTGTACAGAACAATAAAGTGATCTTTTCTACCCCCCCCCCAAAAGAAATACCTATACCCTGCTTCCCTGAAAATAAGACATTGTCTTATATTAATTTTCGCTCCCAAATATGTGCTAGGTAGAGATGGGCACAAATAAAAAAAATGGCATTTCGTTTGTCGTTGTAGGGTCCGTTTCGGTTCGTTTCCATTTTTCGTGAATTTTTGCAAAAAATTCATTTTCGTTCATTTCATTACCATTATTTCATTTTTTTGTGATTTTTTTAGGATTTTAAGCAATTCACTCATATTGCAGTAACGGAAACGAAACGCACAACAAAATTTCCAGTGTTTCTGTTCGTTTCGTTTCATTTAAAAGACAAAATTTGTTTGTTGTTTCGTTGGCTAACGAAACAAAAATGAAAATGGAAACAAAAAATTGTTCGTTTCGTGCCCATCTCTAGCACTAGGTCTTATTTTCCATGAAGAACAATACGGCACACATTTATTGTTATCTTATTATCGGGGAGGCCTTATTTTCGGGGAGGATGCCTTATATTTCAGCGAGAGGCAAAAGTATAAATAGGTCTTATTTTGGGGGGATGTCTTATTTTGGAAACAGGGTATTGGTGAGCGTGTTCTTCACTGTAGAAATGCAAGGTTACAACCTGTGAGAGGATACTATCATCACAACTTAATCTGCTTGCTTGGTTGCTACTTTTTAAAAAGGAAATCTTGATCAGAACAGTCTCAAGCACTGACACACAAGTCCTCTGCTTTTCTGGATAAGTGAAATGGAATGGGGAAAACTGGTTGGTACTTGTCAGCTACCAACTTGATTGCATTTGGTGGTGTCTGCTCATCAAAGAGAGCAGCCTCACTCTCCCTTAAATCCCCAGTTTCTCCCTAGAGAGTTGGACCTTCTACAGCAGATGTGGGGAAGAAGCATAGAAAGCTGTTGAGGGGAAGATGAAGGGAAATTTGGATATGTGTCCTAATAGTGAATATTGCATTTTAGTCAGGTTGTTATCAGGACCCCATAGGTTGTGACTACATGATCTAATATTGTGGGATTTGCCCCACTTATAAAATAGACACATTATAATATATTTTTTAAACAAATCAAACTGCACAAAGGACAAACTGAATTGCTCTGGCCCTTTTTGCTCCCAACATGTTCTTTTCTCAAGCTGGAAAATTTTGAACAGATTTATGGAATTATCATGTTGGAAGGACCCTTGTCGCACAGTGCTTACATGGCTCTACTACAGCTAGAACTCTGCTCATGGCCTGGGGTTCAATTCCAGGTAGCTGTCTCATGGTTGTCTCAGCCTTCCATCTTTCCGAGTTCAGTAAAATAAGTACCCAGCTTGCTGGGAAGGGTCCACAGTGTAGCCTGCATAATTAAATTGTAAATTGCCCAGAGAGTGCTTAAAGTGCTATGGGATGGTATATAAGCAGAACAGTTTGCTTTTTTGCTTTTTTATAAGGCCATCAAGTCCAATCCCTATTTGGGCAATGATATTTAGGACAACAGGAACATCTGCCCCAGGGTTCTTTCCACCAATTGCCCTCTGATGTTAAGATTTTTTTTTTACATATATGAAATCAAATCACTTTATAGCTAATACTGATATGATAGTTTAGCAGTAGTTCACTTCCTAACAAGGAAAAAAAATACAAACAAATCAGAAATAGCAAAGGTAAAATAAAAGATGTTCCTATGGTATGGGGTATTTCTCTTCACTTTAAGAAGAACTTTGGAAGGTGTCTACCTATTCTGGAACACTATACAACCCTTTCAAAGCCAAGCAGTTTGACATAAATGGATCGGCAGAGGCAGAACCAAAGGAAGGAAGGAAAGAAGGCTGTGTGGTCTGAAATGCAAATTGCATCATATTGAATGTCAAGTTTTAATACCTCAATCAATCTGCAGCCCTGGGTGCTCACGGAGTAAGAATTCAGTCATAATACAGGCTTCAAGTGACATTGTAGAAAAGCCGAATTGAAGTGATTCATCTTGCAAATGTAGCTGCACCCACAGTCACATAAATGCAGTAGAGGCTAGGTACTTGTTATACTTTCCCTTCTGTTACTAGAGAAAGCTTAGATGTATCACAGATCAAATAGGCATACAGACACTATGGCACTAACTTTATTGTAAAGTATATTCTTCAAATAAAATGCTACTACATCCGGATTATTTTAACTAAGCTATTTCCTCATATAGTTTGCTCAACCTAGATGACTTCAATAGAAGTATAGAACATCAGTTACTTCTTCCAAAATGGTCATTCAGTTCAACTAAGGGATCTTAAATGTTGGTTTACCACTTTCCTTCCTTCATAACAGTACATGGTAGGAAGGGTTCATTGTTTAGAACTGCTTTCTGAGATAATATGAAGTAATCAAAATACTGCAACAACATGTAAATCAGGGACAGGGACTTCTTCCCCTCCTGATGCTGTTGAATGACATCTCTCATAACCTCCTGGCTACTGACCCTATTGACTAGGGCCGGTGAGTTTCACACAGGAACATTTGGAAAACCACCTATTTCCCACTCTGATATAAATCATGCTTGAATTCAATTTATGCTGAAAAAAAATGTTTCTTCATTTAACACATTATCTATCCCACCTTTCTCCCTCAAAGGACCCAAGGCAGCTAAAAATAAAGCATCTCAATGGCAGCTTTCTTTGTAATGCTTAGATTCAATGGCAAAGAAGTAGAAGATGTAGTACAAAAAAACTGGTTTTGCCAGTGTTTAAGTATGCTGCCCACCTATTGCAAGAGACCTGTAAAGCTTCAAGTGAAAATCTGCTAAACAAAAATTTAGGGGAAGCCCAGTTGTAACTATGTAATAAGGGTTTCTGTCAAGTTTAATGCGATTATCATAAGAAGAAAAAACAATTGTTTTGACAATTTGCCCCCCCCCAAGTCACAGGTAATGTGTGTGTATGGGGAAAGATGTTTCTTAAATAAGGCATGAAGGTGCTCTGACAGTCAAAAGGAGGACAGGCAAAATGGAAGTCAGAATTTTTGAAGCTGAGGCATTCAGTTTGAGCGTAAGCGGATACAAATCATGATGTATGGAGAAGGAACAGGAAGGTATGGTACTGGAAGGTATGAAATCACAGAGATATTATCCATTAAACACATCTCCAATGGCCATAGTGTACAGTGGATTAGAAGGGTAAAGAAAAGGGAACACTGGCAGGCAGCATGTAAAAGCAACAGCAGGTGAAAGTCATGGACACTTGAAGGCCAAGGGGGCAACTGACTCTCACATGGCCACTGAAATATACTGAAAGTGCTGCCAGTCAACAGACTGTAAAAATCCACCAGACACCTTAAACTATTAGTTATTTTATCAGATTTGCTAGGAGGACAATAAAGCTGATTTTAACTTAGTACTGTAGAAACCTGGCTGGTGCTGTTTTGCCCAAAGGCATTATAGCACCTAAAATGTGTGTGGGGGGGCATGGGCAGGCGGGGGGCACTAAACAAAAAAGGACTTGCAGGGTTCAAGCAACATTGATCGATGGATAGGATCTGCTATCTGGTTTTAGGAACTATTTTTTTCCCTTATCTATCTCCGTGTCCAGTAAAAAGGATGAAATGGTTGAAACGAAGTGTAAACATGAATATTCTTTCAGCATGGATAGTATTAGTCTTTTGTAATAATACTGTATAAGTCATGGAGACCTGGAGAAAAGCAGCACATACATCTGCTGCACTCTACTAGGTGTACAGAAACAAACTTGTACAATAGTACATTACAGCAACTACATAACCATGTGGATAAATTGTCATCTTTAGTACTTCCAATGCACTGAGGAAATTTTGTTGCACATCTAATAAAGGTACTGGTAAAATATAGTGGCAAAAATGATCTCTTCAGCACATGTGTTGGTGCTACCATAGTGGCTGTATAACCCCCAGGAAGAAAACTGCTTACATTCATTTACTGCTGTAAGCAGAACTCGATTGTGCTTTATTTATTTATTTATTTGCTTCATTTTTATACCGCCCATCTTCCAATCTGGAACTCTGGGCAGTTTACAAGTTAAATAAAATAAAATAAAAAATAAAAAATGCGTTGCTTTTCAATGTTTTCTATGCCTTCTTCAGTTTGCTCTGAGATCTTTTAGATGTGTTGCTGGCTGAGCAGCTCAGGAAATTACATGCTGTATCTGGTTATGGAACCAGATGTTGGAAGAAGACCCAGCTGAGTCGTCTTGGGCAAGCTGCACAGTCCCAGAGTGACTGTCCAGAAGAAGGCAATAGTGAAAGCCCTGAAAAGGTAATTAATAATTATGTGCCAGAGTTGACTTGATGACATAATTATTAATTGTTAGATCTCCACATAAATGCACTGGATCATGTGCAAGATCTCCAGAATAAGCTAAGGGTGACAGAACTGTAATAATGTATCCCTAGAGCTTGTTTCTGTAAACAATGAGGCACTCTAACCATCTTGGCAATTTGAGTTTTTGGAAGGAGGATTCAATGTCATATTTCTCCCCACAATCTTGACCTATAAAAGGCCTTCTTCTGATTAAACAGGTGACAAAATAGTTTGATCCTATTGCCATGGTAATCAATGACAATGTTGGTGTCAGTAAAAAATCTAGAACGATCTTTTCAAAAATAGTTTTTCTTTTGACGTAGCAGAGAATATGATATTACTGTATTTCCTACCATTTTCCCTTTAACTTACTTTTGCTTCTGCTAGAGAAAAAGTTAAAAGCGTTGATGGAGAAACATGGGAGGGTCAGAAATGGAAGGTGACATTTAGAATAGCCAGTGTAACCTTGTGCAAACTGCACAGTTCCACCTATATAATTCCATGAATGAGACCAAAGGTGCACAGGAAATGCATTGTCTGGAAGCATTCTAAGAATGCAGACATGAAATATATCCTAATATTTAACATTCTGTACAACGTACAGTAGAAAACACGAATTCTGTCACATCTTCATATTTTAAACAGCAGGTTTCCAGATATATATTTTATCCATTTTCATAGGCATATTGGCAGAAGTTTTCAAACATGCATTTTACCTCTTTTTGGAATGTAGCTATATATTTTGTGAACCAAAAATGTCATGTCCTTTTAGATGATGTTTAAATATGTAAGTATAAATAGATTATTTTTAGTTTATGATACATTACATCGTTATAAAACGTACCAAAGTAACAAAAAGAATAGCTAGGTTAAGGTATTGTCCTGTGAATTAAAAACTATTATGGAAATGAACTCACTCAAAATACAGTTGTCCCCTGCCATTTCACGGTTTATATACTGTGGTCCCGGTATATCACGGGACCGCAGTATATGAAGGTACGGACCTCTGGGGCAAGCTGTGTGGGCCTGTAAGTGCTCCTGCACTTACCCCAGGCCCCGAGAGGGCCTCTGATGGGCTTCTGGGGCCTGTTGGAGGCCCCAGAAATGGTTTCCAGTGAACCGGAAGTCACTTCTGAAAACCGGAAGTGTCTTCTGGATCGCCCAAAACCACTTCTGGAGCCTCTGACAGGCTTCCTGGGTCTGTTGGAGGCCTCATAAATAGTTTCTAGCGAATTGGAAGTGACTTCTGAAAAACTTTGAGTGCCTTCAGGATTGCCTGAGACCACTTTTGGGGCCTCCGACAGGTGCGGGAAGCCCATTGGAGGCCCATTCAGGGTAGCACCAGGCCTAAGGTAAGTATAGGAGGCCCCAGACAGGCCCTCTCCAGTCCTGACTCAACCCAGCATGTGCATATTGTGGATCTTCTTTTATTGCAGGTCAGGTCGGGTCCCTAACCCCCGTGATGAACAAGAGATTACAGTAATTGATTAAAATTGGTTAGAGAAAGGAAACATCTGTGAGTAATCTAGTTTAAAAAGCAGAAAAATATTTGAAGAAAAGTTAAAAGCACTCACCATCTTTGCAAACTAGACCAACTACACAGAGACCTGTATCCAAGATATAGCCATTTGGACAACTTGTGCAGTTTTTCTCTCCTGGACCACTACATCCAAAACAGCTGGCATCACATCTTAAGAAAGAAACAGTGGGATATATATTTGGTTAAATTTGAACATTTGAATAGCCCCATCTTATAGTCATTGCTTGGTTTCTTTGGTTTCATACAAAGATAACTTGTAGAATCTGAAAAGCTGGTGATAGGGATGGAAAGTAGAGTGGACAACATAGATAATATATTGAAATAACACAGGTATCTCACATTTGTTCCCTTTTAACAAATTTGGACTTTAGTCTATGGATCTCTCTCATGTTTATTCTTGAATACGAACACTGTCCAACTACAAAAGGCTAAGTTCAGTGTTAGCTAGTCAACCATGACGGAAAGAAACAAGATTTGGGAGCCGGAGCTATGAAAGTACTTGGTTGGGCCTACTTGAGGTAAGACTAATGGGGTTTTTAACTTGAAACCTCTAGCCTTGTGGCCAAACTAAACCATCTGTCCTTTACAGAAACCCTGGTTCCCAAGGTACAGACATGGAATGGACATTACCACTAGGGATAAATCTGCAAGATGATCAAACTTAAGATGTATATTTTTGATATACGAAATTCAGTATTTGCTTTTGAGATGATAATGCACAGTTGCATAAGTGCAGAATTTTTAAATATTCAGGACTATACAGTATATGGTTACTTTCAAGTTTCAATATTTAAGAGGTTTCCCCCCAGCAAACATGCTCTCAGTAGCTTTTCCCCTCAGAGCAGATTTCCTTAACCTTGATCGTAGCCAGCCACTTACAACCAGGAATAGATGCTGTCTCCCTCGATTTCAATTTCTTTCTTTTGTTTCTGGCCTCTAGTTGTTTCAAAAATTATTTGCTCAATTTCTCCTTCTAGTCATATCTCTGTTTGAAGCCCTCTGATATTTTACCACTGTTGTCTGCCTTGAAGTTTCTCAACAGCTTCATAAGATCTTCTCTTCAATCACAGCCATCTTGCTCTCTTCAGCCATGGTCAACTCTGGGCCGTGTTTTCACAATGTAGAAAGTTTGTTGTTGCTTTCTCAGTGGTGACCTCCTAACTGCAATCAATTGTATCCAACTGATCAGCTTCACAACTGATCCTTTACTTTCTCCTAAACAGAACCTCTTGAGTTGAAAGTACAACACGCTTCCATTTAAACTACAGTCGACAACATCCAAAACCCAGCTGTGCAGATGCATTTGGAATATATTTGATTTAGTAATGCTGGCAAAACTCTACATATAGCAGCTCTGTTTCTTAACTGGAAATAGAAGCAAGGATCCTCTGCCACAATCCTTTTTCTAGGACAGAAACAGGCAATCTCTATCCATTTCATGCCTTCCGCATCTATTTTACACTCCAGAAAGGCCCACCATTGGAGCCAATCTTATTTCTTACTTTAGTAGGAGAATTTTGCTCCCAGAAATGGCCCAAAGAAGTGAACTCCTCTTTAAAGCATAGCATGAGGTCACTTGGCACCTTTTGATGAAATAACCCCCTTTCTAGTCATCCATTACTGGGGGGTTACTTGGATCATATATTGTTTTTCTGTCTTCCCATAGTTGCAGGTGATGTTTGGCAATTCAGGTATAATCATGCCCCATGATTCCCTCTTGTTCTTGCGTCATTCTTGTTCTATCTAAAGAATGACAAACTCATCCCCTTATTTATATTTTTAAGTGAAGACGGCCAGTTTTCTTCTTAGACCTTTATTTTGATGTCTAAGACCTACTGTGACTAAAACAATAACTGTCACAGTTCAATTTACTCCTAGTTTTTTAATATCATTTTCCAAATCTTGAATTTTTTTTGAATGCATTTTGCTTTAAAATATAAGCCTCTTTCCATGCATACCCTCTTGCTACTGCCTTCATTGTGCCCTAAATTATACTTGTTTCACCTCCCCCTACCTCATTTATCTTCCAAGTTTCTTCCAAATTTTTATGCATTGTATCTATTATCGACTTACGTGAATAGATCCTTTCATGAATCCTCCATCTTTTTGCTTCTTTATAATCAGACCCCTGGATAAATTCCATGTTTAGCATAGCATGATCTGAAATTTGTATTATATCTATTCCTACGTTATTTATTCTGGATAATAAATCTTTAGACACAAATACTGTATATACTCGAATATAAGCCTAGTTTTTCAGCCCTAATTTTGGGCTGAAAAAAGGGGCCTTCGGCTTATATTCAGGTCAATGCTTTTAGCCACTGAGGCAAGTCATCTGTGGCTAAAAGTCATTTTAAACATTGCAGGCCGCTTCTCATGACTCCCCTCTGCATCAGAGTGGAGCGGCACACAATGGTTAAAATGACTTTTAGCCACTGACCCAAGCACTTGCATCAGTGGCTAAAAGTTATTTTAAACACCACACACTCAGCTCACAAAGGAAGAGTTGCCAGGCCCTGCTGCATTTCCCACCCTAGACTTATTATACTAGAGTCAATATGTTTTTCCAGTTTTGGGGGGTTAAGTTAGGGGCCTCAACTTATACTCGGGTCAACTTATACTTGAGTATATACGGTATATAGTCTGTTCTAGAAAAGGATTTATATACAGGGGAATAAAAGGAATATTTTCTTTCATCTCCTCTTAATTCCCTCCAAACATCTCTAAAATCTGTTTTTAAATAGGTTTATCCAATATTGTTTGAACTCCACCTGTTTCTGCTTTTCAACTTTTGGACCTATCTTTACTAATATCCATAACCAAATTGAAGTCTCTTGCCATTATGACATAGCCTTTCCTTATGTTGTCTAATTTCTCCAAGACATTCCTCAGAAAAATTTCTTGATTTTCATTTGGCACATACAAGTTTACAAGGGTGCAATTCTCTCCTTTTAATTTCCCTTGAATTATCAACATCTTGCCTTGATCATCCTGCCTCCCTGTCTGATTGGCCAGCGCCAGGGAGAAGGAAAGATGATGTCAGAGGCTTCTTCCTCATTGGAGTTTAGCCCTGCTCGACCCTAGAGCAAGGTAAGAGATTGTCTGATTTTGTTCTGGAGGGTTGGTCCAGTTCCAAATGCCAGCTGGGCTCCCATGTTTTGTATAGGAACTGGACCACTTCTGATACGAAACACCCGTCTCTACTTGCTCATGTATGAATCATGCTAGCAACATGTTTTCCATTAAACAGTTTATATGTGAAAAGGGTGCATTTGTACTTTTAATTATAAAAAGTCCACTAACCTTTTACAAGTTTTGTATCCATTTTCTAGAGACTGGTCAAAGTAATACCCATTATTACAGGCCAATACACATCTTCCATTCTCCATAAGGTACTCTTCCGTACAATTTAGACAAGCATCAGGTCCTGGGCCTCAAAAACCAACAAAACAAATAAAGTAAAATATTGACATATTCTTAACAGAGGAAAATATTAATTTTATTGTGACTCAAAAAGTTTGGGAACCACTGCAGTTAAAATACAGCAAAATCCTGTAAAGTTGGACAGGCAGCACAATGACGGTTCTACAATGAATAAACAGGAAATGCTATACTTTACTTCATGAGGAATTAAATTGCTCAATCAATTCAAAAATATCAGCAATACCTGCACAAGAAGCGCATGAATGGTGGCATGGTTCACAGTCTCTACCATTATAATATTTCCCATCTTCACAACGAACAACACATCTGGATGCTTGTAAACTACAAAGAAACACAAAAACTATCAAGTACTGGTTAGCTGATAGCAAATAAGCAGATTTCAGAATACCATATTCAAAATAGTTTCCCTACCAAAAGTAATTTATCAAAGCCTCATTGTTTTCAAATGTGGTTACAGTTAAAGCACGATATCCTATCCTACCAATACTCAACATAATACTGAAAAAGTCATTCATGCATAAGTTAATTGAAAGCAAAGGAACTAGAATAGGGCACAGAATTATTATTCTTATTTTTGACATAACTTCCACTGGCTTCTAATAGGAAACAGGGCTTTAAAAATGAATGTGGGACAGATTTGCAATTAATGGCCAAGGACTTTAGATAGCATTGTGCCTGTGAAATTATATCACATTAATAAGGGAAGCTTGGACATTCTTCTACTGCACAAACTGATTGTTACGCTATGTCTTTTAAGAGATACTGGGTATCAAACACCATACAAAACAGAATGCTGTAAAGATGACAAATGTAGCACCCTGTTACATAGATTCAAGCAATTTTCAAAACAAAATGAAACAGAGATCCCAGTTATTTTGGTTCTAGTACCAAAACATTTTTATGTTAGTTTAACGGTAATACAAGCAAAACAGATTTATTTCAGTCAATTCATACTAGTGCTACTGTCTATTTCAGGGGCTCTAAATATGATAAAGATTCACAACCTCTTCTTTTATACATATTTTCTTATTCTTGTCTGCAATCATTCTTCACATGACTTCACCAGAAATGAAGAGACTGTCACTAGTGTTTCAACTAGGAAAATCCCTCCTTCATTTCATTGCACTAAATGCGCTCTGAAATAGTTACTTGTGAATGTAAATGCATGTTGGATTTAAAAGTTGACTGAACAAAAGGGTTGCCGCTACTCTGGGCAGTTTACAAACAGAGACAATAATATAATCAAGACAAATAAACCACATGTTATTTTCATTCCCTTTTTTCTTAATGTGCTACTCCTATTTTTGCACATGAGTGACTACACACTCATGAAACACAACAGATATGAGGTAATGAGGATGATGGCGGACCATCACATATCAGTTCCTTTCTGTTTCATGTTTCATGCTTGTGTGCACCAGGAAGTTAAAGGGGAAAAAGATGAAGAGGGTAATTGGTTTAGCATTTTCTCTGTTCTGGTTGCATATGCTAGAACTGGTTCTTCAGGTGGTCATCTTTGAACTCACATATAGGGGTCTTGCTCACAGATGAACCACATATAAAATATTCTAGAGTTGAGTAGGTTTTGATTGGAACCCTCCTCTTCATACCTCCACTGCACATGCTGCAATGATAATTCCTAATTTCCAGGTACCCACAACAAATTATAGCAGTGAGACATCTAGAGATGTGTGGATTTTATGAGTTCAGAGGTGACTGCTCAAGGAAGGAAATCTGTTATTATTGGTTGGGTAAGCTCACTTACTGGAGGAGGGAAGATGTCAACCCAGACATCTTTTACTTTGCCATAGAGGCATTTACTCTTATCCCTGCAGTCACTTTCTATTGGGCAATGAATATGGACAACTCCAATCCTATAGCAGTAAAGCAAACACCAACTACAGCATGGCACTGACAAGCACAGTTAATGAAGCTACGGTCCTTGTGGTGGGTAAGAGGCTGCATGAAACTGGACAAGTTGATCAGCTGCTACTATAACCAATAACACCCATTTAGTAAAATACTTCAAATTATCTGACACTCCTTTCTTTGACTCCAGATAAAACAGATATTTTCTGCAACCACCAGCAGGGAGTAGGGTAATCCACAGGGAATGCCTATGCTTTTTCAGCAACCAAGGTAAAGAAGACTCCAACCATACAGAAGGGATTGGAAAGAAATACTGTAGGTAGGATTATATTTGACTCAAAGAGAACTGAGACGCCACCTGAAAAAAAAAGAGGCCTCAAGATTGTCTTGGCTCTCTAAAAGGCCAAATATGGCAAGGGAAAGCCTGCAGCTTATATACCATCTCATAGTTCTTAAAGCCAATCTAAGTAAGGGCATTGAATGATCTAATTGGCCTATTTGGCAGGTGAGATTGCCATCAGAAAGGTAACCTGCTCAGAGTGACCAGACGACCAGATGGACGAGGTATAAATCTAATAAATGAAATGAAATGAAATCACGAAGCCCAAAAAAATATGAAGATCTGCAATTATGAACCACTCAAAGAAGGTCCTCCAGATCGTTGTCACAGGATCACCACTGAAAGCGATCACGAGGAACTGGCTAGACTACTTGGATTCCTCATCATTGAATGAAAAAAGGGCTATTATTTAGAGAACACTGCTCCTCTAGAAGTATGTGCCAGTGAATAATGAACAAATTAAGGTCATACAGCACTAAACTCATTCACTTCGTGGATACCACCCCCCTAGGTGATAGATAAAAACTAAGGAAACATTTTCTTTACACATCTCAAGCAATGATATTAAAACAGAAGAGGCCAGGCTAAACCTACGGAGAATAAAAACAACACACCTTGCCAAATGGATGAATGCTGAAGAGTGCTTCTCACCAGGACAAGACCCTCTGGAACTCAAAATTTAATTTGTCTTTAATTTCACCTATACTTCATACAGTTCCATAATTTTAAATGCTGCAAGGCTGTGATACCAATAAAGAAAAGAAATCCTTGTTTAATAGTTAGGAGAATAATAAGCCTTTAAATTCTCCCATAGGGCTGATTAACTGAAACTGCTGCCAAATATATGTTGAGAGAAGAAAATCCTCTATTTTTGTGATGTAAGAAGAAGTGAAGCATAGCTCTCACAATATAGGGCACTGACTGCTTGTGTATAGAGTCTGAAAAGGCTTGAAAAGCATTCCATTTCTGTTCATAACCTTTAGTAACGTGAAGCTTCCCTGAAGGGTCTAAGGCCTTTAGGTTCTGAAGCAAGTTGTTCAAAGAAGAAATCCTCATATTGTAAAGTGAAACAGAGCTAGTTCAAGTGTCACAACTTTCCCTCTATCTGCAAAACAGGTTGGGTTGCACTGGGAGATTGATGAACCTGTTGGATCTCAGGTCACCAAAATCTCAGCTCTGTCTGTAGCTTGAAAGACTCTAGTGGCCATGTATTTCAGTGAATTAAATCATCATGGTAGGGAAGAGCTGAAACTTTCTTTTGCTGACATAGAGACCAAAGTCTGCAAGTATCAAAACAAATTTATCACTAGGAGCCAAGTTTCAAGGTAAAGAAAGATGTTTATTTTTTTGGTCTGTAGGCTGGCCACTATCCTGATCACACATTTTGGCAGTGGGCAAGGAATATGCTAGAACACTGAACTGGAAAAAAACAACTCTCAAATGCAATATAGCCAACGAACAAACATTTTTCAGATTTGTTACTGAAGATTTGTATATGGCCTTTTTGAGAAATGAATGAATATTACCACTTTTTTTTAGCCTTATACAGCTATTCACTCCACAGAGGTTAGCAATGAGACAAAGTACCATCTTTTTCCTGGAGATGATAAAATAGCAGGATAAGAAGCCAGTGTGCTTTTGAGAAGTCAGTACATGCTCTACAGCAGCAGAGTGTCTTTGGCACTCTAGACATTTTGGACTATAATTCCTGCA
This sequence comes from Phrynocephalus versicolor, assembly GCA_023846285.1. Classification (NCBI taxonomy): domain Eukaryota; kingdom Metazoa; phylum Chordata; class Lepidosauria; order Squamata; family Agamidae; genus Phrynocephalus; species Phrynocephalus versicolor. Next base: position 35,600,385 of record JAHTLZ010000237.1, on the reverse strand, counting down.
ATCCTTTGTCAATCATTACACAGTACAGGCTGGGGATTTTGGGTGCTGAACTCTAAAAATCTGGAGTGCCAAAAGTTCACCCCTTCTGTTCTATGGCATCCAGAAATGCAACAGTGTCCTATGGGCATAGGCAACACGTCACACTGGGCAGCTCCCACTACTCAGGGAGAACCACACACGACAGCAGCTTCCAGACAGATAAAATTAAGGCCACACATTGCTACAGCATGAGGAATGGATCCATGCACTGGGTGACCCAACTGCCAACCAATGGTCACCTTTCCTGGTCAATCTGCTGAAAAGCCATGGAATGGCAGCAAGAGTCAGCTGCCTTTCAGGCACAAGACCACTAGGATGACACTTTGCCACATATCATGTACAGCTGCATTGCCTCTTCCAAGGCAGGATCACTGTTGCTAATCTTCATTCCAAGTTTCCCAAAGGATCTCAAGTACTCTTACCCCCACCAATCTACAATGGTGTGGAAGCTACATATGGTAGCAACATAAGAAATGTTGCATATGAAATAAGAAACATTTAAAGTACAAACACACACGTAACCCAACATCATCTCCCAGGCCCTTCAGATGCTACTCTGCTCTAGCAGATGCTTGTGGTATAGATGGGTGAACTCAGAGATCTGTGGACCTTCTTAAATACTCTGGCAGACTGAAATGAAAATTACATCAGTCTGCCAGCACAGCTGAGCACTCCTCTAGACACCCAGGCTTTCTCTGACTGTCTAGGTCACTAAGCCAAACTACACAAGGTACACTGCAGAGGCTCCTAGATGACTCACTAAAGTGCAGAGAAGATGGTGGCCAGCTGCCACCATCCTGCTGGAGCTGTCACAACGCAAGCTGGGCCTGCAGTCTCTGAAGGATGGATGGAATAAAGCTGTTCAATTGGACAAAAAAAAAATGAAACACTATGCTAGTATCTGAGGTGATTAATGGTAGGCAAGAACCACTGGTAGTGCTGGATCAGAAGTTGAAATACTAGGTGAGGATCTTGTCATAGATGAGAGTGAAAACAAGCTGCCAATACTGATGGAGTGGGTGACAACTGCTGAAGGACAGAAGGCCCTCATTGCTTCAAGTTATAAGACTCCTTTGCTGAAAATAATGCTATTTGACTTGCTTGTAGGGTTGTTTCTAGTAAGTACTGGAAATGAGAGAAGGAATTTGGGATGATGAAAAAGAAGGCCTATATTTAGGAAGAGGAACAAGGCAAGGCAGGTCCCAGACATGATTCAATGTTAGCTGATGGGAAAAGTGAGTACATCACCTACCATAGGGTCCAGTGAAGAGATCAAAGATCACAGAGAATCTGGTGAAGATGACTCAGAATCATAATCATCTGTAGATGATGAAGAGTGAGAACAGATGGTTGGTTGAATATCTTTCTACATATCCACCATAGTTTGCATAAAAACTGGAGGGAACATAACCAGAAAGGCTAGACACCAGACAATATCTGTGTCAGTGCTGGGACACTCGTGACTAAAGCCCAGACATGATAAGGATTGTCATAAGTGGACTGATGATACTGGCATAAAACGAGGTATGTAGGCTCCTGAGACCAATGGAAGGACTGCAGTTAGAAAAGAAGCACAAGAGATTGCTAACAAAGCCAGAAGCAAAACAGACAAATGGAGAGCCAATGGCAGACTTGCAGAATCTGCAGAGTAAAGAAGTGCCCCTTTGAGCAACTAGGGCATGGCAGAAAGATGTCATAAGAACATAGGAAGAGGCCAAAGGCCCATCCAGTCCAGCTTCCTGTATCTCACAGTGGCCCTGCCAAATGTGTCTGGGAGTGCACGAGACTGGATATCTGTCTCCTGATGCCACTCCCCTGCATCTGGCTCTTGAAGTACCCTGGTTTTAAGCCTGGCAATTACACATCTCCATCATAGTTTGTAACCTGTGATGGACTTTTCCTCCAGGAATCTGTCCAACCCCCTTTTGAAGGCATCCAGCCAGAGGCCATCAACACATCATGTGGCAGCTGGGTAAAAAAATATTTTATTTTATCTGTTCTCACTCTCACAACCCTCAATTTGATTGGATGTTCCCTAGTTCTGGTATTTTGTGAGTGTCCCTCTATCCACTTTACTCATGCCCTGCATTATTTTGTACATATCAGTCATATCTCCCCTCAGGTGCCTTTTCCCCCCAGACTAAAGTTTTAGCCTTTCCTCATAAGGGAGGTCCCCCAGCCCAGTAATCGTTTTAGTCACTCTCTTCTGCACCTTTTCCAGTTCCACTATGTCTTTTTTGAGATGCAGTGACCAGAATTGTGTACACTCCAGGTGGGGCCTTACTATCCTTTTGTATAATGGCATTATAATGTCGGCTGTTTTATTTTCAACCCTTTTGATAATCCTTAGCATGGAATTGGCCTTCTTCACCACTGCCACACATTGGGTAGACACTTTCATTGAGCTGTTCACCAGCACACCAAGATCTCTTTCCTGATCCATCACGGATAGCTCAGAACCCATGAGTTGATACATAAAGTTTTGATTTGTTTTCACCCCAGTATGCATTACTTTACATTTTCCTACATTGAAACACATTTGCCATTTTGTCCTGGCCCAAAAGAAGGTACGCTGTGACAGGCTTTTTTCCAGTCTAAACATGACAGTTCTTTCAATCTTTCCTCACAGGGCTTGGTGTCTAGTCCTAGATCATCCTTGTTGTGTTCCTTTGAACTTGTTGCAATTTGTCACCATCTTTCTTGAAGTGCAGAGTCCAGAGCACAACACAGTACTCAAGATGAGGCCGAACCAGTGCTAAATAGAGGGGAGAAGCAACTCATGGGATTTGGAAATTATACTTCTGTTAATGCATTTGCCTTTTTTGCAGCCATGCTGCCCATTTGTAACTGTGCAGTTATTACCCATCTTGTAACTGTGCATTTGTTTCCCCCGTGGGTGTAGATATTTGCACTCATCCCTGTTAAGTTTCGTTCTTCTGTTTTCATCCCAGTGATTCAGCCTTTCAATATCTTTTTGAATTTTGCTCCTGTCTTCCAAACTATTAGCTATTTCACCCACTTTCGCATCATCTGAAAATCTGATGAGAATTCCCTGCACTCCTTCATCCAAGTCATTAATAAAAATGTTGAAGAAAACTGGGCCCAGGACTGAGCTTTGTGGTACGCCACTTGTGACCTTCTTCCAGTTTGAAAAGAAGCTGTTGATAAGCTGTCTCTGAGTATGATTCTGAAACCAACTTTGTATCCACTTAACCCTATCCACCCCACACCTGGTTAGCTTGCTAATCAGAATATCATGATGGCACTTCTATCCCCATTGAAAAATAGTAACAGACAACAAAGAAAAGGCAGATTATTCCTCCTTCAACTTGGTCTTCTCCCAAAAGATAGTCTGTACTCCTCCAGGCAAATGTGAAGTATAAAGGGATGGGGTAGGATTTCAGCTTGAGATTGATAAACAAATAGCCAAAGAGTACTTTACTACTTTAAATCACGCAAGGTATTTCATCTGGGTGAATCAGCAGAACTGTGTTTCATGATATCTGAAACGGCTTGGCGCAGAGACTTGGACGAACTGGGAGTGAATGCCCTGTTGCCTCACTCCCATCCTCCTCCTCCTCCTCTCCTCCTAGCTGTTTGGATCTCTTCGCTGGCAGACGCCGGGCATCACAAAGACATCCAAGCAGCCAGGAGGAGAAGGAGTAGTAGTAGTAGGAGAGGTGAGGCAATGGGGCAGTCACCTTCCCTTTGCACGGTCCCCACATTGGTCTCCATGCCGGCTTGTCGCCTCCTTCGTAGCTGCACTTTATCCTCCAACCATGCCACTCTGGGCATCCCAGCTACGAACAAGCAGACAAACCGCTGCCCCCAACTTTGGTGCAGAGACTCAAGTGAAGAGAGGCAGTGGTCTGTCTGCTTGTTTGTAGCTGCAGTTTACTCTCCAGCCATGCTGCTTTTGGGTTACCCAGGGCGGTATGGCTGGAGAGTAAACCGGCTATGAACTAGCAGTCAAGCTGCTGAACTGGCTCAGAGACCAAGGCGAAGGGGGGAGATCGATCTATGCCATTGTCACCTCCCCATCTCCTCCTTCTCCTCTAGCTGCCTGGATCTTTTCTGGGGTTTGATAGGCAAGGGGTGAGTGACCTGCTCATCCCCTCAGCCCCTTGTGGGGTTGAGGCTGTTTGGATCGGGGACTAGGCTTTCGAATTTCCACGGGATATTTGAAAGCCTGGTCCCTGTTGCAGGCTGCCCCGACACAGGAAGGGGATGAGCAGGCAAGTCCCAACCCAGCAAAGAAAGGGAAAAAGCTTCCCCTCTTTGCTGGGCTGGGGGGGTGAACCCCCTCAGTCAACAGCACCAAAGACTGCTTCTTACAGCTCTCAACAGACAGCTGATATTGACAGCTCGGATCTGTCAAAATCAGCTATCTGTCAGTCTGCCGGTTGATTGGGGGGGGGGTTGGGACAGCCTTCTCATGGGAATGCACTGAAAACCAATGTAATCCGTTCCTTGTTTTTGACTTTTCTAACCTCCAAAATGGATTAATTTGTTTTCATTGCATTCCTATCAAGAAGTGGAGATATTTAGTCTAAACCAACCAACCAACCAAACAAACAAACAAATGGAACTAAGAAACTTTGGCTGAAGCATGTGCAGGCATGCAGAGTGGAAATGTGGGGGAGGAATTCCTTGTAAAATCTATTAAGAACTTGAATGCTCTGGACATTGTGTAGCAGACATACAAGATCTCTATGTGTAAATCATAGAGTCCACAAAGAAGAACCTGAATGGTACTCTGTATGTGCAGTAGGGATGGTAGCAGCAGCAGCAGCAGCAGCAAATCACCATTAATTAAAGGCAGATCACCATTGACTAAAGGGAAGTTGCTACTAATTAAACATGATTGCAGGGTGCTTGCAACCAATGCACAATAAATGAGGCCATTGCCAACGGAAGTTTTTAATTAGCAGTAGAGATGGTCACGAAAAGTATTTTGGCTTGGTTAGGTGTGGCACCTGCACAAGTGTTCCATGGGCATTGTGCATTTCTCTCCCTTATCTCCTCCAGGTGTTTGGCCACTCACTAGCAGCAGTGCACTTCCCTTCTGTCTGCCTCATCTGGGCAACTGTCCACTCAGATGAGGAGGCAGGCCAGGGAAGCCTGGGTGATCTCTTGGGGAAGGAAGAGGAAGGAAATGTGCTGCTGCCAATGAGTGGGTGATCACCCTGAGGAGGAAAAAATCCACAGTACTTTAAGTTATTTACATCAGGATAGAAGTGAGGCTTTGTGCTTCCTATAAAATAACTGGATGTGTTATGATACATAATAAAGATAGGGAAGTAATTATACAGCTGAATATTAACTCAGAATTTTATTTCTTTATAATAATTCTTGAATGTTACACACACATTTAATTAGGAGAGGCTTTATTTTTCCTTATCCCCACATTAAAAGCTTCTATCCAGTTATCCAGTTATGCTATCCTTTATCCATGTCATAAAATAAATACTATAGCATATTAAATGGGCTGTAAAGTAATGGTTAAATAATTATATTACATCACTTTCTTGTATGTTCACAGATGTTCTGTTGGCTACCATGTTAAATGCAATCCATTACTTCCTTACCTTAGGCCATGTCTGCATTCTGTGCAAGTTTGAAATTCAGTGCATGTCTTACAGTTTTCACTGCATCTACGGCAGACAATCTTATCTGAAAATAAAAAGAAATGCAATCAAGAAAAAAATTACTTCAATTATGTTCAATAAAATGTTATGGCAATGCCTCATTGTTTATTGCTTTCTTTAACCTGATGTCATAAATAGGAGCTAAAAGGCTAAAATTAAAGATTACGTGGTACAAAAGCACTAATCTTCTGAACATTTCAATTATCTGTATATGTACATTTTATTTCAGTCAAAAGAAATACTGTGTAATAAAGTTTTATATAAATGTACAAAGCTCATAATAACATTGAAAAATACCAAGTTTTTAACACTTTAAAATAATGCTTTTCTTGGTTAGTAGTAAGGTACCAGTGAGTCTTATACCAACAGGTGGATTTGCATAGATATGTACATACTTAATTAGGGATTGTGTTGCTGATAGCATTTTTATAAAATCTACTGATTTCAATTTTAGTAATTTAGGCTTTAGCTTTGGCTATTGTGCTAAGTGTAAATTTGCTAAATTGCCATTTAGCAAATGCAATTGTCATTTGGAAAATAAGTAAGCTAACAATTAGAGATGGGCACGACTTAGCGGTATTTTCGTTTTTGTTTTTCGTTTCCGTTACGTAACGAAACGAAAAATGAAAAACGGCTCAGAACTGGAATGAAAACGGAAACGAAACGACTAATTTCGAGCCAATTTTCATTTTTCGTTACTGGAAAAACACATAATGGAGCTAAATGGGAAGAAACGAAAAAATTTTCGTTTTCGTTTTTTCGTTTTCGTTACGTAACGAAACGAAAATGAAAAATTTTGAAATTAGCTCACGAAAACGGAAACGAGCCGAAACGGACCCCTAGCCGAAAACGAAAATGAAAACGAACAATTTTTCTGAGTCGTGCCCATCTCTACTAACAATCCAACCAAGTGCTCTCTAATGTTCATCCCCACTTCCCGGGGCTCTTCTCCTCTATCTCTCTCGCCCCCCATCTCTCTCTCTCTCTCTCTCTCTTTCTTTCTCTCTCTCTCTCTCTCTCTGTGTGTGTGTGTGTGTGTGAGAGAGAGAGAGAGAGAGAGAGAGAGAGAGAGAGAGAGGGAGAGGGAGAGGGAGAGAGTTCATGCACACACACAGCATTTCCCCCCTCAGTCTGATGAAGCTGCTTGGATGAATAGCAAAATGTTTTGATCTCTCAAAAAAAGAAATCCGGTTGCCATGACTCAACTTCCAAATAACCAACCAGCTAAGTGTGGGCCCATTTATTTCTACTGCTATTACCAGCAAGTCATACCATATAAAATATATGGTGCTATACAGAATTATGATGCATTTAGATATAAAAATATAGGTACTGTACAACAATTTATACAATATTAAGGATATGATATGTCTATAAAAGAATTATTCTTCTTTATGTTGGTTGACTCATATGAGGAACATCAATTAAAACCTTCTTAGATGAAGCATCCAAGATTTCTATTTTTCCATTTGACACATTAAGGGGAAGAACAATGTGGTGATACATGGACTATAGAGCGCTTATACCTTATATAAACAGTATATAAAGGAGCAGTAATAACACTGCCTGTTCTGCTCTATAAAGGGTGCTCCCTAAGGAACTGCCATTCCCAGGAAGCATAAGGGCAGCTTCATTTTGTACAACAGGAAGGAAGGCCCGAGACAACCATGCAGCCTCAGAGATAGGCCCCAGTCTGCTTGAGAAAAATGTTAGGTGTTTGGAGACATGGGTCTTTGGGCTTAAACAACCAGAATTTTGATGGCTGTTGTGAGTTTTTCCGGGCTGTTTGGCCCTGTTCTGGAAGTTTTTCTTCCTGACGTTTCACCAGATTCTGCAGCCAACATCTTCAGATGGCAATTTGCTCAGGGAGCTAGGAGTTCTCTCTGTGTTCTGGAATTTTGTCTAGGAAATGCTTGGAGAATTCTAAGAGTTGGACTTCAACAAACTCAAACGATAAATGTCTACACTTGTGTACCTTTGTGTATAAACCAGATCTTGGCACTTTGTATTCATTTCCCAGTCCTGCCCACCAGAACCAGAAAGGAGCTTGGCCACCCAACTCCATGTGCAGCCAACCACTTCAGTGCAGAAGTGGGACGAGGAGTTGCCCCACCCCTGCGAAACAAATACAAAGTGCCCACCTCTATTATCTCTGTGCTAAGTGTCGTCAAGCTGGTTCCAACTTACCCAACCTAGTAGGGTTTCCAAGATAAGTGAGATATTTAAGGAACAGTTTTACCAGTGCTTTTCCTATTGCCGAACTGTAGTCTCTGATCACATTTGATGCTATTTCTGTGCAGGACTGAGGGAGATGCAATCTATCTCTCCATAGGCTGTTTGTGACATTTCCCTATGGCCTCTCTTTACAAATAAAGGCTATGTGTATATTGTTTTTGCATGTATACAGAAGGTCACATATCAATAGGAGGGTGGCTCCACCACACGTGGCCCCTTATGTTCTTGATGGCAGACAATGTAGCCATTGGGTTGAAACATGGGTTTCACAGCATTGACCAAGGAATAAAAAGAAGACTCGGTTATAGTGATGAATCTGTCTTAGGATGATATAAAAACATATTTATATGAACATATTTAGAAGTCCAGCCAACATAGCATATGAGTACTGAATGCACATTCATCTAGAGAAGCAAGACATACATTTTAATATGGGCAAGTGTAAATAAAGCCTTGTGTTATGTTAACTTATGTAGCCTTTGTTTGTTTTAAAAATGTTTTTCTTACTTGCAGTTCATGTTTTTTGGTTCTTAGGCTGCATTTTTTAAAATTCTGGTGGGCAATCAAACAAAACCAGACAAGCAGTACATAAATGGCTTAATAAAAAAATATCACATTACTGTATAGAATACCAGCTAGAGATCTTCAAATTATTTCAAAAATTGTATAAAAAAGAATTACATATATAAACATATAAACAACTTACTACTATCCAGATAAAATCCATCAGGACAGCTACTGACACAGCTCCTGGTTTCTTCATTGATATAGTAGCCAGGTTTACATGTATTACACTGATCACTGTGACTTCCAAAGCATGTATCACAGTTGGGTGAACATTTTTTGCATCGCTTCTTGTCGGCACTGTAATGACCAGGTGGACAGTTGGGAACGCAGATTCTAAATTTTACAAAATAAAAGATAACATTATCACTGAATTTGGCAGAAAAATGAACCAAGTTCCCAGAACAGTGTCTTTCCAACCATGTTTATGGAAATACAGTTTGCAGCCAAGGGTGCATAAACCAAGTACCCCTGTCCCCCCAAGTCTAAATTATGCCTTAGCATAGATTCCCAGACAACGTTTATACTTCTTTTATTCAGTATAAAACAAACCTCAATTTTGGGAAGAATTAAATGCTATTTCATATTTCATATTTATTAACATTTCAATGCCTATCTTGCCATTTTGCACGCCGTACACAAAATACTTGAAAGTAACAACAATAAAATGTAGTAAAACCACATTTTAAAGACAATAACATTTAAAATAACTCAATAACAGAACATTTTTTAAAAAGGAAGAATAGATGAAATAAACACAAAACACAAAGAGAGATCATATATATATATGATCTCACCCAACATCACTTGTACCCATTTTTTAAAAAACCTGACATAAAACCAAACATACACCCATACAACCCCACACTCTCTCACCTGACAGCATGCATACCCAGTATCTAAGAACTACAATTAAAAAACCACACACACACACACACACACACACACACACACACACACACACACAC
>JAHTLZ010000237.1:35576929-35589083 GCA_023846285.1 Phrynocephalus versicolor | reverse complement strand
AGATTCCTGTTTTTCTACAGATGTCCTGGATGAGCTCACAGTGGCAGTTTTGTGTCTGTTGTGATTCTTCTAATTGCTGTGTTGCTATTTGACATTGAAATGGCAGCAATGGCAAAACAACTTTACCACATTTACCTTGTTAATGGATTCTGGCTGTTCAAGCATTTGTTTCAATATTTTTATGCCTTAGTAAAACTGCTTTTAGATTATCACAATCTATTCTGTGTATGATGCCTTTATTAATGGATTGGAAGTTCACAAATTCTTCCAGCCCACTTTGATAAGAATTAGTCACACAGAACATGTAGCTCCACATTTTAGTTCACCTTTGCTACTCTTATTGCCTTTGAAACCCAATTCATATTTTTAAAAAATTGTGTCCAAAGGAACACCAGGAAATGTCTTCTCTTATATATTCCTGACATTTGTTTAGATCTAAGGGACTATCAAGCCACGTGACACAGAATGAAGTGCAACCAAATGTTTCAGACCTATACCATTTATGCACCACTTAATATTAATGGTTTAAAAATAATTTCACCCTTTGTATATCTGACTTAAACTCAGACTCAAAGGGATTCTACAACTGCTTTGGATTCATTAAACACCTCTGTCTTGCTGGCTCTCTGGTGCTCAAAGATCTTTAAAATGTTAGGTACAAAAAGAAGACAGCCAAAACTATAAATGCAGCTAATGCTAAAAATGCATGCTTTGTATATTATTGCACAACTATTTCAATCCAAAAATATGTCTATATGTTGTTCCACTGATTCAACAGGTCTACTCTGATTGTGACAAACAACTGGTTTTAGCCCAAAGATGGTAGAAAAGACATTGTGATATGCTGAGTGGAAATACATTATAAAAATAACTGTAATTATTTTCCAACCCACAAAAATGAAGGAAAGGTGGGAAGAGCATAAAGCATCCATCATTGCAGTGATAAACTCCGAGGTCTCTGTATCCAACCACCAAAACTCAAATCCCAAAATCAGAATAAAATTTACTAGAAAGGATATTAATTCCACTTCTACTTTTGAATTATTAAAAGAAATTAATTTGAATAATTACTGATATTCACTGAGTGCACAAACATGATACGAACAGAATAATGGAATTTAATACCTGGAGTTTTGACATTTCTCAGTTGTGATGGGGTATCATAAATTTCCAAAATCCAGTCTCCAGCTGCTTTTTCACCCCAGCAATGAGTAGTCATGAACTCCCAATTTTTAAAACCTTCCATGGAATGATCAAACACCCTTTAAAAGAAAATAATAATAATACAAATGAACACATATAAATATAAGAACATATATGCATGTGTGTATGCCTACCTATATTTCTGAAGATCTAAACTTCTGCTGTAATTGTGCATTGAGTCCATAGTAATAACTATTTAATTCCATTCATTGATCCAATTACAATGGTATACAAAGCACATTTGTAGCCTCAAAACACAAAATAGTACGTCTGAACCCAAAATTCACATTCATCCACTCTCCTCACCTTACCATAGAAAAGCACCTCATGCACGTAAATCAGTGCATGCACACACATACACTTATAAAACATGGACATACACCGAGAGACATTTCCTTCCCTTTTCTTCCTCACAAGTCATACCAGATTATGTTTCAATGTCCCTTCAAAAACCCAAAGGCTAAAACCAAACAAAAAACCTTCCTTCACCCTTAAATTGTTGCTCTTTATCTCTCTTTTTTTATACACATGCAACCTCCATTCAAAGAGGCACTCAACTTGTCACCCTGCTCTCTTCTGCCCTCTTTCTGCTGGCCTCTCTGACTCTCCTTCAGGCAGGGACAGGGGACCTCCGGCCCTCCAGATGTTTTGAACCACAACTCTCACAGTCCTTTATCATTATCCCTTATCTCCTTCTCTAAGTGGGGGGAGGCAACAAGTGGAGTACTCTAAGGCTCAGTGCTCTTAAACATTTTTATTAATGACTTGGACAAGGGAGCGCCAAGAATGCTTGCCGCCAGATTTGCAGATGACACAAAATTGGGAGGAATAGCTAATACCCTGCAGGACAGAAACAAAATTCAAAATGATCTTGATAGGCTGGAGCACTGGGCTGAAACCAATAGAATGAAACTTAACATGGATAAATGCAAAGTACTGCACCTAGGAAGAAGAAACTTAATGCATAGTTACCGGTTGGGGGACACATGGCTCAGCAATGCTACAAGTGAGAAGGATCATGGAATCCTGGTAGATCATAAAATGAATGTGAGCCAGCAGTTTCATGTGGTCACAAAAAAAAAGGCAAAGTTTTTGGGAACATGTTTCTTTTTTCAGGTAATAAGTCAAAAGTAAGTGGGGAGGGGGGAGAAGGTGAATTGGAGGGAAGTAAAATTGAATGACGTGGCAGACAATGGAATGAATTTCATCACAGGGCGCACTGGTCTTAGGCCTCATTGACTCACCAAAACATGAAAGTTAGAAACTTAAATTATCCATTTTAAACCACACAAGTTGGGTAATTTTAGCAAACTCTTTACAATGATTATCTGTCATTGCCATTGTGAGTGCAGATGAAACAGAAATACTCATCCATAGAAACAGCAGGGCAAAATCATGGAGTTTGACTTGGTTCAGTTGCTTTCAAAATATTCATTTCATATGAGTTACTAGTATATCCTGCCTATCTGACTTATCCATTTACTTTATGTGTGTTCTGTTGTTCTTTTAGAAGGATAGACAGTTGTATTTTCCCTCTGTTTCCCACATCTTAAATTCTTCCACTACCTTGCCAGCATTCCTTTATGAAAATGTCTAGAAATGTTATCTTGTACACTGCATCCTGCCTATGTCCCTTAATTTTACAATATTTATTTTCTTTGGGAAATAATGGATTCTTGACTAAGGCTATATTCAAAGCCCATATAGTTGGGAGTAATTTCCACAAATGTTAGTATGGTCCACTACTGAGTTCTCATGTTTAGGACTGAACTAGAAGGGTATGTGGGATTTGGCACCATACACAAAAAGCTAAAGAAAGCTGAAGCTAAAGAAGACATATTATCATAAAATATGAGAAGATAACTTCCTACCAGGTGAATCATGTCTGATAACTGTACTATTTTGGTGCTAGAAAGAGATGAAAGTAAATGCTTTCCTTCTTTCTGCTCTCTCTTGCTGCTACCTAGTTTCTACCAATACTTATATTCCCAGAAGGAAAGAGAGGCATTTATTTTTCATTCACTTCATGCCTCTTTGGAATGATGCTAATGCACAGCAACAGGACTTGTTTCTGTCAATTATATCAGTAGAAACACTCAGAGGGTTGTGCAGGGAGCAGTTGCCAACATCTATTTCAGACAGATCTGACAAAGGTATTCTGTAGCAAGGAGCCAGGGGAACCCATGCAGAACTACTAATTGGAGGAAAACTTTTAAAATAGGAAAGTATTGTAGATCTCTACTTAAAAAGTAGAATGGAATACTGCAAAGCAAGCAACTAATGAAAAACAGCATGTTGGAGGAGAGAATTATATATTATACTTCCCTGGATAAAACTTGCAATTTCAGTCTGTGGTTAAGAGGATTCAGTTACTCAACTGACAAAATCAATAACAGCTGGAATTGCTTCAAGTAGCAAAGAAGTGATATTTTCATAGAATCATAGAATAATGAAGTTGGAAGGGACCTATAAGGGCCATCAAGTCTAATCCCCTGCTCAATACAGGAATACAAATCAACCACCAGGTGGTTGTATAAATTTCTCTTGAATGGCTGCAGTTGTGGAACTCAGTGCTAGCCATCTCTGTCATCATCATTCCCCATCCCACCCTCTTTCTTCTTGCTGATATCCTGGGCAGTCAGCACTGGAGAAGTCTGCTTGGGTGGGGTCAGTTTCAAAGCCTGGGGATCCATCTCTACACATTTCTAGCTGTCAACAGAGCTTGTCAGCATCTATATGCTAAAGGGATCCTATCACACCATGTAGACTGAGGCTGAGATGATGTGACTTGTAAGTCTTCATGAAGCACAAGCCCTGGTAGCTGCAGTGCACAGTCTGGAAAATATTCCCTCTAAGATGGCGTTGAGCGTTTAATTAGGGTCAGAAGAGTAGCATAGGATGTAGAAAAGGTCACTATGGTGCAGATATAGTCATAGAGTCAGATACATATTCTAGCTGGAATGATGCCAGTGCTGCTAGGAATAGTTTGCTGCTAGCTTATAAAGGTAAAATGTCCCCCCACACATGCGTGCTAGTCGTGTCTGACTCTAGGGGTGGTGCTCATCTCTGTTTTCACACCAAAGAGCCAGAGTTGTGCAAGTCTGTGGCCATGAGCCCAGCATGGCTGAATGCATTTCTGCGCACGGAACACTGTTTACCTTCCTCCTTTTACGGCGGTACCTATTTATCTACCTGCATTTACACACTTTCAAACTGCTGGGATGACAGATGCTGGGGTTAACAGCAGGAGCTCACTCCGGTGTATGGCACTCGGGATTTGAGCAGCTGAGCTGCCGACTTTGCAGTCAAAAGTTTCACCACTCTAGCCCGCTGAGCCACTACACCCCTTTTATTGCTGCTAGCCTAGCCACCAGGGAAAAAACATGGTGTGTAGTACATTTCCTTCCCTGAGTCTGACTTTCCATATTTTCAGGTCAGACAAGTTGTATCCAGATTCTGTGAGGATTGCTCTTGCATCTGTTTCCACAATCAGCAGGCCAAGATAAAGTCATCAACAACATTTGTCTGTTTCAGGTCTATTGTATAATAAGGACTTACCCTGTGACAACACATTTGTGAAATCATAAGAATTCATCTGTACTCTCAGGGTTAAACAACAAGAGTATCAGGGAATGTTGATCTGGCTAGCATATTTTTTTCCAAGTAAATGGCTTCCACCTGTCAGGTTGATGAGTTTCCAGGTGTTTAGGAGCAATCCTCATAGAATATGAAACACTTGACCAAGAAAAACAGGGTCAAGTCCAGGCAAATATGAGCACTTCAAACAATGAAAGCTCCTTAGAAGTCAGGAGCTTAACTCCTTTCTATATAATCAATGGGATGTTACAGTACTTAACTGTGGTTGGATTCTTCTATAATTGAAAAGCAAAAGCAGATATGCTGGCCATAAGATGGAGAAAACACACACATATGTTCCATTGCAACAGCTTTTATATGCCAATTGAAAAGTCACAAATATGAAAGCAAGGCTTGGGTGCATTGTGATGGTTGCCTGAAATGATACAGGTGTTACACTAATAAGGATCTCGGGGAGGCTGTTAGCCGAATTTCCATAGGTGACATTGACTGAATCTTGTACATCTTTCTATAACTTTATTTTCTGAGAATGTCTAGGTTTGATAGAATTTGTCATAGTCCTGCTGGATGAATCCTACAATGAGGATGAGCTAAAAGCTTCTATATCTGACATTCCTCAATGTAAAGGATCCAGATTCTGAATATTTAAAAGCTTTCATGTTTCAGTGTTACAACATATTGGCAACATAACACCATTTTATTTCAGTTTGAGGAGGAAGTCTTTGATCCACAAAAGCTCATACTGAAATAAAATGATGGAAGTCTTGCAATTTTAGAGGTTTTTCCCAGCAGTTTACTGGGCAATTTTGCTGTAGGCAATGTCTCTTCTGGTTCTTCATTTTGCCGTGTGTTCTGACCCTTGTTGCATATGGATAACAGTCTAAAATAGCTTGATTATGCTTCTTGGACTCTGTTTCAGTGATACTGCACCAGCTTGGGTATGGAATGCTTTTGAACTCTGGTTTTGGCTCGGCTGCATATGATTTAACTGGCCTTCTGGTGGCCTTTTGTTTGCTATTCTCTGGCACCCACCTACCAGTCAGCACAACAGAGTCAAAGGAACTGCAAACAGACGAGTAAGCCAAAATAGAATAACTGCAACCATCCAAAATCGCAGATATAACACACAGATCTAGAGGTGGGGCGGGATCTGGATTAGGAGTGAAAAATATTTGCAACCACAAACAGTTAAGGAAGGTTGGAAATGTTGCTTTAAATGATAATGGTTGCTTCTGGAGACTTCCAACTACTTTTTGTGCCAAATTTTCTGGCCAAGGGGATGTCCAGAGGTCACAAAACCAGACAGAGGCCCCACATGTCCTCTGAAGTGGTCCCCATCCCTGCCTTAAGCAAATGATGCCACACATGCTAGAATAACAGAATCTCTATCAAGGAAACACAGTAAGAAGGGGAGAAGCCCGATCTGTAATGTGCCCGAAATTGCAAATAAAATAAAAGATATGTATCTCGAGAAAGCTGCCAAAACCTCTCTTCTAGTAAAGACCTGTAACAAATTTCTGACATACTTCATGCCTCGGCATTAAGATCCTAATCCCTATTACAAAGGCTTTCCAAGTGGGTAATCTGGGAGTAAACAGAGAACAATTCTCAAAATCTTACCACTCTAGCTGATCCTCTACCCAGGCACTGATTATGCATTTTTAGATTCAGCTAGTCTGTAGCACCTAATATGATGCTATTAATTGTGACAACTAGCGATGGGCACAAAACAAAAAATGAAACGCTGCTTCATTGTTTTGTTACCTAACAAATTACTTAATTACGTATCAAAAGGGTAGAATGCATTTTGTCACAAAATGTAATGGAATGCCATTGTCTCCTCTAGAAACGAAATGATTCGTCCTAGAAAAATCAATGTCAGGGGAACTCAAGCTCTTCCCTGTAAGCCCCTGAAATTTTGAAAGTTTTTTTTTTGGGGGGGGGGGGGGGGCTCAGGAGGCTGAGTTATTCAGCTCCAAAGGAGGTACCCTTAGGAAA
The DNA here is from genome assembly GCA_023846285.1 of Phrynocephalus versicolor. Taxonomy (NCBI): domain Eukaryota; kingdom Metazoa; phylum Chordata; class Lepidosauria; order Squamata; family Agamidae; genus Phrynocephalus; species Phrynocephalus versicolor. The sequence goes on along the minus strand of JAHTLZ010000237.1, from coordinate 35,582,285 downwards.
AAAATCTTTGTAATTGAATCTGGAAACCACAATAGTCCCCCCCCCACACACACAAATGGGTGAGTTATTAGCAGTGATTGGCTTCCAGATCCCAATTCAAACAATTAGAAATATTTTTTTCCAAGAGGTACCTTCTTTGGAGCTTAACAACTCAGGCCCCTGACCCCAATTCTTTCCAAATTTGGGGGGCTTATAGGAAAGAGTCCAAAGCAGCTCCCTAGCAATGTTGGTGCCTCTAGAACCCAGGGAGGATAGCATTTCATTTCATTTCATTACAAAACTACTTTAAAAAATCATAATGAAATGAAATGAAACACTCTTTTTCCGTTTTGTGCCCATCTCTAGTGACAACTATATATTATTTCTAAAACTGGAAGAAGGATGTATGTAAGACACAACAGTTCCTGAGTAACATGAACAGGAAAGTACTATTGCCTTACTGTTTGGATTAGGTTGCCCACTGAAGGGGATTTGGGGCTATATTCATCTTTTAAACTTAAATGGTGGACATCTTAATATATGCCTTCAGAATGTGTCTAAGGGGCATCTAAAAATTTGTACAGGCACAGTGTCATGTAGCCTTAAAATCTAGTAGAAAAACAATACAGTACGCAGAAGTACATTGGAGAAGTTACGGTCTCAGAGGAGAACAATGGGAACTCATTGGCCAGCTGAAAATGAAAACATCTTCCATTCTGTAGAAATCATACGATCTAATGCCTACATGGACTATTAAAGGAATAAACATTATAAACATTAACCTTCCAGATGTTCTAATGCTTCCTGGTTTCAGGCAATTGCTCTTTTCCTCTTTATTCAAATTTTACAGGGTTTGGATAAATCCTCAAATAGATCAGGAGGGAGGAGATTACTAGGTACGTCTGGGTACATGTTTCAACAACACATCATATATTTCTAAAGAGACATTTATATAGCTGAGAAGGAAGAGAGAGGAAGAGCCTTCTACATTCTGGTAGTAAAGGTGCTTATTAACATTCTCCAATTTAGCATTAGAAATCTGACATTACCTGGCTGCATCTAATTCACTCTCATATAATTTCCCATGCATATCACATCCATCCCATGAACAGAGAGATGGGTCAGTATTGCTATCTGCATTAGCAAAATATATTACTTCTTGTATCACTTCTTGTGCCTTACAGGCTGTATAAGGTATTTATTCTTATCTGAAGAATAAAGTATCAAACTAATTTCACCGCTACCTGAGCTTGGACTGACTCTAGAAAAAAATGTTTTAAAAAAGAAACCAAGTTCCTCACATCTCCAACAGAATGTTTCGTCATTAGTTGTCAAGTCAGACAAGCAATATCACAAATGGCACTCATGATAGGATTCATGACAGGAACAGCTCCGAAATCCTCCAGTGACAGAGGCCAGGTTATGTTGGGTTATTAGACTCTGTGACAATTCTTTCTTAAGGAGGAGAAATTGAACAATACATGCCATTCAAAGATACTGCTCTAGCATCCACTTCTTCAGTATCCTACAGTGATGTCAAACTTTAATTTTAGAATCTTGAAACTGCAAAATTGAAAGGGACGCTATGGATCACAGAGTCTAACCTTGTAAAGGTGTCATAGTGGGGAATCAGACTCACAAACTCTGGCGCAACAGCCAGATATCTAAACCACTGAGCTATCCAGCAATTAAGCAACTGTCAAAATCTATTACATCTATTAATATAGATTACATACAGCAGATATGGCATAATATCAGCAGATTTCCACTTCATTTTTTTCCATTCTCATGAAAACATACAGTAATACCTCGGATAACGAATGTCCCTGATAACGATTGTTTGGATAATGAATCGCAATTTCCAGGTATAGGGCTACCTCGGATAATGAATTTTCCCTATGGGCTGCCTCGGATAACAAATCACAATTTCTAGGTATACACCTGCCTCGGATCACAAATTTTCTCTATGGGCTGCCTCGGATAATGACTTTTCCTATGGGCTGCCTCGGATAACGTATTTTCCCTATGGACTGCCTTGGATAACGAATTTCCAGCATGCATCAGTAAAAAAGAGTTATCCTGGGTGGCATTGCATCTGTACCTTTAAAATGCACTTTATAAAGAGTTCTGAGCAAAAAACAAAAAAAAAAAAAACAAAACAGGTGTCTGTGTCATTTTCCTAGGCTCTGGAATGGATTAATTGGTTTCCCATTCATTCCTATGGGGAACTGTGTTTCGGATAACGTTTTTTTGGGATAACGAATTAAATTCGTTATCTGAGGTACCACTGTATATTTTGAAGCAATGTCTCCGCTTGTATTTATTACAATGGCTTTACATCCTTGGGAGTGAACACTGATCGGCCTGGAAGTTGAATAGAAATATGGTACCTGTTTGCCAATAGTTGAGATCTTGTTCCAGAAGGAGAAGTCAAGTAAATTGCCAGGTCACCCCTCCGGGGATGTGTGATAGTGATGCGAACAACAACATGCTCCAGATAGATTACATGGTGATTGGCATTATCTGCACAGCCTGTAGCTTTGTATATTGAGCGAACACCATTATCTGGTCCATTACGAATATTATCTGGTCGTATTGTTCTGTTTCAAAACATCAAATATAATCATGGTCTTTAGTAATGATTTTGCTCTGTAATGTTTACTTCTGAAAACATACTTTTAATGTTGGTAATATTGCAACGCACATGGTTTTTTTTTAAATTAAAATGCTTGCATTCCCGAAAGTTGTGCTTTCTATTCTTCATTGGCATTCACACTTTAATAGCACACCAAGCTGAATTACAATCATCCCCCACTATATTGCGGTTCATATACTGTGGTCCTGGTATATCATGGGACCACAGTATATGAAAGCAAGGGCTTCTGAGGCAAGCTATGTGGGCCTGTTTGGGGCCCTCTGCGCTTACCCCAGGCCCGGCGCTGCCCCAAGCGGGCCTCTGATGGGCTTCCCGGGCCTATTGGAGGCCCCAGAAGTGGGACTCTGACAGGCCCAGGAAGCCTGTTGGAGGCCCGTTTTGGGCAGCGCCAGGCCTGGGTAAGTGCAGGAGGCTCCAAACAGGCCTTCCAGTCCCAAACCAACACAGTATCTGCATAACATAGATTTCCCTTTATTGTGGTTTGGGTCGGGTCCCTAATTCACAAATAAATGATAACACATTTGGGTCGGGTTCCTAATTCACAAATAAATGATAACACATTTAGATAAGAAGTTACCATATTTTCCTAAAATTCTCTTCTTATTTTATTACCACTTATATAAATCACACTTTCCATAAGTTTTCAGCAAAAGTTCTCAGTATATACATACAGGTTTATACTTTGAACTTAAGCAACAGACAGCTTTCGGTGTATTGCTTGATATTGTGAAACAACTGAGGTATATCAACTAAAATGCATAAAATCTTCTTTGCATGTTTTCATGAAAACAAGCCAGTCCAATAATACAAGTTATATCCCTGGCCTACCATGAGGGAAAAAAAAGTCTGGGGAAGTGAAGGGAGTTAAAGACACTCCATTCCAAACTTTTTCCTGTCAAGGACACTCATGAAAATAAATATTAGAAATGTTACACTTGGATAAACTCTGTTTTAATGTGTTCTTATCTCAGGTTTGGCTTAGGTCTCTACAAATCTTAGTGAGGGCTCCATCATAATTTATTATCAATGATTAGATTTAGACCTTTGGCCAAACATTTTGGACTCGTGGCCTTGATCAGAAGGGCCATCAGAGCTCTCTTTCCCACCAAGAGCAGGATCTTGAGTTGCACACACCCAACCATCCCGTCTTCTGCCCTCTGAATATTTCTGAGGTCCCATCTCCTTCCAGGTCTTGATGCGGGAAACTCACAAGGCCACCTTGTAAGCACTTCCATCAGGGATCATAGAGAGTGAAAAATGAGGGGCAGGTATCTAGTCTTTACTTCTGGTTCCTGTTTGGCATGGAAGAACAAATCCTCTAGAGACTTTATATCTCTATGTTCTGTCCCTTTTCCAATGGTACCCCTGGCTCAGATCCCTGGTGCCCAGCAGAGCCACCGTGCTCTGCTTGGGTACCCCTGCCTAAGGATACATCATCTCAAGACAGGAAATTGAATAGAATCCTTTATTCATTAAGATCAAAATCATGATTAATGTATAAGAAAATGAAAAGGGAACATGGAACAGGGATATTGGACGCATGCAGAACATTTACATTTCCCTTAATAATCTATGTTTTGTCTTTCTGCATGCATGCAACAAGGTGCAGTAGAAAAAAAATAAGAATTATCTGGCGCTTGCTGGGATCCACTCATGCACGGACTACCATCTACCATCTGCATAAATATATCAACAAATGCCTTCAAGAAGCATTACTTGATTTGCCGATCTGTATTCTCAACACACACATGCTGAGGAGGCACTGTGGTCCACTTTTCTGCTTCCATCACCATGGCTTCAGCATCCATCAGTCCAAAGCCATATAGGTGGCTTACTGCAAGTATAAATAAAATTGTTACAATGAGAAAATAGCTCTTTCATGTTTCATAGAACATAGTCGCCTTCCATATACAGCTTCTGTCCTCTTCAATCCGTCACTCAAAATAACAGCTGTATATGACCTAGTTATCATATCTAGTATCTACTGTTAAATGAAAAGATCAGATACGGATATGATTCACAGGTGCACACTGGGTTTATCTGCCATAGAGGTCCTTGAACATAAGCATAAACACATTAGTGAAGGTGATATGCCTTTTAATTGCATATCCTATCCTGTGCAGGACTGGTGATTAGAGATGGGCACGACTTAGCGGTATTTCCGTTTCCGTTTCCGTTACTCGTTTCCGTTACTCTACGGAAACGGAAACGGGAATTACTCCGCCAGACTTCGAGCTCGAACCGACGAACGAACAATTTGGTCTGATTTGTCGTGCTCGTTACTTGCATCGCGCGATCGCGCGCGATGCCAAGCGGCACAGAAAAAAAAAGTTTTTAAAAGTTAAAAAGCCCGGTTCCCGGCCAAAAAGCAGGCGGAAAAATGCCTGCCGTGCCTCAGGGCACCTACCAGAGGGGTGGTTTCTGGAGGTCCCCGCCCGGCCTCCCCCCCTCCTCCGTCCTGGGATGCTCTGGTGTGGTGGTGGGACTCGCCCGCCGCAAAAAGCCCAGTCTCACCGCCGGCAGCCAAAGCGCAAGCAAGCGGCACGGGCGGCACAGGAAAAAACTTTTTTAAACTCTCCCCCGGGTCTCCCCCCCAACCATTCCCGGGCCAAAAAGCAGGCGCTCACTCAGTAGGGCACCTACCGGAGGGGGGTTTCTGGTCTGGAGGGGGGGTGTCCCGGCTTCCCCCCCCCTCCGTCCTGGGCTGCTCTGGTCTGGTGG
>JAHTLZ010000237.1:35543857-35576919 GCA_023846285.1 Phrynocephalus versicolor | reverse complement strand
AAAGAAAACGAAAACGAAGTTTTTTTCCTGAGTCGTGCCCATCTCTAGTTTTCATATATCAGAAGGGACATAACCGCATGAACATTAAGGTATAGCTACGGTGTCTCCAGGAACTGTGGAACAAAAAAGTACAGTACATCTAAGATTAAAAAGCAAAGTCTACCAGCAAGATTAGAATATGAAATATTCTTGCTGCAGTTTCTAAACATAGTTGCATGACTGCTTAGTCCCTATACTTTAATGTGGTTTGATACGCATGGCAGTTGTTTCCCACACCCTTGTGTCAACCATTCATATATCTGGCAATATTACTTAAAATATTCATGAATTAATCATCAGCATGCTGAAAAGAGCTCAAGAACACATGCAAGGACTATGGCATCTAATTACCACTGGACAGTTCTGCCCATTTTCTTCCCAATCCTTAGTTAAAGCTTAAAAATAAGTGAAAAAAGCATATAAGACAATACATCCAACTATTTCAATTTTTAATATATCCATATTCCCGCATACAACTCTGCCTTATACATTCAAAGCAGAAGCAAATTCTTGAATCTTCAGCGGCGGCAGCCTGATTTTTATTTACGACAACTGTGTTCTTTATATTAACTAATAAAGTACTATGTATCTGCAGAATTATTTTATGACTTGAAATTAAAGAAATTCTGGAATTTTGATTGTGTAGAGAAACATGCATGAATCAATGTTAGAAATGCCTCTTCATGCCGTCTCCTCATTTCAGAACTCATTTCAAAAGTTGGGCAGAACAAACATCTTCACAATGTTTTTTCCAGTAGAAAGTCTATTATTGAAAAAGTCTGGTTTTTCACTTTTGAAAAAGAGATTACATCATCATTATTTTTCCCTTGATTAAAATTATTTTTAATATTTGAATTCTCTCTCTCTCTCGCTCTCTCTCTCTCTCTCTCTCTCTGTGTGTGTGTGTGTGTGTGAAAGAGAGAGAAAGAGAGAGGGAGGAATGAGTAGGAGTAAGAGAAAGCATCCCATTTTAAAAATGCAGATGCCCAAGAAGTAATCCCCCCCCCAACCAAATCAAAGCAGCCTAACAGTCAGCAGTGCTTTTAAGACTTCCTTGTGGAAACATTCCAGACAGCTGATATTGGGTTGTCTGCAGTGCTTACACATCAAAGTCCATGATCAAATGGGTTTGGCCAGCAGCTGCAGGTACTGAGACAAGCCCATCATTTTCATAGACTAAAGAATAACAATTTGAGAAGTCATTACAAAGCTGATAAAAGCAGCTGATCCCCTTCATCTTGAAAGAAAAATGCATTCATCCACTTTTCTCACACCATTCAAAACATACCTATCTATTTATGTATAAATTAGCACTGATGCTAATGCTTTGCATGACCTTAACCAATCTTAGTGCTCCTAGGAGTGCTATAGAAAAGCACTTAGCCAGCATTATATGGCAAGGGTTATAATCCACAGTCACAATATTAGAGCTGTGATGCTTTCATTTCCTTTTGGGGAAAATAATGAGCAGGGCATATGGGGTCTCTTCCTTTCCCTCAGTTCAAAGGTTATTATTATGTAGGGTTTTTGAAAATAATGGAAAAGGTCCATCTGAGTAAGCACTGCCTTTCCATTTTACTTTGTCAAAAATGCACAGCCTACTCCATTCCCTTTGCTAAGTAACCTCCACTGGTGTCAGGTATATCTTTAGATTACTGGCCATCTGCAGCAGAAAGGGATAAGGTTGCAACACAAAGGAAGGAAGCAGCTTCTGTCCCATCTCTCAGCCCACCCATGACATGTCTCATGTTCCCAAGAGGATAATGGGCCCCACAGGTTCCATTTAGAGCTATAGCAATGGTAGGCAAAGTACAGCCCAACTACACTTTTACCTGCCCCACATGCTATGGCATGTCACACTGCTCCATTAATTCTGCTGGACAGGTTTTGTAAACACATAGCTCAGGCTCCTCTGATGAACTGCAATAATTTAGGCTCACAACTAGTTATTTCTATGAAGGCTATCATAAAGAGAATTTTGTTTGTAAATATATGTCCCTTTTCTCCCTCGTTATCCTCGCATACCTGCCTGCCCATAGAAGAAAATACTCCCAAAACGAAGACGAACGATGAGCATGTAAAATCCATGGTAAACACAATGGTCTCTTGACTACTAATTTACCAGACAGTAGTGGCCATCTATACTTGGAAGTAATTTGCATTATGTTTACTGAGACTTGGATATGTATAAGCAGAATAGTAGTCTTAGCCAGTCCATAAAAGAGACTGCTAATTTTAGCTATCAGGAAGTATAATGGATTTTGCATTGGCTTATGTGATATGTGTGTGTGTACTGTGCCATCAAGAAGGAAGTAACATAGTGACCCTTAAATGAGGCTAACCGAGTCTGATTAAGAGATACTTGTATGTCTGGTTCAACATCAGTCGTGTGACCAACATGTTATCAGGCAGCTGGCATGCAGTGGTGGCGGTAAGGTGGGTGGGTGGGAATTACCACGCCATTTTTTCTGACCAGTCACAGAAAAAATGTCAGTGAAATGCAAAATGAAAAGATGAGAGAAACATGTTATGTAACAAAAAAGCAACTGGGCTCCTGCCCAGGCGTGTAATGTGTAATGCTCCAGGATCTTGCCAGTTGTTCACAATTATCCATGACAAACTACACAACACACACATGAAAACCAATAGAGATCTGAGCAAGAATTCAAGGCCAGTGAACCCTGGGAAACAAGAGGTACCATAACAAAATTTGCTGGTGATAAAAAAGTCACACAAAGAAATGAATGATAGCTTTTGTCCATTGAAAGTTTCTCATAGATCCATAACTATATAAGAACCATATGAAAATCAGAACAAATATCTGCTGAATAAATTCTACTAATGAATTCTGTACCAAGCTTGTTAAAAATGGGGCCCATCCAGAATCATATTAATTCAAAGGCATATTTATCAATGGAAAGGGTAGCTATCTGAACCTCTTACTTTTATGAAATAAAGCCATTCTGTGACCAGACCAAGAAAAACGTTGTAATAGAAATTGATTTCTCCTTTGACAGAGACTGCTTAGAAATTCAAATGGGAATTATTTATGGGTTGGTGGGTGGGCTAAAACTGGCAGAAGGAAAGTTTTGTTAAATAAATTCAAAGTCCATGAAAAATCTAGCTAAGCAGATCATATGGCAAGGGGGGAAGCTACAGTAACCCCCTGCGGGGGTTAGGGACCCACCCAACCCGCGATGCTTGAAAATCTGCGATATGCGGAAGTGGGTCGGGTGGGGCCTGCGGGCGGCACAGCGCACCCCGCGGGGCTCTGGGGCCTTTCGGAGGAGTGGGGGGCGGCGGGGAGCAACGTGATCACTCCCTGCCACCACCACCCCGCGCAGCTCCAAGGCCTTTCAGAGGGGTGGGGCCGGCGGGGAGCAACACGATCACTCCCTGCCGCTCCCCCGTGCGGCTTCGAGGCGCAGGTACTGCGATCCCGTGATTTAGCGGGACCACAGTAACTGAACCGCGAAATGGCGGGGGGTGACTGTATCCTGAGCAGCTGGACAGACAGCAAAATATGAGTTGCAGCATCTGCTGTTCCTGCTAAGATTGACCTCTGCCGTAACCAATGTACAACATGTGAGATGCACGAAGAATCAAGGACCTATGATGCTGCTGGGACTTGTGGAAGCTCGCTGAGAATTTCTCCTCCAAATGCACAGTGCTCCAAATGCACAGTGCTCTCTTCTTTATGCATCCCCTAGCTCTCTCCCCAAGGTCCTCCTTTCAGTCCTGCTTTTCTGGGATGGGAGATGTACACATCATGCTGGGTGCCCCCAAAACAGGCAGGAATGAATTAAGACTGGTGCCCAGGTTTTAAAGAAGTCTCAAACATAGAAATAAAGTCTCCTCTCCTCCTACACCATTCTCCCTAACATTTGTATTCTTGTTTGGAAACTGGAGGAACACAGAGATTTCCTGAGAATTCAGATAGCTCCTTGCAACCTGGCAATGCGACTAACATAACCTTTTTCATATAAATATAATTTTTAAAAAATTGATTTAAAAAACAACTGATTTTTTAAAAAATCAGTATCAACACAGTTTTACACTTGGAAATAAGAGCCTTTTCTTGTCAATCTGAGACTGTTTACACCAATTTACAATGCATTTCTATGATTAGCTCCCACTGTTGGCAGAACCAGAGATGAGAAACCTCCCTTTATTGTTCTTGTACAATTATTTTTCTCACTCCATTATATAGATTAGGAGCACCGTGTGAAGAGGGATTGTTTGCAACATTTTAAATGGATGTCTTATCCTTGTTCTATCATTGCACTGTGCGCTTACTTTGTTTTTCAAAGGAGAAACATAATTGTTTTGTGCACAAATAATTTGCATTTTGTATGGAGGCTATTTTGAGGCAAAAAAAAAAGCATTTCTTGTCCCTAGAGGCAAAGAATCTCACAAAGCCTGAAAATGTTTTGTCAAGGTATCTTATCATATTGAGACAAATAAAATAAATAAGAATTAACAAGTGTTTTTAGTTACACCTCTAGGATGAACTTACAGAAGCAAAAGTAGCCATATCACATATAGCAATATAACATAGCAAACAGAGCTCCAGTTCTCCCTTGGATTGCAGGGGTCTGAGCAACATGGTTTTGGTTTTATATGGACTTTTTACAATGAATGAATAAATAAATATTTCAACAGTTAAGTAAATAAATAAATATTCAATAAATATTGTGCTGCAATTTGTCTCCCAGAAGCAGCCTGAGAAAGTTGGGTCTCAGACTTACTGAGGCCACTGCTGTTGTTGGTGTGGCAGCAGGAAATAGGAAAAAAGCCACGCAGAGCTTGCTAAAATATATTAAACTTTTTATGATGATCCAAATGTTCAAAATCAGTATGGTATGATGATTAACAAATTAAATTGAACTGGGGGTGGTGGGGAACCAGCAACTGAGATACCATAGCTTTCTGAGCTGAGAAAATAATTGGGATTAATTTGCTTGATGGATATTTAATGTGCACGGCTGTACTGAATGCTCATTCCTCAAGTGGCCTGAAACTTCAAGCAAAGACAAAAAGCTCCGAGATTCTACAGTCATGGGGGGGGGGCAATGGCTACATTTCCAGCTCTTTCTGTTTCTGACCTGAAATCAGTAGGAAGAACTGTTCTGAGACTCCACCGTTGCCATGCAAGCAAGTGAAGCAGTTCGCTGAAAAGGCATGCTGACCCACTTTTGAGTGCCAGCTTTCACTGATTCTTTGTTGAGCGAGAAACTCCTTCAAGATTTTCTATTTTCTTCCTCTTACTTGCCTTTTCAAAACAAAGCAGGTTCCTGCTTCCCTACCAGTACAGTATTTACCTATCCTTCCAATCAGTGTTTTAGTTTGTTTTATAAAGCAGGATAAAGCATATTTACTAGGAAAACACTCATAAGATGGTAGCCCTGGTCTAGCCCATGGTAGAAGTCCTTTGTTTCTCACATACACCTTGCTAGGAACTCGTTATGTTTCAACCAAGGAGAGAATGATAGTACATTTCCACAAGGATTCTGATTTGAGTAATTCATTCTATAACACACAGTCTCTTAGTTGTTATTTCTGGCTATAGCTGAGAACAATAGTGAAATTCTAAACTAAATATTGCCACGTGCAATAGTAAAACAGTGTTCCCTTCTTGCCAGCAGCAGCATACAAACTCCCCACACCCCCAAGGTATCAAGCTCCAAACTTGGATGCTGGTTATTTAATCTAAATCATTTGCTTTTCCTTCGTCCAAAACTAACAAGAGGTTTTAAAAGATTTTACAGTTTATTGGAACCATTTGCTCAGTATACATTGCCAAAATAATTTACTTGAAACTATTCATTTTATTTGGGGCAAAGTTGATTTCTCAACGGTAAAGGCCATTTTATCCCTCTTCCAGTTTCAACAGGAGACTATTCAAAACAGTTTTGTTAGGTCATATTAATATCCTTATACGCCTTCATCTGTGATGTTAAGCAGGCTGGTGTGTATGTGTGTAGAATCTAATTCTACAAAGTGAGATGTTGATTAGTAATAAAAGAATCACTTAAGGAGCTTAAAATAAAAGACATGGAACTACTGGACAACCAGATACAAACACTGCAGTGCATCATGGGTCCTACTCATTTCCAGTTGACAACTGTTGCAAGGCAGAACTGAATAGATTTCTGGAATTATTGTTTTGTAGCAGAAAATTAAACAACACATTTGAAATCTTAGCTTTACACATTTACTGACAACATGTCCTTATACTTTTTTTTTGCAATATCTACATGAAGTCTAAGATCTAAAATAATGTGGCAGTTATACACTTGACTAATCAGTATTTCTCTTCTCAACAGCTCTAAGACATGTGCCTGTATATACCTTCCCACTTAAGCCAGCCAGATAACAATGTAGAGCAGTGATGAAATTAGAGCAGATTGATTAATTCTAATCATACATATTGAAATCTGATTCAGACTCTCCTCTCCTGGGAAGTATAGTGGGAATTTAGGTTACCACACTGTTAACCTACAGCAGTGATGTCTGTGAAGATTCTCAGTCATCCAGGTGAGTTTATCTGGAAGTAGAGTCATGGCAGCTGGACTTCTTTTCTTGAGAGACTGAAACATTTTGCTGCTCATCCGAACAGCTGCACAAGTCTGATAAAAGCTAGTTGTGAGTCCTCCATTTTATAGCTCACGTTGACCTCATGTCACCCTGGTCTGAAATACCTCAGAAGATGAACAATGGCCTAAATAGGCTTGTTAGGCGGATAATAGTCTCAATAGGCTATTAGGTGAACAATGGCCTAAGGTGCTGAAACACATAAAGCATGGGTCTTGGTGGTCGAGATGTGAAGTATTTTTGATTTGTCCGGGGATTTTTGAAATCACTGTCTGAGAAGTAGCAGATAGACTGTGCCTGAGCCCCTTATCTCTGTTGACAGAGGGGTTTTTAATACTCACATTAATGTTTGACTTCCACCTATGAAGACTTTTTCCTAAAGGCACATATATACAGTACACAAATGACTTATGGCCCTTGTTTATTTCATTAATGGATAGAGAGACAAACTACACAAACTCTAATTGGAAGACAAAGCATGTAGGATTTTTCTTGAAGGAAGGAAGGAAGGAAATAAATAATATAGTTAGGTTGTTTTCTCCGCCCGCCATCTTGCTTCTTTTTCTTTGTTTGTGTTTGCTTGTTTAGCTGCTTCTTTTTAATTTTATTGGAAGCCGCCCAGAGTTCCCTTTGGGAAGATGGGCGGGGTATAAGATTAATAAATACATAATAAATAAATAAATAAAACCTCATAATAATTAATAGGAAAAGGTCTACTCACCCTTGTAACCAGCAGCATTGGTTTTCCAGTCATTAGCAATCAAATGTCCTGCCCGTGAAGTCCTTACAATGATATGCTGTATATCTCTCCATGTCAGTAATCGACTAGAGGAAGACATTGAAAGCTACTGTTATATTACTAAAATAGAGCAAATGGTGACAATGGCCACTCTGAACGGCCGAAGTGCCAGGCGGGGCCTCTTTGCACACCCGCACGGATGGCATCACATTGGCTGCAGCTACGGGGTTGCCAGAAGGGGCCATATCTTCCCACCCTCCCACCCAAATAATGGAATGAGATTAGCTGGTTGTGTAAGGGCTGGATGGGAATTTTTGACTGCTCCTCAGACTGGACCAGAGTGGCAGTGTGTTTTCGCTTATCCCATTCTCTTTAAGGTACAGAGAGTTTTAATATCTACAGTCACAATTGGTGGGTAGTGCAAGTGGTAAAATGAAATCAGGCTAAATTTAGCAAAGAACATACCTAGCCCCACCAATATAAATTAGGAAATGGATTAGGAAACTAGGAACAACAGGTTTTAGGCATAAATAAGTACAAGATGGATAGATGAGGGCTCCCTGGACTGCAAGTTTTGGGAGGGCACTGAACAGGTGGGCAGTGACCTTCTAATAAAAATTTGGTGTAATTAATTGGTCCACTTGCACTACATTCAGTATAATTTAAGTGAATTTTACATTAATAAATTGTGGCCCAATTTGAATCCCACAAACGTGTCTCGCCTCTTTATTTCCAGGCTGGGTGGGCAAGAGGCTTTCTGGAAGCAAAATTAAAACAGTACATTTCCACTGTCATTTTCAAGACAGAAGAAGTGCTCTTAACAGGAATAAGTTCACAGATAGAGACAGATAATTCTACTTATATAAGGTATATTTCAGGATTTTTCAGGCCAGCAATTTTTCAGTATCTCTATATACAATCCTGTGCACAATTCTTTAAGAGACCACAAAATTCCTCATCAGCACGCAGACAAATCCTACCACTGTATAAGAAAAGGATACTTAATCAGATTGCCTGACTATTATGACTCAGACATTAAAGACAGAACAGTAAACAACAAAAATTATGATGACTCCCATTTCCCAGATGTGAAGTTCCTAGGTAAACAATTCTGGGTCCTATTTTTCTGATTCTTGCTGAATTGTTGGATTCAGTTATTATTATTATTATTGCTATATTACAACATTACATTACATAGCATTTTGAATTTATGATTATATTATCTTCTGTTTTGAGCCTTACACTTTGGGTTAAAAACAAAAGCATTTGTCGCTTGATAACTTGCTGTGCAAGATTAGATATGACAGTCCTGTACTGCTAGTGACTCAAGTGCTATCCTCCTCAAGATTCTTATACCTCTTTGTTCTTATTGTCGGTTTAGGTTCTTACTGTAATCACTTTCGAATGATTATATACCATTCCATACAGGGCTGATTAGCAACAATTTCAAACTGACCAGTGCAATAGCCTGGAACAAAACGACAACAACAATGGGATAGAAAAAACCGCAGAGGATAAAACCCCAAGCCGTGCAGGACTGTCAAATGTAATCTAGCAGTGATAATGAAAAAACCCAGTGTTCAGCATTTCTCTCCTGGCAATCTCTCAGTTTATGAATCCAGAGGGATTCTTCATGGAGGCAAAATGTTCAAAATTGCCAGGATTTTTTTTTTGGGGGGGGGAGTGAGGGTATCTCTTACAACTCAAGTGTGAAGCAACTATTGTTATTTTTTTCAATATGGATGCTGTTCTATTCTTATCCTGTTGTTAGAATTAATGGTGTCAGCCCACTGACAGAACTGCCTTTGTCAGATAAAACAGGAGTGTCTTTTTGGACACGAATGAAGTCTGTTCCAAACAGTTGGGAGAACCCAAGCAGCAAGGAGATCTGGGAAAGGGCTAGTGCTTCTGATAGCACAATGTTGGATTTACCCCCAAATATTTCAATTAGTAAGCTGCCTAGATGCCCTAAGTACATCCGATCTTGCCTGATTTCGGAAGCTAAGCAGGGTCGGCCCTGATTAGTACTTGGGTGGGAGACCACCAGGGAATACCAGGTGCTGTAGGCACCTGGAGTAGGAACTGGCAAGCCACTCCAGTATTCCTGCCAAGAAAACTCCATGGAAAATGGAGTCACAAAGAGTCGGTCATGAGTGTAACGACACAACACACAGACACAGACACAGACACACACACACACACACATTTCAATCAGTAACAGTCAGTGCAGTTCCTATTCAGATAATACTTATTTCTCATGCTAGCATGCCAGTGTCAATCATTCACAAAAATATTGGGATTACAAAGGAAAACTATTTTTGGAAGTATGTTTACAGTAGGAAAGGGCACCTTGTGAAAAACAAAATGCTATTTCATCATTTCGTTAGCTTACAAATCGTTTCATAAGCTAACAAAATGACAGGCAGCATTTTGTTTCAGATAGTAACTGTTTTGTTACTATCTAAAATGGCTCCCTTGGGTCCAAGGGGCACCAAATTTAAATGGTAGCTCCCTTGGACTCTCCCCTTTAAGCCCTCCAAATATGGAGAGGTTTTGGGGTAAGGGGGATGAGTAATTGAGCTCAAAAGGGGGTGCCAATAGGAAGGTTTTTTTCTAATTGGAATCAGCAGCCAAGCCATGGCTTGGTTTTTCCGATTCCTATTAGGAAAAAAGGTCCCTAGTGGCACCCCCTTTGGAGCTTAATTAGCCCCCTCACCGCCAAAGCTTTCTAGATTTCAGGAGATGACCTGAAATAGCTTGGGAAGGTACCCCTGCTACTTTGGAGCCCACGGTAAGTAATTTTGAGTGCATTTTTTTTAAAAAAATATGCACTCAAAATTATTTTTAAAAATATGATTTACTTATCTTGGGCTTCAAAGCAGCAGGGGTACCTTCCCCAAGTGATTTCGGGTCACCCCCTGAAATCTGGAAAGATTTGAGGTGCTGGGGACTTAGTTCTAAATCTCTAAAGGGGGTCCGGGTAATTAATTGACAAAGTGTGTTGGGAGGTTGCCATCAATTATGGAGTTAATACTATAGATTAAACTCTTAAATTGCTGGTGTGGCAACCTGAAAAACTGCTATTATCACTTTACTCTATGCACCATTAATGATGTGCAAATGCTGTCAGGTTTCCGATAATACAGATGAAATTTGCTTGGAAGCAATGCCCTATAAAAAGATTCTATCAGATGTTTGAAAAGGTGAACTGAAAATATTCTGGGCAGACACCAAAAAAGCATAACTTGATGTGTCTGGTTTTCAGCATACCAAACTGGTATTTGTAATTTTCTCCACTTATTTTAATATATTCCAGACAATGGTGTCTGATGAATAGTTTGACTTCTTGAAATATTGATTATGTAGCCCATTTGAACAAACGATCCATTACATTGTGATGCAGCTTAGATTATTATATTTTCCACATGCAACTCGGTGCAAGGAAACAAGAGCTTTGTACTCCTGCTGTGCTGGATATGCTCTTTTGCTTTAAACAATATAAACACAGACAAGTAGATGAACTTCAGATTCAGGGAATTAAGAGAAACCACTGCACACGCAGAAGCCTATTATATCAAACCTGGAAGTCACAAGGAAACTAAATAAAGTATTGGTCTATCATGACTACAATCACATATTTCAGTTCTTATAAACTCTGTTGTGCTCAATCACATCTGCCCCGGATTCTATTAAGAGTTTCATACTAGTAGGTCACTCAATTAATAAAAACTTTGTATAAAAGAGGGAGGAACGAAGATCCAGAATTTGAATTTGTATGCAACACTAACTTGCCTTTTATTTCCACCAAATGTTTTAAGGTGTCAGTATGTTTTCAGTGTATATTGTTCTCAAATAGAAGATGACTAACCAGAAACAATTATGAACAGAATTCAAGGGGATTCACTGTGGATAAAGAATGTGATCTCGAACTATACAACAAGTTTCATTCTGAAAAAACAGTCTTTAGAGTAGGTAAACACACTACAATATGTTTTCTATCCTTTCTAGTCTTCATGAAAATGAATAAGAGTTGAAACTTGCAATAAGAAATGGAGCCCTGAACCTTCCCACTGTTTTTGAATCTGATATCTCTGCATAACAGAAAATCACATGGTGTTATAGGTTACATTTTTCTAATCATTCCTGAAAACGAAGCGCAGGGTAAGACTAAAACTTGGGCATGGTCACACATGACAATTTTACTGTATATCTAAAGTCAAGGAAAATGCTGCACTGAAATGTACAGATTTATTGCTACAAATTTAACACCACTATGGGGAAAATTAAACCAAAAACTTCACGCTGAAAAAAAACTAACAGTGCCTTCTACACAAATATATCAGAGGGCATTTACAAGAGGGTCAAGTGCCATACAAAACCTCCTATGGTATATTGTATCATTTTCTCATGCTCCACATCTATCTCCCAAGGCACATACTGTATTTACTCTGGCTAATATAGGACTACTTTCTTCACGGGTATAAAGAGGTCTATAGATAAAATAAGCTTTTCCTCTATATTTTGATTTAATAAATAACATGAAACTGATGGTTTAATCAGGAGAAGTAAAGGAGGAGGATACACTGCGTTGTCCTGCAACCTCAGCCTGGCAGTGATACTTTATCGTAATGTTCTCTATTTTGGCAACCTTTTTGGCAACTCTTGCTTTGAATCTCATCTGGATAGCAGTTTTGTCTTCTGAGTTACTGTATATACTCGAGTATAAGTCGAGGCCCCTAATTTAACCCCCCAAATTGGGGAAGCTTATTGACTCGAGTATAAGTCTAGGGTGGGAAATGCAGCCGGGCCTGGCAGCTCCTCCTTTGTAAGCTGGGAAAGCGGTGTGTGATGTTTAAAATGACTTTTAGCCACTGACCCAAGCACTTGCCTCAGTGGCTAAAAGTACTGATCCGAATATAAGTCGAGGGCCCCCTTTTCAGCCCAAAATTAGGGCTGAAAAACTAGACTTATATTCAACCATATATAGTATTTAGATTCTGCTGGTTGTTGCAAGAAGACTTGTGTGCTGCTGCTCAGCCTGTTTATCTTCCAGGCTTCCACCTAGGTAAGAATTCGAAAGTAGCCGCTATCTATTATTTTTACTCTGCATTCCTTCTCCACTCCTCTCCCTTTGCAGTATGCTTCAGGTCTAATGTCGTTATCTGTTATGTTTTACATTTACGTCGTCAGTTGGAGTGTGATATCTCCACATTGTGGTCAAGTCTGAATGCAGCTGAAGCAGCTTTGGGGGCTGAGAGAGAGAGAGAGTTGTGGTTTACTACTAAATCCCGAGTCAAAGGCCAAGGCAAGGGAATGGAGAGGCCAATGATTCGGAGGATAAATAGAGAAGAGATTATGGATTATTCCAAAGCAGCTGTCTCCTTATCTCTATAAAGTTAAAGGCTCTAAACAAGTCACGATAACTGATTATGTTAAACCACTGCCTCTAATTACTGGCTCAGTACATAGGGAGTATCCCCTTAAGCATCTCCCCATTCCCCTATCGATCTTACAAGGAGATTTTTTTAAAATGATGATCATCTATTAGATTGCCAGGTCAATTCCAGAATGATCATAGACTTTGGCCATGTAAAGTTAATGCACCTGAGATTATACAATTTTTTTCTGATTCGGCAGGGGTGTTTACAGGCCCAGTTGTAAGTAACGAGAGTAAGAGTACAAGTAGCCAGTTTCCTGAGTAACCTGAAGCCCCATGTACGGATGCACCTTTCTGTAAAGACATTGATGAACATCTCAGTCGCAGAGAGGCTGGCAGCCCTCCCCCCTCAGGATCCACTTCTTGAAATTGAGATATAGAAATGAAAGGGCTTCCAGCAGCAGTACTAAGACACCCCAGGAAAATGGAATGCCTCTCCTCATTTATTTATTTATTTATTTTTAAAGCTTATATACCGCTCTCCATGTCCTCTCAGGGCCTCAGGAAATGTGATTGTGAGAATTCCCCAATTCCACCTGAAGAAGCCACTCAAGTGGATAAAGTGGACTACTACAATCTGTCCCCCAAAACTAGAGAGAAAATTGCTAGTCTTTTTTTTGGAGGAATTATTATTGTGTGCAGATCCCAAGGTGGAACTCTATGCCTTGCCCTCTATAATATCTTGAGAAGTCTTTAGTACTACCAGTTTAGAGACGGGCACGAAATGCCAAAATGGTGTTTTGTTTCATTTTTATTTTGTTTGTTGCTGTTTTGTTTAATTTAGAACAAAATGACTTTTTAAAAAATTGTTTTGTTGTTCGTTCATTTCGTTTTTCATTTTTAAAAAACTTGTACCGACCAGCTGGCCCACGGGCCAGTTTGGCACTTTTAAAAAAATTGTAATTTTTTTTTTTTTACTTGCGCTGACTAGCTGGCCCACAAGCCGGGTTGGCATGTTTTTTTAATTTTTTTTTTTAAACTCATGTTGACCAGCTTGCCTGCAGGGCAGTATGGCAAGTTTTTTAAAATTTATTTTCCTTTTTTTTTACTTGCGCCAACCAGCTGGCTCGCGGGCTGGGTTGGCGTGTTTTATTTATTTATTTATTTTGCTTGCACAGACCAGCTGGCCTGTGGGCTGGGTCAGTGCAAGTAAAAAAAAAGAAAGAAAGAAATTTTAAAAAACACGCCAACCCGGCTCGTGGGCCAGCTGGTTGGCTTGAGTTAGAATTCTTATATATAGAAATTTTAAACATTGGTATTGATGTTTATATCTTTAAATTTATTTTTATATAGCTTATACAATTATTAATTTAACCTGGGCTTCTTTGCTTGTGTGTATTATTTGTATTATTGTATTATTGTTATTTCTAATTTAGACTGTTGCTGTAATGTTTTGGTCAAATACTGTAAATAAAGATTGATTGAGTTTACTCATGTATTACAATTCCTTATTTTGTACACGAGACAAGATATATAAGGAAAAATATATATGAACAATGTCAAGCATTTTAAAATGTATTATTTTAGTTACGACAAAATCCACACCAGAAAAAAAAGCTCTGAAGCAAATCTTATAAACATATCTTAAGTTGTAATATGACTGCATTTTACAACCTCAGTTGTGGCCATTATGATTTGTTGTCACTAGAGGACACTGTGGCTTATTAATCTGCCACATGTTTGTGGTTACATTTGACATTACTATACTTAATATAATTAAGAAACACATTCTGATTAGTACCTTCAACATTAAGTACATAATATTAAGATTGCTGGAAGTGTTATTGTAACGAAGAGTCGGTCACGACTGTAACGACACAACACACACACACACAATCCAAATAACTAAAATATTGAGTCCTGCAGCTAAGGTGAGACAAGCTGCATACACTTTGTGGCCCAGACTATGTTGTAACAAATTCCTTAAATGTGTTCTAGATTTTGTCAGATTTAGAAATGTAGGGCTTTGGATTCAATTTCAACATTAACTTTCATGCTCATATTCTTATACATGCCCAGTAAGCAGTCTGGCAACAGCTAAGAAAAGCATAACAGCAGGAAAAAAATACTGCTAGAAAAAGACCAAGAAACTGAGATATGAAAGGTCCTGCAATCTAATATATAGAATTCCCTTCTATGCCAGAGCACCTCTGTTTAAAAAAATCTTGACCTGAGGAGACAAGAAGAATTCAGTGACATAGTTAGGTATCCACCATAAAAAAACTTGCAGGAGGATAGAGGTAAACCATGCCTAAATTCATTTCTTTTTCTCAATCCCTAATATAGAAATACAGTGGTACCTTGTATAAAGGAATTAATTCGTTCCAAATGAAATTATGTTAAGCAAATTTTCCTTTATACAAATTCCCATAGGAATGCATTGAAAACGGAGTGATCCCATTTTTATGTTGTACGGATTTTCCCCATAGGCGATTATGTTAAGCAAATTTCCCCTATCTCCAAAATTTTTTATGTTGTACAAATTTTATGTTATACAAGCTGTCTGTTATACAAGGGTCCACTGTACAGGATTCTTTCCAAAGTTTGGTACTATTTATTTGATTTGATTTGATGTGATTTGATTTATATAATGCCCATCTTGCCCGGGGGCCACTCTGGGCAGTGAGCAACAAACAACAAAAGGAAATACATACAATAGTATAATACTCAAAATATGGAAAATGAATCCAAAATCAAACCCAATAGTATAACTATTTTTTTTTAAAAAAACCCAACCAGATAAAAAGAAAAGAAAAGGAAGAAAAAATACAGAAAAAATAGCCAACATGTTGTTTTGCTACTTTCAGTTGCAGTATAAAGAATCCTTCAGGAGGAAAGAAACAAGATGTGCTCTGAACACTATTAATCCTGAGATTTGCCTTTGAGAAAATTTCTCCTTCTTCTGGTGAGATTCAGAAAAATAGTTTGTTACACTAGATGTACTAATACAGTGGTACCTTGTATAAAGGAATTAATTCATTACAAATGAAATTATGTTAAGCAAATTTTCCTTTATACAAATTCCCCATAGGAATGCATTGGAAACAGAGTAATCCCATTTTATGTTGTACGGATTCTCCCCATAGGCAATTATGTTAAGCAATTTTCCCCTCTCTCCAGAATTTTTATGTTGTACAGATTTTATGTTATACAAACTGTTTGTTATACAAGGGTCCACTGTATGTTAAAGTCAATCATACTATTTACAATTTATCCTCCTCAGCTGTTAATAGATTCCAACATTTTATTTTTAATTCTGCAACAATACAGTGCAAATAGAATTGTTGCATGTGTATGCCTCCTTCTATGCTGTATAATAGCTGTATACCGTGGTCCCCCACCCTTTCGTGGTTCATATACTGTGGTCCCGTTGTATCGTGGGACCACACTATATGAAAAAGGCCCCTGGGGTAAGGGGGGAAAGGCCTGTTTCAGGCCACCTGTACTTACCCCAGGACTGGTGCTGCCCCACACGGGCCTGCAAGGGACTTCTCGGGCCTTTTGGAAGTGACATCTGGATCACCAAAAACATTTCAGAGGCCTCAGAAATGATTTCTGGCGATCTAGAAGTCACTCCTGGTTCACAGGAAAGCCCTTTTGGGGTCTCCAGAAGGCCCTTGCAGGCCCGTTCAGGGCAGTGCCATGCTGGGGGTAAATACAAGAGCCCCAGCTAGGCCCCCAGGCCTGCCCCGACCTGCATCCGCATATCATGGATTTTCAATTATCACAAGTTGGTTGGGTCCCTAACCCCCGTGATCAGTGTATATAGATCAAGAATGGGGGTCTTTGTGTTTATCTTTGTGTAGGCTGAGGTTACCACAATTTAGACAGTCATGTATGAAAACATACCTTGATTAAATCAGCTGTCTTGCATTTTTAAACTCTTTTTGATTTTACATGGGAAAATAGCTGATAATTTTAAGTACAGAGGAACTGTACTTCTCATACTACTTTTCTGAAATGAGAATTATTTTCTGCAATTTTACTATGTCACACACAATTTCATAGGCACAAATAGTGAAACTAACATTTATTTGCATTGATTGTAATAGATCTCTTTTATATAATGAGTCTTAAGTATGCTGATTATCACTATTTACAACTGAGGTTTTGTCAAAAACTCCTAGTTTTGACCACAAAAGAAACAAAGCTCTTTGCCATCGAGATAAAAAGCAAGAGACTGAGAAATTAGAGCCAGGCTAAATACACCTAGTAAGATATATCATCAGATCCCAATTTTCCATTTCAGAGGACTCTTTCTCTAATGAAAGAATGAAGCAGAAAAAAGTTGGTAAGGGGGGGGGAGGGAGAGGGAGAGAGAGAGAGAGAGAGAGAGAGAGAGATGAAAGTATTGTTGGGAATTGTAGAATAATTGAAGCTGAAGGGGACTATAAGGTCATCAGGTCCAAGCCCTACTCAGTGCAAGTAGATCTCAAGATGGCTGTCCAATTTTCTCTAGCATGCCTCCCAGCCTAGGAGTGCTCACCACTTCCTGGGGTAATTGGTGTCATTCTTATACTGCTCCAAGAGTGAGGTTTTTCCTGATATTCAGCCAAAATCTGGCTTCTTGTAGCACTATTATTATGTGCCCTGCACTCTGGGATGATCAAGAATGACGAATGAATGCAGGCTGCTAGATGCTCCTCAGCTGTTCACCAGTAAGCCAATGAAATATGGCAATACGAAGAATGAGCACAAAGGTTGGTGTTCCCTATGAACATTTTTAGCAGGAAATGCCAAATTTATTTGATCCTGTAATTCCTGCTTAGAAAGTGTGATACATCCTTTCACAGTGATGTGAACTGATATCCATATCAGAGAAGAACACATAGGTGATTAATATGGAAACCCTTTTATATCTACTCAGAAATATGGTTAATGGAGTTAACTGAGACTTGATCCTAGGCAAGACTTACAAATCTGTAGCCTTAACAGAGTTCTTATGTATGTTTAGATCCCATTATTGACATCTTCAAAATCTTTAATATTACAATAGTTTCCACAAAACCCCAGCTTGAAAGGTCACAATTGAACATAAGTTGGCTGTCTGGCTGTTATACAAATTATCCATCACTCAAAAACTAACCAAACATCTTCCAGTATTAGCTGCCTTGGCTTGCAGGAGGGCTGGCTCTTTTTTCCTCTGTGATGGTGACCTGGTGCCACTCCCCCCCCACCTCTCCAAATAAAACATCGCGATGTATTGAGACCACAAAATATGAACCACAATGTGGTGGGGGATTACTGTATATACCTTTTTACAGCTGTTTCTTTTTCAAGTCCAATTTTGTATCATTTCTCCCACCACCATGAAATGGTGACGTTCAGGTCTGTCAAATAATGTCCAGAGACTGAAATGTTGTGAAACAGCTTTATGTATGTTGCTATTCCTCATGTGAGATTTGCATTAATCCTTACACATAGAGACTGTCCTTGTTGTCATTAGTAGATTGCAGAAAGGAATTGTTTGCAACGGGTGACATAGATCACATTAGTAGAGGAAAAAGAAGTTATGTGTGATATTGTTGGGACCTCTAATCGTGTTGCCAGAGTAGATGTTGAGACCGAGCTGGCATCAGGGTTGGTAGCAGGGCTTAGTTTCCATCTTTGTATCAGTGTTGTATAGGCTACTGAGTATCAACAGTTAATCAGATCTGGAGAGGGGTTGTATGTAAGCAAGTATAGGCCTGCGACTAAGGGCTGGGAAGAGTGAAGTATTCTCGTCAAGAATGGGTTGATGAGAGTGAGTGGTTTCAATTGTGGGCTAAAGGTACGGTAGCAACTAGTGGTTGTCTGTCATTTTCTTTTCTGGGTTTGTGTTCCTATAGGTTGTTCATCTTGCCCAGTAAATGTGCTCTTTAATCATACCGAATGGGTATTGTACATAGAGAAATGACTTTGAAGTTCTATGAGTTTGGAGTCTCTCTCTTGTATGTCTTAGAGTCTCTCTCTTGTATGTCCGAACAGATCTAATTACTGTATACCTAACAGATTGGCTGTAACCAAGATATTTTGTGTATGGAAGTCAGAGGCATTAAAGTATGCATATTGTTTAGTGGGTTTTTGATACAACATGGTGTTAAAATGCCCATGTTGTAGCTTCACAGCAGTGTCCAGAAAGTGTACCTGTTGTGTAGATTGGTTCAGGCTGAGGTTGATGATTGTTATTTAATGATTGTTATTTAATTTCTCCAGGGCTTCTTTTCTTTGAATCTAGATAATAAACATGTTGTCAATGTGTCAACAAAAAGGAGAGGTTTTTTGGGCACAACAGTTAAAAGCTTTGTTCCAGGTCAGCCATTAACATATTTGCATATCATGGTTCCTACAAGTGCCCATGGCAGTTCCATTAATCTGGAGATAGTTGTTGGTGTCAAAGGTTCAACAGCTGTGTGTGAGCATAAAGTCACAGAAAGCAGTGACTAGGTGGGCTGTATCTTTGTTTTGAGTGGTATCCTGGATAGGCTGGAGTCTGTCTCTGTGTGGGATGTTAATGGAGAGGGCATCTATATACTTTATGGCTAGGTTGGTGTTGTCTGGTAGGTTGTGAGTGGAACAATTTCCTCAGGAAGTCTGTTGTATCTCTTACCTAGTCAAGTGCATTCTCTCTTACCTAGTCAAGTGCATTCATGGTATATGGTTTGGGAATAGAGTCTGAGTATCTAGATACCCCCACAATTATGATCCTGCCTCATAAGAAAGAGTCTGCCTCAGAAAGAAATGAATAGATGAAATACTTTCCCAACTGTCAGCAGTGATCTAATTTTGGGTCCCTGCATTGACAGGTTGGAATAGATGAACTCTGGGATCCCTTCAAATTCTACAATCCTACAAATCTTCACATGACAATTACAACTTTAGGATATAATTGAGACTAAGAAGCAGGGATGGCTTTCAGAAGATATGTTAGCACATACAGTAACCCCCCCCAGCTGATCGCGGGGGTTAGGGACCCACCCCACCCGCGATGCATAAAAATCTGTGATACGCGGAAGCGGGTGGGATGCGGCCTGGGGGGGCGATTGCGCGCCTGTCCGAGAAGTCTTGGGGTGGCGTGCGCAGGCAGTGCTGCGGGATCTTACCTCCCGCCGCTGTCCGCCTGCGCTACCCGAGGCTTCTCGGAGGAGCACGGGGGGCCGCGCGGAGCGACCCAATTGCCCCACGCTGCCCCCCACCCTTGAGGCTTCTCAGAGGAGCATGGGGGCAGCACGGAGCAACCCGATTGCTCCCCGCTGCCCCCACGCGGCCCTGAGGCTTCTTGGCGGAGTGCAGGGGGCAGCGCGAAGCAACCCGATTGCCTCTCGCCACCCCCCATGGCCCCGAGGCTTCTCAGCAGAGTGCGGGGGCAGCGCGGAGTGACCCGATCGCCCCCGCCGCCACCCCTGCGGCCCGAGGCTTCACGGAGGAGCGCGGAGGGGCAGCACAGAGCGATGCAATCACCCCCTGCCGCCCCCCCCCCACGGCCCCAAGGTGCAGGTACTGCGATCCCATGATGTAGTGGGACTGCAGTACCTGAACTGCGAAATGGCAGGGGATGACTGTACCAATTCAATCTCACCTATAAATCAGAGTTGGGGACAGGATAATACCATGGGATTTTGCTATTGAGATGAAAATAGTTTCTTGCAAGCATTTGCATTTAGAACAATCTAGTTATAACACAGGACAAATCTATTTAGGAGTATCAGATTTTCAACTATAATCTCCTGTTGTCTTTGATTCAGGTCCTTCTGATTTCTTACATATAGTTTTTTTACCATGCCTATTCAGCAGCAACAGTTTGACAAGCTCAAGATAGCAGCTCAGAAGTACAACCCCACTATCACAAGAATGAATCATTTGCAACTAAAATCCATTTTCATTGTTGCTTACTAAGCATCCTAATTGGATTTGTTAAGTAATATATAGTGCCATATTTATTTATTTATTTATTTATTTATTTATTTATTTATTTATTTATTTATTTATTTATTTATTTATATCCTGCTTATCTTCCTTACAGAACTCTAAGCAGGCTTAAACCAGCCATGGCAGGGGAAGGTCTTGGGTGGGGCTATGATTAAAAATAGTAACTTTTATTAAGCAGAATAAGTCATATCTTACTTTGCTTCCAATGCCAGTGCAATGATTCCTGCAGCCATAGGTGCAGATGCTGATGTTCCAGTGTGGCTGTCTGTACAGCGTTGCCTTAGGTCTGTCGTGATCTATATGCAAAAAAGGAAAGTATATAGCTGAGAACATCATTGTAAGAGTCAAAACATGTTTCAGCTACCTCACATTACTTGCAGCCAAGTCTAATGCCTTTTATGACTGAATAGGCAAAACTTTTTAAAAAGAATACTGAATTTGAGAATGTCATAAAACTACTTGCCTTCGAAGATAGTAATGAGATTTCAAGCAACAAGTAAAATCCAAAACTGTTAAGCAAGTTTTACCACTGAGTTTGGTCACAATGAATGAAGTCATTTTCAGTGCAGTGGACCCTCGTATAACAAACAGTTTGTATAACATAAAATCTGTACAACATAAAAAATTCCAGAGATAGGGGAAATTTGCTTAACAGAATCATCTATGGGGCGAATCCGCACAACATGAAAATGGTTGCAATTAGGGATTACTCTGTTTTCAATGCATTCCTATGGGAAATTTTTATAAAGGAAAATTTGCTTAATATAATTTCATTGGGAACGAATTAATTCCTTTATACAAGGTACCACTGTATTTCACTCTAGCACTTCATGCAAAATGAAACACAACCACAGTACCTTATACCTATTGACAGCAGCTCCTACTATCAGCATTCAAACTACATTATGCATTATGTTTCAGTTTAAGAAAAGAAACACAGCTGAAGTGGACCTCGGTAGTGAGCAGAGCATGATTATACACGTCCATTCTAGTACTTTTCAGTCATCCCAGTGCATGTGAACTCACTGATTAAAATCCTGGAAGGCAGAGCAGCTCCACCTCTCAGAGACCATTTGGAGGAATCAGTACATATTGTTCCGGCATATTATTCCTACCAGTTTTGTGAGTAAAGATTTGGAATTAGTGCTTGGAAGAAAGAGGAGAGGAAGGGAAACTGAGCATTCAGGAAAGGAATCTTTCCTATTCTACCACCAACTGTGCTCAGTCCCTGCAGCCTCCCCAAGACTGAAACTAACAAAACAAACCATGGTTGTGTTGGAAGTGTACAATCAACAGGGGGAAAGACAAATCAATAAGAAAAATATGAGGAACAGAAAGATATAACCTGCAGTGTCATTTAAGTTCCCTAAAAATCAATATTTATAAAATTGAGGTGTTTCCAGAGAGCAGGGGTGGGGACTCTGCTGTCTCCCAAAGTCCACAGGACATGCAAATAAAGATGGGCATGAACCTTGGTTCAGAGGTTAGTGTCAATTCATATGCATGGCAACACAGGTGCTGTGTGTTACCTTCCCTTGCCCTCCTCAGCTGGATCCCCCACTCACCATGCTGGCCCTCTCTCCTCTCCTCCTTCTCTTTAGCTGTTTGACCAGTCTCCAGCAGGAGCACAGACAAATCCATTCTCCTGCCAGGGATTGGTCAAACAGCGGAAGAGGGGAAGAAGGAGAGGTGCAACCACCAGTAGCTTTTCACATCTTTCTTTCTGTCAAAGACAATCTTGTATTTCAAGAACCTTATCTGATAAGTATAATGTTGCATCTAGAATAATGGTGCTCAACCCTTTCAGCAAATTCAGCATCATGCAGTGTTTTCAATTTTAAAAGAAACTGTAGTGAGTCTGCACTTTTGTGAAAGAGGGAGGATGGAGTATCTCATTTCTAAATTTTGAGAGATGGGAGGTCCCTGCTCTGGCCTTAAGCTGCCGATCAAACCAATGGAGGTATTTTGTCAAACTGGGAGGAAAGCAACAGAAAGCTAGCTATTAATGGGTTTCTTTGTGAGTTTTATTCCTGTAGAAATAGGAAAAAAAATACAAATAAGTTATGTGTGTGTGTTGTGTCATTTGCAGTCGTGACTGACTCTTTGTGACCCCATGTAGGTTTCAAATATATCGTTCTGAAACAGATGGGATTGGATCCTCATCTGATCAAAGAGTTCCACAAAATGTTCTAGTTGGTATCTTCTCTTTTCTCAAGAGGAGATATAAACATGATTTGATCATGTTAAAAGGACCACATACTATTTTTCTGTCATACGATTCTCCACTGCTGTAAGTTGTGGCTAATGTAGATGCACATTCTTCTAGATACCAAGGTTTTCGTCCACTTTCAGCTGTACTGCTGATGGAGATAGTGTAGATGCTATTGGTGTAGCCATCACAGGAACAATGATCCTTACTTCGTCCACCATTTCCAGATGCCCAAACATAAATGGAACCCAAGTTATTCCGCCCCTGTTTGAACAAGGAGAAAAAACATAGCCAGATCATAATTTAGCAAGCATATGAGCTCCTCTAATATCTTTTCCTCACTTTCTGCTGGAAAAACTTTATCATACAACAACAAGCAAATTAAGCAAACATAAGTCTTGTTTATTTCTAGAGAAATGCTAGAAATGTGCTTAAATATCATTATAAAGCCTTTAATATTGGCTGGATCATGCTTGAGAAGTGCTGGGAATAGACTTTATTTTCACTGCTTATATTTAAAAAGCTAATGTTTTATTAGAAGTCTGGAATTCCCTTCCTAAGGAGATCAGACTGGCTCCCTTCCTGTTGTCCTTCCACCAGCAGGCAAAGATGTTTTAATTCCAGAAAGCTTTTGGCAGCAAATTGCAGAAAGAACTTTGAACATAATTTGACTGTGCTACTTTTTTAAAAAAATTACGAATCCAAGGATACCGTCAGTAGAACAGTCTGTAGTAAGCATGGTTTGACATTTGTGTTGATTGCACATGAGGGCCTCCAGCATCCTCTGCAGCAAACTCAATTCACTCCATATGGACAGGAGTCATCACTTGTCATACAGGAGCACAGAATTACCTAAATGCAGCCATTTCACAAATTATGGCCACTGCCCATACAATGTGAATTTAATTTGCTCTGGGGTGTGCTGGATGTCTCCATGCACAACTAATAAAGGATTTTTGCATTGTGGGCATTCAATTGAATTTTGCCCTAATTGTTTTAACAGAATTGTTCATTTAATGGCATAGTAATAAAAATAATGTTTTGGATTTTTAAAATTCATACACAGTTTTTTTTATAAACTTACTGTAAGCTCCTAAGAGACCAAATTTGGAAGAAAAAGTTATATGAAAATAAAATAAAAAAGATAAACTTTAAAAGTAAAATATTAAATGTCGATTTTAGGGAGAATTTGTATTTTTGTCAGGTTGCTTATATTTATTTTATTTGCTTGTTTTATTTATAGGTTACCTTTTTTCCTGATAAGGAATTATAGCCAATCTAAGAAACTGACCTTTTGATAGGGACAGAAAGGACAAGCTTTCTTTCACATTTTTAACCGCTGATCAATTATTTTCCTAGAGCACTCATGGCCTGCACCTGTTACAGAATATCAGGGCACCTTTGACCTCTCACTTGTTAGACTACTCTAATTACTATTTGTAAAAAGAGAGGAGTAGTGAGCAAAAAGGTAATAGATCAATACTAATTATCTTTCTTTTTCTCAGAACCAGTGATATCCCTCTAAGTGCTATTTCCTCAGCAAATACCCTTTTGCATGTGTAGAACGGTAACACAGTACTGGGAAATCAGATGCATTATTTTCCACTTTAGCTAGCGATCAGCAGGTTTGAGATCTTTACATCCAACCTGATATTATGTTATTTCTTATACAGTGGACCCTCGTATAACAAATGGTTTGTATAACATAAAATCTGTACAACATAAAAAATTCTGGAGATAGGGGAAATTTGCTTAACAGAATTGCCTATCTGCCAAATCTGTACAACATAAAAATGGTCACAATTAGGGATTACTGTTTTCAATGCATTCCTATGGGAAATTTGAATAAAGGAAATTTTGCTTGACAGAATTTCATTTGGAACGAATTAATTCCTTTATACAAGGTACCACGGTACGTCTTCCCATTCCTCTGTCCTTTCTTGATATAGTCCTAGGTCATATTCAACAGATCTTAACATTTAAAGCATTAGGATCCCTGCTACCTTGGAGCTATAACAGGTACACATACAGTATTGTTTCTGTGTATAAGATAATTTTGTCTAAAATTGTCAGACTGAAAATTGAGGGTCATCTTATAAACAGAAATAAGCTGAGAAAATTGTGTGGTTACAAAACTGCAATTTTGGGTTAGAAAAGTGGGAGTCGTCTTATAGATTGGGGTGTCTTCTAGAAGGAAAAATACAGTAGCTTGTAAACTACTTCAGCAGCCAAGCTCTCTTTCCCTGGAAACGTCTCTTGCTATCATTTCCCTCAAGAAGAGAGCATAGGGCATGATGGAATATACTATCATAAACTAGATGTAGAATGCAGGAAATAAACCTGCTTCCAAGTTACTGAACTTTCCTAGATGAAAGGAAGGATAATTTCTGGTCAGAGATTCATGAGCCTTGATTGCTATCAGTTTTTTATAGTGGACTTTTTGTATGCAAATACTTTATTATCTTCTGGAGCACAATGTGCTTATATCATAATGAAATCAGTGATTTATTAATCTCACATTAATTGAAATTGAACATAGAGCTTACTGAATTTACATTTTAATCAATCATATACATTTATAGTTCACTGCATCCCAAGGAATCAGGTGATAAACATCTTAGAACTGTATAAAATGTGTATTTAACCTGCTTTTATATTGAAGGATACTTTGATAGTCTTAAAAATCCTCAATATATGTATAAACCCACTGATATCCATATATGCTCAAAATTATATATACAGTACTGTATCTTCATTATAGCAGTTTTCAGTCATTTCCTCCGGAGAAACACAAACATAAATATAGAAATCCATGAATTATATAAGAACACTAGAGACAGCCATGGCTAAATAGTAATAGTTTTTTTTTTAAATTGAAATTATTTGAGGGGGAAAAAGAAGTCTTCCAAACTAAACATATTGATTTCAACTTAGCTGTTATATAAAATGTATTTTGTTGAAACTCATATAATGTGCAAGAACACTTACTGTTATCAGAGAGTTTTGCAGACTCAGCTGTCTGCTATTGTACATAAAATGAGAGGAGTATTTAGATATACCCTAAGCCAGTCTGGAATTAAGCCATTCAACTCAGATGTACTTTTCATTAATGTGTTTTCTGCTGGGTGTTTAAATTTATCTGTATGTCTGTCTTCTAAGCAATCCTGCAGCAGTAAGCTGAATATGGGAATTTTGGAGGGAAATGCATGAAGGCAATGCTTTATACTCAGCTAAACTACATATAATATTATTCTGATTAATGTTCATTTGAGTATGTACATCTGAAAGGTATTTTGCTATCTGAAATTATTTTAGGTCTAATAAAAATTATCTGTATAATACATTTAACTTGTATTCAAATTCAAATACAAGTTAAATATACAGTGGTGCCTCGGATAACGACGGTAATTCGTTCTCCGAGGTTAGTTGTTATCCGAAACATGTCATTATCTGAAATGCAGTTTCCCATAGGAATGAATGGGAAACCGTTTAATCCGTTCTGGAGCCTAGGAAAAAGGCACAGACACCTGGTTTTTTGCTCGAAACTCTTTAAAAAGTGCACTTTAAAGGTACAGATGCAATTTCACCTGGGATAACTTTTTTACTGATGCATGCTGGAAATTCATTATCTGAGGCAGTCCATAGGGAAAATTTGTTATCCGAGGCAGCCCATAGGAAGATTCGTTATCCAAGGCAGCCCATAGAGAAAATTCATTCTCCAAGGCAGACCTATACCTAGGAATTGTGATTCGTTATCCAAGGCAGCCCATAGGGAAAATTCATTATCAGAGGCAGCCCTATACCTGGAAATTTGCAGTTGTTATCCGAATTATTCGTTATCCAGGACAGTTGTTATCCGAGGTACCACTGTATTATGAAATTCAAATATTTCAAAGATGATCAGCATGACTAACTAAAAAGTACAAGTCATTAGTTTCAAAATGATTGATGTTAAAAATGACTGGATTGTAGGAATGGGCATGAAACGGAAACTCAATATTTCGTTTTGTTACTCATTATCCTTCATTTTGTTTTGTTACTAAATTACGTTTTATTGAATTTTAGTAACAAAACAAAATGAGTAATGAAAAGATTCGGAAGCTGTCATCACCCAGGTGAGATTTTTTGACAGGTCGGGCTGTTCCCAGTGGGTTAAGCCCCAGATGTCAAAAACACCCACCTAGGTGGCGGCAGCTTCCAAATCATTCTGACCTGTCAAAACCAGCTGGGAGGCAAGCGGCAAGGCAGAACGGAGCAAACAGTGCTTCGTTTGAATTTTCTGCTGATTGCCCCATTCTCCCTTGCCACCTCACTTCACAGCTGGGACTTTTTGACAGGTTGGGTTGGGGTGGGGAGGGGACTGCCTTCTCTCCCCACCCCCATCTGTTAAAAAGCCATAGCTAGAAGGCAGGGGAAGGGCAGCATGCCAGAAGGGAGCAGGCAGCAAAAACCTGCTCCCTTCTGGCGTCTTTTTCTTCTCACCACTTCTCAGCTGGGACTTTGGAGAAGGGAACACTGACATGAGCACTCGCCCTCTCAGTCCCCTCCTCAGCGCCAGCAGCAAATGGGGAATCGCCTGGTGTTCCAGCACCTCCCAGCTGTTTTTTTTTAAACAAGGAGGGCTGTGCGGAAGGAGTGGGCCCCTCCCCACAGCCCTAACTATAAAAACTCCCAGCTGGTAGGCACGGTTTATAAGGGAGAAGGAAGGAGGCAGTGTTAAATTGAAGCTCCGTTTGAATTTACTGCGGCCTCCTTTCTTCCATGCTCCCCTTCCTCCCAGGGGGTTTTCTGGACAGGGAGGGCTGTGGGCAGTGGGGGTGATCCCACTGCCCACAGCGCTTCCTGTCCAAAGCACCCTCCTGGGAGGAGGGGTTAGTAGAAGAGAAAGGTGCATTCAGGTAGCGAATTCACTGCTGCCTGGCTGCTCCATTCTCCCTAGCCACCCGCCTCCCAGCTGGGATTTTTTTGACAGCTTGAGCTGTCAAAACCAGCTGGGAGGCAGTGGCAGGCAAGAACCAAGCAGAGAGAAAAATGGCATATCTTGCTGCTGAAGTGAGATCTGGTGGTGGCTGCCCGGTTTGGTTCCTCCTGAACCAAAAACATCATTTCATTTTGGTTTTGGATGACATGTTGTCTGTCATATCAGTTCATTTTGAAACGGTTTGAAACATTACAAAATGATGAAACAGTGTGTCATTTTTCTTAAGGTGTCCATCCCTACTGGACTGTATTATATTATCTATGGATGGTGAAACTGGAGTAAATTTTGGGTGATTGGAAGAGGAAGCTAGTTTCCTAGTTCTTACGAGACCCATTATTTTTGACAAGTGAAATCCTCCCTTGTTTATCTCTTCTTTTATTTCTCATTTGCCCTGCTGAAAATTGATTATGGATACAGAAAGCATAGCACAAAATATCTTCCATACTGACAAAGCTTAACCCATTTTCAGTTTTACCCTTTCTTTCTCTACACTTTCCCCTTATATTTAAAATACCCGTGCAATAGTTCCTGCAAGATTAGACCTGCAATTTCCACTGTATTCTAATTATTTCTTATTTATGCACATCATTGAAACTTTTCTGGATTATATCATGTCAAATAATGCTCTCAAAACAAATTTATACACATGAGAACCGACGGAAGTTTCAAAACATTCTTTAAAGACAAGACAATGCTCTGCAGTAATCCAAATAGGAAATAATGAAACAGCATGTGCCCCTGTAACCATATCAGACACTTCAAGAAACAAGGACAGCTGGCACAGTTTCTTTAATTGTGCAGACATATTCCTGGCCACCACTGAAACCTCATGCTCAGAACTGAATCCAGGAGGAGTACAATCCTATTCAATACTGGCTGGATCTTTATTCTCTCATCCACCTTTTGTTTGACCAGGAATATCTCTGTCTTGGTTCAGATAAATTTTCAATTTGTTCAAGCCCAGTGAATCCATTACTGACATCAGATACTGGTCTGGAATCCAAACAGTTTCCTTCAAGTTGGACAGAAAGGAAGGACACTGTAAGTATAAGGCATTATCAATACCAAACCCTAAAACTAAGGACAAACTGGGTGCATATGTACACTGAATAACTCTGGGATCTGAACCAATCTCTGAGGGACCTCACAGCTCAGCAACCAATGGGTCAAACAGGATTCCCCAACACGAACTTCTGAGCACACCTTTCCAGAATGGACTAGCAATGTACAATTTCCAGAAATGCTTGAAAAGATATTGGGGGGGGGGAGATAGAGAGATACTGTTCCCCACTTTAAAGTTTTTTTTCCCCGAATTCCCCCCCCCATGGCTTCAAAATGTCTGGAAATTTTACATCTCTATGCAGGACCAGAGCCAGTGTGAAACTGTGCTTTCAAGTCCCATCCCTGAAAGACAGTTCATAAGAACACCACTGCTGATTACGGATGGACTGTTAGTTTCGGAAGCAGCACGTTCTGAAATGACCAAGGTGAGCCCAGGTGCTGTTCGGAAGCCTCCAAAATGCTAGCAGCCAATCACTTACCTTCTTGCACGGTTGTATCGGGCTAACGCCCAACCAGGAAGAAGTATGCTGATGTCATCTGTCCTTCTCCCTGGTGCTGGCCAACCAGGAGCTGTGTGGGAAATGCATCATCCTGCCTCTCTGTCTCATTGGCCAGCGATGAGTAGAACAGATGATGTTAGGAGACTTCTTCCTGGTTGGACTTTAACCCAATATGACCGTGCACGAAGATAAGCTACACAAATCCTCTCTCTTTAAATTTAAATAAAAGAGGTTTTTGGTAAAAGAATCTGGATCTTACCATATCCTCTTGATTTCATATGATTTTTTGCATGGGATCTTTCCCAATCATCATCAAATCGTCTCCTGCACTGATATATCTGACAGCCCATCTCTTCCCAGACGGATCAGTAGGTCCCACCTCTCTGCGCACAGATTGCAATTTCTAACCTGCTGCCCTGACTCTTGAGCTACTCATAAAATTTGGTGCCTCTAGGACCCAGGGGAGCAGACACATATAGCACAATTAATCATTTCGTATTGTTTTGTTATGATTTTTTTTTTAAAAAATGGTTAATAATGAAACAAAATGAAACAGTAAAGGAAATGAAACAAAATGAAACAAAATGCTGTTGTTCTGTTTTGTGCCCATCTATACTAGCCACATGTCTAGAATACAGAGCAGATTATCACATTTCTCCAGGATCATTTAGGAACAACATTTTCAATTTAAGGGCATGCTGCTTAGAGAAAGTAACTTGGAGAACATTTGTGGGTAAGGTGCCATATTTTTCCTTCTATAAGATGACCCAATGTATAAGATGAACCCCCACGTTGCAACTCAAAATTACAGTTTTCCAACTCTGCGGTTCTCTCAGCTTACTTCTGTGGATAAGACAACCCTCAATTTTTAGTGTAACAATTGTAGACAAAAATATAGTCTTATACATGTTAAATACGGTATATTAACAGGGCCTGCCTCAACTGCAGTGTCCAAGTCAGAGGGGTTCCAAGTAAAATGTAAAATGCAAACTCTTTTTTCAGCATGCTGTCAACTGGTCACTGTTCTTCACTTCTGGCCACCTCCGCAACACCTCCACAGACAGTGTTTGTACATAGTCTTGTGCTGTCTATGATGAGAATGAATTCTGAACGACTTAGTTTTATTTTCTCTTTAAGTTTTACAATGATGGGTTTCAAAAGGCAAGAGCACTTTTCAGTCTTTTGAAATTCCGTATGGTGCCAGCATTCTAGTGCTTTAATTAATTAAACCATGTATTAAACTTAGAAGAAATTTGCACTTGACATGGCAGGAATGCAAATTCTATTAAAATACAGAGTAGAACTTTGCTGAAAATGAAATCTCTGTATTTGAGGCCGCTACTTCAGTTGCTGAACTTAATGTCACTATTAATGCTACCATTCTAATGCCACAAAAAGATGATTGTTTCAAACAAAGTTAATTAGCATGACCTACCATAGCAAGAGGAACAATGGAATCACTTATAAATGCCATTGACTTCACAATTTGCAATTTAGAGAAATGGGTAACTCAGTTCCAATGACATGGGGCAATTAGGGATGATTTAGAGAGAGCAAGAGAGATTGGTGTTTGTGGAGTTGAAAGAGCAATGGCAGTTGATTCAAAAATATTATTGAGGAGTTGGGGTGAAAATGATGATTGTTATTTTGTTTTTCATCCCATCTCTACAAAACATACATACATTACACAAGAGGAAGCAGGCAACAAATAAAAGTGTTAATGCTATACTAATAATGCTTGTAGTGCTCCTCTAAGGTATGCCAGTATTATAATAATGATATATCCAGTTCTTAATTCATGATACCTCTCATTTATTTGCCTGTAGATTATCTCATAATCAATCCCTGGTGTTTATATCTCGAGTTGGAAAATGTCTTGTAAGGAATTCTGAAGAGCTACTTCCAGTCAATATTATAATAATAATAAATCTCTATTTATGGTCTTAGACCAAAGAACTACATATGCAATCTAAAATCAGGGGTAATACAAATAATACATATGAGCAGCAAGATCCAGTCAAAAATTACTAATCATGTAAACCACACAAGAATAAAATTTATAGATAGAGTTACTAATAAACTAAATATGCTAAATATTTAAAATTATGAACAAAAGCAGGAATACAAAGAATAATATTCTTATACATGACAATTAAAATATTAAAATATTAAATTTCTATAACAATTAAAATAATAAATATAAAACCATGAGTTACAAAGGCTCTGGGAATCTAGGGTTCAGCTAAGGACAGCATCTTACAGCAAGCCATAGATGCCGCACAAAATTTGGTCACTGCCATTGTAATATACCTAACCCTGCCGACAAGTAAATAGTGAGCATAAAATACTGTAGATTTGCCTGGGAATTTTTGGAGAATTGGCTACAAAATATCTTTACGTAGGTCCCGATATAATCCACAATAGAGAAGCACATGCTCCATGGTTTCCATGTCATTACTATTGGATGGGCATAGGTGATGGCAATAAGGTATCCCTTGGAATCTACCATCTAGCAATTTAGAAGGTAGCAGGTTTAGTCTTGCCAAGGTAAATGTTTTTCTAAATTTCGGAGGGAAAACGATGTTCAAGTAAGGAGTGAAAAACATTGTTTCTGACTATACTTAAATGCATTAATGAGCCCTGGTTCCTTTGAAGTTTGATGTCACTTACTGTATCCTTTGTTGGATAGCTGCTTTGGTGTTATTATAACCCAGAGAGGTAACATGGTTCAATAAGAAGCCCAAAAGCAGGCACTCGTTCTCTAGGTACCGCTTCCATTTTCATTGCAATGAATCTAAAAGAATTAATGGAGCCAAGCCCTTTTAACCAGATATGAAACAACTGGGCTTTGGCATGGGCTCTTATAGAAATTAAGCCAGTCTACACCCAAATGGCTATGTTAGAAACACATGGCGGGACTGCATATAAGGCTCTCAACAATTCAGTTTGGACTCTCTCAAGGGGACTCAGATAATTGGGAACCATATGTCATTTGAGCGATGACTTTGGCCTTAAATACCTGAATCGCAGAAGGTATGTGTTGCCCACCCTTAGTGTAAAAAAAAAAATCTAAGTAAAGCAGTAGCAGTTTTCCTGGTGTTTGTCACTACGTGTCTGATAACATGGGGGAGCCAAGATCCGTTGGAATGGAAAATAATGTTGAGATATTTAAAGCTAGTCACCTGCTCTATAGGGTTTCCGTTGATATGCCAAATGTGCTTAATTATCCTTCTGGTGAAAACCATCACCTTGGAGTTGGAATAATTAACAACCAATTGTTATCTGGCACAATTGTTATCTAATTGTTATCTGCTCTTCTGCTAGAATATTTTCCTTTTTAAACCAGTCCGATAATTTACCAAGAAGATATCTCGCATACAGTTTGCTAATTGTACTTAACAAACTTATTGGGTGGCAATTAGCCGGGTCTTCCCTATCGCCCTTTATATATATAGGGATTATAATAACTAAGCCCCAGTCCTCAGGTATAGTTGTAGTATAACTACAGAGACCTTTGGGTAGTGGGCGGCATATACGTTGTATAAATAAATAAATAAATAAATAAATAAATAAATAAATAAATAAATAAATAA